>CAJGYO010000005.1:106907843-107259731 GCA_904845875.1 Miscanthus lutarioriparius
GCCCTTCCTCCATGGCGGGAGAGCTACTTTCTTTGCCCCCTCCCTCCATGGCAGGAGAGCTACTTTCTGCACCCCCTCCCTCCATGGCTGCAAGGCAAAGGTCCATGGTGCGCTGTGAAGGGACCGTGACGCCTAAGAGGAGGGATGAATTTGACAACTTAAAAACTACTTCTAAAACTATGCCCTCTAATTTTCACCAAGACAAAACCTGTGAAATAAAAAAAACTATCTAGATGTGCAATTAAGGTGTGCTAGGTGTGTTGCTATCTCTAATGCAAAAGAGTTATGCAACCTAGATTTCAATTCTATCAACTAGCCTACCAACTAAGCTAGGAAATTAAAGCACAGAACCTAAGTACACAATATAAATGCGAAAGTTTAATTGAGATAGAGATGCAAACTCCCATCAATGACTCTGATACTTTTATCGAGGTATCGAGAAGCTCCTCGCTCCCCTCAGTCCTCGTTGCATAGCCCCTCACAAGGAAGCCCTCGCAAGGGCCAAGCTCCTGGTCGGATAACTCTATGGATAACTCTCGGACCTTCGCCACGCGCAAGTGGGTCTCTGAGATGGCCTCTCCTGGGCCGCTCCCTGCCGTCTTAACTATCGAGCTTCTGGCCAAAAAGCCACAGGTCTTGTTCCCTCCGATACATGGTGGCGGCCACACCACAATCGCGGTCGGTGTGGTCTCGCAAGACTACAGGCCCCTCCGTGTACAACAATGGTGCGCGCAAGCACCCAGTGATAACAGGTATGCAAATCTCACTAAATACTAGGTCTAAACCTAGAGCAAGTGCATAAGTGGTGGCCTAACTAACCTAAGCATTTCGCAAAGCACATATGCTAATCACCGAGTGAAATACTAAGCACTTTTGACAACCCACTAACAAATTTTCCTGCAATTTCGTGAAACCACATCATCGACTATTAACTCAGCAGCCTCCTCCCCATTCACATGGAGAACTCAGGCGTCATTAATGGTTGCGTCCCTTCGCTTCACCTCCTGCACTTCCCACTCACAGCTCCACATTAGGACTTGAAACCGGCGATCCAGTCTCCCTTGTAAAATGAAAAGTTCGCACCTAGACTAGTCGCTGCATAGCTATCGATCTCCTTATGCCGCCGCCCCTCTCCACCACCTCCATAGTTGCCGCCAAGGCACCTTGGCAAGCGACCACCAAGTTAAAGAGAGGAAACAAAATGAAATTCTGATTCTTCAATATTAAATATATAGATATAAATTTAGTTCTTAGACATTGTTAGATGATCCTTTTATCTAGTAATAACCTATGATCCTCGTTTGTACAAATATATATGCAGCATCTAGTAGCGGCCGGGAGTTATCAGACGATGAGCGCGCTAAGCTGTGATTGGATTCGTGTCTAAGGTTTCCATTTTTCATGCAACAAAAGGACCAGCACCTTTTGATACTTACTCTACACATGGTCAGTCGGCAGCGCCGCAGCGGTGCCTCGTTGTGCCCGGAATCTGTCTGGTTTCCACGCTCCGTGGCCCGAGCTACTTCAAATGGCGCTTCAATTGGTATACTTGGGTCAGTTTTATCATCTGAGCACGACACGATTTGTTTTATGAAAAAAGAAAAACTGCTTGTCTTTTTTATAATTAAAAACTGGCTGGATTGAACCGCGGTCGAGAATACCGTGAGCGCATCGGCACTCTACATCGCCGCAGGGCATGCTACGGTCCGTGCGGCCGGAGGGTACCACGCGCCGAATATATTTTCCCGCCCTTGTAGCTTCCTGCCCACCAGGCCACTAGGATTATGCCAGATGGCTCGCGCTCGAAACGGACAAGCCCACCACATGCATTATGTGCCGGTGATTTTTTTTATATCCACTTGATTTGCGTGCATTGACGTCAGATATCTTTATAAACTAAAAAAATCATAACAAATAGCTAAATTAAATTTTGATTACACCTTCGGGTTTCTCGCAATAAATCATTCGAAACAAGATCTCACATGAATATATTTAGATAAAAAAATTTAACGAACATTTGTCTTATGAAGATAGAACATTTTCTATTATTGAGAAGAGACGATGTTCTAGGTTCAAAGAACAATGTTCCGTCTTTGTAAGAAGAATATTCTCAATTTAGGTTCATGAAATTGGTATTATAATATACATAAAAATAAAATAAAATAAATACATAACATAAATAAAAAAATAATGAAACCAAGAGCTAAGCATAAGGAAAAAATGTGTAATAGAGAAAAAATTAAAAGAATATCAAATGGGTACTTTTTAAGACATCCTAAAATAATTATAGAATATCATATGTATACTAAGTGAACATCACTAAATACACTATAAAACATAAAAAACATAATAGAACAACACATGTAAATACATGAACATCGCAGAATACATCATAGAACATCATTATATACTACGTGAACATCACATGTATACTACGCGAACATCACATAATACATCATAGAACATCACATCTATACCACGTGAACATATAAAAACATCATAGAACATCACATTTATAACACATGAACATCACAAAAAATATCATAGAACATTACATGTATATTACATGAACATTACAAAAAATATCACAGAACATGACATTATATACCACGTAAACAACATAAAAAACATCTTAGAACATCACATCTATACTATATGAACATAGCATCTATACTATATGAACATAGCATCTATACTACATGAATATAGAAAATAAAAAAATTAAACATAAAAATAATTAAGTAAGTTAAAATAGAAAAATAGAAAATTAAAAAAAAGAAAAGAAAAATCACATGAAACGAAAAATAAAAATAAATTGTAGAAAGAAAATAAAAAATTAATAAGAACATGAAAGCAAAGAAAAGAAATAAAAGAAACATAAAAAATGAAAAATGAAAAGAATAATAAAAAATTACATAAAACAAAAAAGGAATATAAATAAAAATGAAGCATGAAAATAAAAATAAAAAGGGAAAAGAAAGAAAAGGAAAGAAAAGAAAAAGAAAAAGAAAAAGGAAAGGAAAGAA
Organism: Miscanthus lutarioriparius; assembly: GCA_904845875.1. NCBI lineage: Eukaryota > Viridiplantae > Streptophyta > Magnoliopsida > Poales > Poaceae > Miscanthus > Miscanthus lutarioriparius. Next base: position 106,910,870 of record CAJGYO010000005.1, read on the forward strand.
AAAGGAAAGAAGAAAAAAAAAAGAAAACATACGTACCTACCTACCTGGACGCTGCTGGAAATCCCGTCCCAGCGGGCAGCGCGCGCTCGCTCGTGCATGCATGTGGGCCGCGCTGCCGTGCAAGCGCATCGCGCGGGAAGATCACGCGGGAGCCGTTCGGCGCACGGCTTCCGTCCGGCCGTTCGGACCGGAAGAATCGCGCATCGCCGCCGCCGCCGCCACCGTCGACCGATGGCCCCGGCCCCGCCTTCATCATCACCGTGTAAATGTGTAACCCGCCCTGTTTCGGGCACCTGCACGGATCCGGAGCGAACTCGAGTCCAGGTCCGCTATGGTTATCTCTCATCACCGTGTAATCCGCCCTGTTTCGGGCACCTGCACGGATCCGGAGCGAACTCGAGTCCACCGTCGACCGATGTGCCCTCCGACTCGGATCAGTTCCCTAGTCTGATCCTTTAAAAGAGAGAAGGGGCGAGGCGTGGTGTTACAGACTCCAAACGGCAATCAGACAGCAAAACCTACGAGCCGAGCAGATCCGCGGCGCGGTGTTTCTCGTTTTTCTCGTCGGTGCGTGCGAGATGGAATCCAAGCTCACCCAGGATGTCGGCCCGCTAGCGGCGGCGGCCTCGTCTTTCCCGATGCTCGTGTACGACTACGAGCACGGCAACCCGCCGGAGATTTCCCAGACCGTCCTCTCGGTCTCCGACGGCTCCATGCGCACGATCCGAGTTCCCGAGATGTGCGACTACACGTGTCTGGAGACTCAGCAAGGCCTAATGCTCATGGTGGACACCGCCTCAGGATCCTGCTGGCTCTGGAACCCGCAGACCGGGGAGAAGACGGCGCTGCCCTCCATGAACGGCGAGCTGCCGTACCAGTGCCGGTGCCTAATCTCTGACACCACAAGTTCTCCTCCAGACTCGGTCTCGGACGACGTCGATCCTCCGGACTCCCTCGTGCTCGTCTACGACCTCACGCGCCCGGAGCTTCTGTTCTGCCGAATCAGAAGGCGGCGCCGGGTGGGTGAAGCAGTCCTACGACATGGGCATCGAGGTCCCCGCCACCGAGAAAGGCCGCACACCGAGCGGTGTGATCAGTGACATGGCTGCCGTGCAGGGGGCGTTCTACTACTCCGAGTCCAGAGACGTGATCGGCGCTCTCTTCAGCTTCGCCGACGATCCGGAGCCGCGTCTGGAGCTCGTCACCTTTGATGCTCCGCTGCCCACTCTCGCCGTGGACGCGCCGCAGCTGAAAGCGACGAAGAGCTACCTGCTGGAATCCTCGAGAGAGCTCTTCCTCGTCTGCCTCTTCTACATCAGCAGCAGCATCGAGCGCATCGAAGAGGTCGGCGCCTACGTGATGGATTTCTCGAAGAAGGAATGGTGCAAGGTGACCGACATTGGCGACGCGGCGTTTCTTCTTGGTCCCGGTCCCGGATGCTTCGCGGCCTCGTGCTCTGCGGCGGAGCATGGCCTAAAGAGCGGGTGTGTCTACCTTGCTGACGACAACAACGATCTCCACATCTTTGATCTCAAGCAAGGCACTCGTGAGCTCGTTAGACCAACTCAGGACATACCTTCTCTCTCGCGCGTGCCATTTTGGCTGGTGCCTGGTGCCCGTCCTCCCGCAGAGCCAGAGCTCTTTCAAGTATCGTACCGTGATTAAGAAGATATTTGTTTGGTGTAGAGAAAATCACTGTTTTATTTACGATCATTTAAGTGTTGAACAACAGCTGAATAGTACTAGCCATGTTTGCTTGGTACGATAAAATGAAAAAGATTGTTGATTGATTTATTGTGGGAGAAAAAATATTGTTCGTTGGCTGAAAAAGCACGGCTTATAAACCAAACGAACAGAGCACTTCCTTATATCGTAGAAAAGTTTCATCGCTAGTGAATAATATTTTTTAAGTCCTTTAAGAGTTTCTCTTATTATTTTTAATCTCGCATAACTAGCATGCTTATGTACTTTGATATATTTAAGTTTTTTAAATGATGCGACTTTTTTTCTTGAATTAATTAAATTTATTCCATTATATAAAGAAATTGTGCAAAAGATTCCCTAATTGAACGTTTGGCCTTGGAGTGCCTCTTGCATAGTCTTGTCTAGAATAGACTGCTTGGTGACTCTATCCGCAACTTTCAGCCTGATCGCTGGGCTGGCTAGCCCCCTCACATAAGTATTGTTCACCGGAACCAGCCAGCAGTACTTCTCTCTCACATAAACGAACCAGTAACGATACGAACCAGCTAACCGAACAGCCTATTTGTTGGCATCATCTCTCTGTTAATATGTACCTTATAGTATCTTGATGATGACTTGATGACAGAGTGTTGAATCCGGTGCATAACGAGCGGATAACACCTTTTTTGAGTTTTTTTTTAAAGATTGACAATTTTATTTATTGTGATCTCACGAATTGTTTGAAAAACAACTTCGAACCGAGCTTTAACGAGCTGAACCAAAGTCAAAAGTCACACAAAATTATCTTATTTTTATTTAAAATGAGTTTAATTAGAGTATTTTTTAAAGGAGACACCAAGCTAGCTCAACGAGTTTTTTTGTCCAATTCTAACATCAAAAAATCAGGTGATTTTGGACACAAGAACCAATACTATGGGTACTATGTCTCGGTGATTTTGGACTTTGGCAGTTACACTACTAGGTACACCAGTGACGGATTCAGGATTGAAAACTTGTGAAGTAAAGCTTGATGAATTTAGATCAATTAACATCAGCAATATATATAATTGTAAAATTTATAAGGGATATAAATCTATTTTGACAAAAGTTGCGGGGTCACTTGATCCCACAACTAAAGCCTAGATCCGCCACTGACATACACAATCATTTTCTGTAAAGAAAAATCACGTTTTGCATTTGAGGGAGCTGTGCTTGCTTGGCTCCCAGGAGCAAGGCATGTATAAGCAGCTTCCGTTGGTTCCATGGCCTACTGGAAGGCAACCATCCAATCCAACACTTGCATAGTTGCATGGGACAGACACGAAGAAGCGTGTTTAGTAGATTGGGGTGAGCTCGTGAGGAGTGTCATGTGCACGGGTTGATTTGCCATCTGTACGAGTGGAGGTGGATTTGGATAATCCAAATTTTCAAATTTCAATTGGACTTTAGTGGTTTTGTGTAATGTCCATAATCATTTAACCCAACAAAATTCATTACCCACTAGACATTAACTTAAAAGAAGTCCAGTATCCATTAGTTTAGACATCACTATAGTAGAGAAATCATTTGAATGTACAACCGGCACTTTTTAGATTTTTTCTAGCTGTTTCATGAACTGCTAGTGTGAAAGAACAATAAAAATTGAGATGTTTCACTAGTGTCACTTGAGAACCGTCTATCACAAGTCACACGATTTTTCGCTTCCAAATACAGGCCTGTGCTGTCACTGAGCATCGAGCTCACAACCTTAGACCCTGTGCGTTGCTCCCTAACCTATGATTAGGTGGCTAATACATAACTTTTGTATTCACTCTAATGAATATTATAATGCATATATGAGACCCTAAACAAATTTTATGAAAAAAGTTTGAACCGGAAAGTTTTAGATCTCTACTAGTATTACAACTTTAGTTTAGGTCATTTCTCCGTCTAAGGTCATTTGAGAAATACAAAAAAAAATGATTTCAAATCATTTGTAGTGGCAACAGGTTAAGAAAACCGCTAGTGTAAATACATCTCTACTACTGGTGGTTTTCTTAAGGTTACTGCTAATACAAATCCTCGGTAGTGTAAATCGGATTCACATTGTCGGTTTTCTTAAGCCTACCACCAATGTAAATAGAAGATTTGTAACGACAGTAGCCTTAAGAAAATTGACAGTAGAGATGTATCCCACCAACGGTTCATAGCCATGAGCCCATAGTTCTATTTCTCTAGGCATATATTTTTATTGAAAAGAAACTAGTGTCCATAAAAACCGTTTCTGTGCTAGTGCATTAACTTAAAAATAGTGTCCATTGGATGTTGGTTACTTGAGAGGTAGACCAACCTTAAGTGTATATTTTTAATTTATGATGTGGGACTCACGTATATATCTAGTCACACTGATTTGCACATAGTAGTTAGCAGTTATAATGAGTTATCTCCAATAAATTTTAGTTAATTTTGCTAAAATTTTAAAGTTTAAACGTGATGTTTTTAATTCTAGGATCCAACTTTCGACCTGAAGTCCACATATATCTATCTAATCACACTGGTCTAAACAAAGTAGTGGGCAATCAATGATTCGACTTATTTCGAACAAATCAATTTCGCTAAAATTTGAAGGTATGCATCCAAACTTTTAAATTATGGGGTCCAACTTTTAAAATAGAATTAACAACTAGTTGTAATTGTTTGTTATTATTGTATCATATTGAATGGATTTAGACTTAAGAGAAATTAGATTAGATTGGACTAGACAATAATTACTTTGTATTAGGATAGGTTTATACTTAGATTTTAAGAGAATTTATCTATGTGGATTTGAATGCTAATTCATTGTCACCTCTATCAGCGAGTTTGTCCGGCAAGTTTATGTTATCGAATCTAGAATCATTACATGGGTTCCATGAACACCACATATATAGCAGGTAAAATCAAATAGTCAGCAGTGTCTCTCATCGTCTCGCTCGTCACACCCAAACCGCTGGCCCAACCGGGCCCCCTCAAACCACCAAACCGCTGGCCCAACCGTCGGCACCGGCCCCAGGATATTGGAGGCCTCTTCCACCACCCCAACCAGGCAACCAGTAGTCGTCGACTCGTCGGTCACGCCGCCCACCATCGAATCGAGCCGCACGCGTTGCTCCAGCAACTCCCTTCCCTAACCTTAACCTGACTACCTGAGCCAGAGCCGATGCAGACGAGGCACGTGGGAAATAAAAATTGGGTCGCAACTCGCAAGGAATCGCACCCTGACATGTATCCGCGCGTCGGCACATGTTGTGGCTCATGCATGCTTAAATTTGGAAATACATTTGGTGGACCCTAGGTATCATGTTTCTTGCATGTTGCGACTGGCAAACCAAGGAGTCAGATACTTTATATCTAGTTCTAATCCATCATTTATCTTCTCTTAGTTCATAATGTGTTATTTTCTATACAATATATTATAGTTTACATTGTCGTCATTGTTTTATTTGACAAAACAAAAAAAAACATTGATGGGGCACCTCATTACTCAAACCAAACACACTCTATGTGTACCAATTAGATCAGGGAGGATCATCAATTCAAGGTGCATGTGGTCTTTTGTCAATGCATTATTTTCTCTAGTGCAGCTCTTATTCCTTTTGCTGGCGGTATCGATTGCTTTGCAATAGGTAGCGGCGGGAAGGAGTTCCCCATTGCTGTTTCTTCCCTTTTGCTGAACCAAACAATTCCCTAGTGTCTACGGGTTCTTCCAAGAATTTTGCAAAAAAAAACAGCCAAACTTGCGGAGTTTCAAAACACGCAGCATTGCATGGCTACGAACCGGTTGCTATACAAGGCTCCCTTCCTAGCTACTAGCCAAACTTGCGCTAGCATTGAAGGAGAAGAAAGTCGGTGGCGCTACTGCTCAATCTCAACACTATATAACCGTCTCTTCTCTCGCAGAGCCCCACAAACCGCCTTACCATCCCTGGTTCGAGAATCCTACAGCGAATCCCACCGTGAACCCAAGCCGAGGTCACGCCACTCCGCCATGTCTCGCCGCGGGGCCCCTAAACCGTCGTCGACGAGTCCCTACAGCCTCCACTGTCCCAAGTGCGACGATCGGAGGTATGCCATCACGCATATCTTCACCCATCTACGCTGGTGCTCCGGGCGCCCCCACGGCGACGGGGCCGCTGTGTCCGCGCGGCCTGAGCAGGAGGTAGCCAGGGAGGCGCAGGATCGACTGGCTCCAGGTCGGAACCGCGAGGAACGGGCGGCGCGAGCAGAACAGCAAGCGCGGGGCCGGCGAGCTCTGCAACGGGTGGCGGAAGAGCAAAGGCGGGAGCGGCTGCGCATTCTGAAGGAGGACCCAGCGGCCTCATCTTCCGCCACCTCGCCCTCGTTGTCAGCGTCGGAATCAACCGCGGCGGCGTCGACGTCTACCTTTCCCGCCACCGCTTCCTCTTCGTCGACGCAGGCCACCGCTTCCTCCTCGTCTGCGTCCAACTTCCCGGCCGCATCCTCCTCGACGCCGACGCCCACCTTCCAGGCCCAGGCCCACTCGTTGTCGCCAGAGGAAGATTCAGCGTCGTCCCCGTAAGGGCATCCTCTCCGCCCACGTCCGCTCGTCTTCGGAGGTCCCCGTATTGATCAGTTCTTCGAGAGGTTCTTCAAGGATTCTTTGGTCGTTTCTGTTTCTGCATTCTTGGAACTGATCAAAGGATATTGCATCTCGTGTGATGGTCTGGATCGGTTCTCGATGGATTCCTTCGTTATTTCTGTCTTTCGCTTTCTTAGAACCCTGTTCTGATCTACGTTCACTTGTGATGAACTAAGCATCTGAAAGTGGCTATGCAACTACTATCTGTTAGTTCTCGCCTCAGTTCTAATGATCTGATGAAAGCTAATAGATTCTCGTTAATTGATTTGGCAGTTCATACCATTTCCTTGTGTCCCAGTGTGGGCATCTTGGGGTGAAAATTGCAGGATTTTGGTATAAACTTGTTGACATAATGTTTTCTAGTTTCTTGGAATAGTGCATCTGTGCATGACAGAAGTTCCATACTCTGTTAGTTATTTTCTTGAGTGCTAAAAAGGCAAAGAAAAAAACTCTAAGTTTTGCTGCTGAACATATGATTAGTCACTCTGGAAATCTTGTGAACTGACTGTCAGTTTTTGTTCTGATAAAATTTCTGAAATCTTGTGAACTGACTGACAGTTTTTGTTCTGATAAAGTTTCTGTTTGCTTCATAGTACTATCATTTTTCTTGTCTTCGAGTTCAATGATTCGAACAGCAGCTACTGCTTATATCATACTGTTGTATAACTGAAGTAGCAAATGCTTGATAGTTGACTCTTCTGCTCTATGGGATGCCTAATCAGGTGATGGTGATCGAGGGCAGTGTGTCTTGTCTAATGGTCTAGAGCAATTCTTGATGGATTCCTTAGTTGTTTCTGTCTTTGAATTGGTTGAGCTTAGCTTTGGGCTGTTTTTGTTGTTTTGTTCATGTCTGAGTTTGGCCATGCAATTACGATTTGTACGTTCTTGGCTCAGTTCCAGTGTTCTGACAGAAGCTAATAGATTCCTGTTAATGGATTTGGTAGTCTGTACCATTTCCTTGTGCCCCCAATGTGATATATGGCTGAATGTGCATCCCTTTTCGCCACAATGGTTGCTAATTTCTTGAAAAAGTGCATGCCACCATTTACTTTCTCTGTTTAATCACTTTGTTGAGTGACTAAAACCTTTTGATTTTGCTGTTGAAAATATGATTAGTCGGTCTGAAAATCTTGTGAACTGCTTTGCTTGTTCTGATTGCTTCACATCATTTTTCTTGCATTCCATTTCAATGATGGGTTCAACTACTGCTTATATCATACTGTATTACTGTTATTAATTTGTGATAACAGAAGATAATAAAGGGCATGTAACCAATGCAAAGAGCTCCCGCTTCTGTGCGGGGTCTGGAGAAGGGTGTCAGTGGCAAGCCTTACCCTCGCCTGTGCAATGCGAGGAGACCGCGACTCGAACCCAGGACACTGATAACAGAAGATAATAATACTGCTAAATCTTAGACTCTTCTGCTGTTGAGTTTCAGCTGGACCTGAGATCTGATGTGCGTTTAACTTTCGGATCTCATTGTCGTTTCCTGTGTGTGAATACTGATTATGCCATGCCTGTCCTTGCATGCATATTGTTTCCTATTCCCTGTTGTCATTATGTTTTTCCCCCGATTCCATATGTGGTACTAAGTAACATCACAATTTGCTACTGAAAAGCTCTTCTGTCATGCTTGTATAAGTTGTGTCACTTAACAGCTCAATATGTCACCTATTTGTTTTTCACTAATTTTCCATCAATCCTGACCTTTTGTTTATACATCGAGAAACTTAACTTTTCAGTTACGAGTGTAAGTATCACTGGAGATGTTTTCTTGCTTGCTTGAGCCAGTCCTTCCATTGTGCAGTGTTTGCAAGTATTCAAACAGGGTTCATAGGTTTGATTGCCAGAGTTTGAACCCTGTTTAGCTTCAGTGCCCACTGTCCAGAGTGCGTGTCAAATGGTTTCAGACTTTCAGAGTTCGTGAGGCTGAATCACTATCACTGCATAAGTTGTGATAGCCTGATAGGTAGATGTCACAGGGACTCCACGAGGTCATTTCCCGAGCGCTGATGTTAACTGCTGCAGTGCTGCTTGTGTTTGGTGTTTCTTGCGCTGCATCTACAGTCAGTCTGATAGGTGATAGCGGTCAGTCTTCAGAATTGCTGATACTGTCTTTGATCGCCGGCCTGCGTTCAGAATAGTTAATGCACACGTCATGCTTGTTTAGTTTCCTCACCAATGTATTACGTATGAATGAGTCGAACTTTCATAGATTTTCAAGACAAACTTCTTTGTCGAAACCAATTCAGTTTTGAAGTAGAGGTGAAGAGGCATAGCTGCAGTAATACAGGGCCTGCAGGCTGCAGAACGGCGTATCTATGAGCACTAATCAAACAACTAATCTGATCACTTCAGATTAGTTGTATCTTCGAGCACTCAAAGCATTCGTCGTTCCAAGCTGGAAAGATCAATTCAGCAACCAACAATGAACACGAACAGAACGAATAAAGGGAGTATCATGATTATCCATTGACAGCTCATTACATTACACACCACAGATTACGATTACGAGTAACTCGACAGTTCAAGTAACTAAATAAAAGCACAAGCTTCACTCAGATTATATTATATAGGAAGACGGGAAGGAGACAGCTCAAATTACATCGTCAGACAGCACAACACTGAGAAGCCAACTTCAGAGTTTCGACATCCTTTCAACATCCAGAGGAAGGGCACGCTACTCACTCATGTTGCCATCACCACGGGCCTCTTGTGGTCCTGCAGGAGCTGCCGAAGCTGCTGGTACCCATGGCGGTAGTGATCAAGCGAGAAGCACAGCTGCCTGATCGCCTCACGCTTCCCCTCTGCGCTGTCCGATATAATAAGCTTCTGCTTCTCAACCTCGTCCTCGAGCTCACACACGCGTGAACACAGGCCTGACGCGTCTTTCCGTGCAATATCTGCCTCTTCGATCAGCTTGACACGCTCCAGGTGCATCTGATGCAAGTGGTTGTCCATTTCCTTCAGCTTTTCATCACGAGTAGTGACATCAATCAGCAGAACGGACACCTTGTTTTCGACTGCAGCCTTCTCTGAAGACAGCTGCTCGATCTCCGTCTTAAGATGGGCGATAGCTTGAATCAGTTCAGATAAATGTTTCTCACTCTCAAGGGATGCTTCTGCTTTCTCCACGTGAAGTTGTTCAAGCTGTGCCTCTGTGGCTGTCAACTTGCCCTCAAGGGAAGCAACCAAGGAATTTAGGTCACTGGTTGCCTGTTCCACATCCTTCATACGATTCTGAAGTTCTGCTTTCTCTTGAAGAGCTTTTTCTAGGTCGTCTTTCAGGTTCTTAATTGTAGCTTCTAGCTCCCTAGCCTCAGCCCTTGAATCCTCCAACTGCCTACGAACTTGCTCCAACTCCATAGCACGTTCCTCAAGTACACCCTTATCATTTGAATCATTTTCCAATCTTGCTTGCAGATCCTTGATTATTTCTTGTAGCTTTATAATCTCTGCAGAAGAATCATCTAAGTTATTAGAAACTTGTTCAAGCTCCTTTATCTGGGCCTCAAGCTGCAATTTCTCTCCTGTAACTTCTGTTAGGTTCCGTTCAAAAATCTTAACAACTTCCTGGAGCCTTTCAATTTCAGATTCAAGAGCGGATTTCTCATGGAAATACTTTTCAGAAACTTGCTCAACCTCCTGCTTGCACTTCTCAATCTCATGGCCACGGTACACTAATTGGGCTTCAAAATGTTTTGCAGTCGAGGCCATGTCTCGTTTTAGATCCTCGATCTCATTCTTGCTTGCCAGAATTGCAGCTACAAAGTCTTCCTTTTCATTGCTAACTTGTTTGAGACTCTCTTCAAGTTTTTCACATTGGCAGTGCATGTTCTTTACCTCAAGTGCCTCAATTTGTTGCCTTGCTTCCTGAAGCTCATCTTCTAGCTCAGTAATCCGTCCATCCATTATATAAGAAATCCCATTGCCATTTTCTTCACTTGCCTCATCAACCTCTGAATCAGAATCTGAAGAAGATGATGATGATGATCCATCACTCCCCTTCTTGGAAATGTCTGAGCTTCCACCAGAACCAAGGAACACATCAAAGCCAACTGCTCTTGTTTTGCGCTTCGGTTTTGCTGTGTTCTGTTCCATGTTAGGCTCTGGAGATGGTGAAATTGATTGTGTCTCGGAATCAGTTTCGGATATACCAGAGCCTTGAGACTGCAGTGCAAGACCCTTGCGCAATTCCCCAGTCACGTTGTCATAACGCTCAGCAAGAGCACGGTACATGCGATAGAAGTTCTCAACATGATTTACAAGCAGAGGCCTTCTTTGGAAATACATCTCAGCCTTCTTTGCAAAAGAATCACCTTCATCCTCTATGAGCTTCAGCATCTCTTTAACTTGCTTATCCATCTCTATTCATTCAGAAAAGAAAAAGTCAGGAAAGTTTGTGCTATTATTATACTGCAGGATACATGAACATTGAACAAGTTACTGCAGATTGCTCTTCCTGTCAAATGACAGAAGTGTCAGTACATGCTGTCATTCAATAAAAAACAGAGTTGTTACCTTCCAAATTCTCAGCTAGCCATTTGGAGTTCTTTGGGCTAATATGGCTGTCCCACCACCATGAATGGGACTTTCTCGTTTGCATTCTATGCATGCGCTTCATTGTCACCAAAATAAGATCTCTCTTAGTTGACCTGGAACATGATTGACGGTGAACATAAGAACAAGTGGGCTAGTCTTAGTATTATTATTGACAGAGTAAAAAATTTCAATGTCACCACTGAAGACCTGTTAGAATAATGGTGACAGTAAACAAGAAACAGCAACCAGTAACATCGCTCACAGATAAAGAAAAAACACAGAGTGCGCAAAAGCCGTGCATGGCATAAGGTTAACTCCGATGGATCAACTTGCAATCATATGGGTAGGAAGCAGATCTTCTACTGCCTACCTGTAGAACAGTACTGCATGCATATATTAGAGGAGGATGAAAAGGGCTCAGCATATCAACCTCCAAAATGCGGACATTGATTGGTTAGCAAAGAGATGGGAAGCAATCAGCGATGACTTTCCAGAAAGCTCAGGACCAGAAAATTGATCAGCATCAGCAACCCAAGGTGGAATTGGGGAACAAAGTAAAAAAAAATTTGAGGTCAAAACAAAGTAAAAATTCAGTGTGACGATACAACTGTACCTCGTTTTAAGTCAGACCGTGTTTAGTTCGCGAATTTTGGAAATTTGTTACTGTAGCACTTTCGTTTTTATTTGGCAATTAGTGTTCAATCATGAACTAATTAGGCTCAAAACGTTCGTCTCGCAATTTCCAACCAAACTGTGCAATTAGTTTTTTTTTCGTCTACATTTAATGCTCCATGCACGTATCGCAAGATTCGATGTGATAGCTATTGTAGCACTTTTTAGGAATTTGGTTGGGAAGTAAACAATGCCTCATTGATGTGCGAAAAGAACACAAGCACATTCTTTTATGAATGATGTAACAGCTTTAGACTAATAAGTATGGGCCATTTAGGGCTTATTGTACACATTTATCTGCCATGAAAAAATGATCAAATAAACATCTAGTTTGACACAGATTGCCTATCTCACAGACATATAAGTGAGGTGTTTTTAGATAATGATAAGTAAGGTGGTTGCATAAAACTACTATGCCTTCTCAATGTAAACTAAACAGGTTTGAGATGGACTAATGTCTAAACATGAAGTACGTCAATCTCTTTGGCTCGAATATTAGTTGGGAAACTCATTCATGGAGCAGGCAGTCATGTACGGCTATGACTTGGCTATCACACACCACAGCACAAAAGATGTCGCAGCTACTTCTCCGTTCGGCCCCTTGTTAGGTAAGAGCCTAATTCAATGGACTTGAATAAACTTGCACAGCCAAAATAAATTGACAGAAAAATTGTTCTGTCCCCACAGGGATCAGAATTTCAGGGCCCAAGCTGAAACTTGCAGTACCAGTGTACCACAAGCTCTTCAGTTATTGTCAACCAATATCGAACCCAATCATTGAGTGAGGACTGAGACCAGTCAATTTAGTAAAAAAAAATTGTTTGTGATCCACGTAACATGGCTGGCCCCCAGCTTACACCTAGAGCCCGTTTAGTTTCACTTCATTTTATAAAAATTTTCAAGATTTCTAGTCATATCGAATCTTTGGACGCATGCATGAAGCATTAAATATAAATAAAAAATAAAACTAATTACACAGTTTAGACGAAATTCACGAGATGAATCTTTTAAGCCTAATTAGACTATGATTGGACACTAATTGCCAAATAACAACGAAAGTGCTACAGTACCATTTCGCCAAAAAAATTACAAACTAAACAAGCCCCTAGATGGACACATGCAGGCATCGGGTGAGGGGCAGAGGGGCCATCACAGTAGGGCCACGTTTTTATTTGGTAATAATTGTCCAAACATTGACTAATTAGACTCAAAGCGTTCGTCTCGTAAAGTACAACTAAACTGTGCAATTAGTTTTTGATTTCGTCAACATTTAGTACTCCATGCATATACCGCAAGTTTGATGTGACGGGAATCTTCTTTTTGCATAGTGCCAAAGTTGATAATTTGGTGGAACTAAACAGGCCCTAGGAATAATCTAGTACATTCTGATGTCAACTGCGGATTTGAAGAAAGGCCAGGAGTGGTACACCTATATTGTATCTCTGGAAATTGTACATTATTTATTCATTTCTTGAAGGTAATTTTGTCATGCATGTGAGGATGGCAATAATTGAAGAACACAGCTAGGCACTTAGGATAAGTAAAAATATCTGTAGGAAATTATGTAATATACAAGGGCGAGGACCTTGCACATAGATTTAAGAAGCCCAAAATATCAGTAAATGCTTCAAAATTTGGAAGAAAACTCATTCATATTTCATACAGTTAAATTCCCCAAAGTTAATGGTTATAAAGGGATCTGATCTGATATGAGTAAATATAAAACAATTTGCAGGTCTCCTGACCCAACAGCTGTGAATAGGCACATGCACCAGCTAGGATGGTCACCCTACGCGTGCTCTAGAGGGGAAAAAAATATCGAAGCACATCCAAACAAATTTTGAAAAAACAAAATCTGCCCTCCATCAGACTGATCTCCCCTAGAAGTCCCATCTGCCCATCGCACAGCAGGAAACAAGTTCAAAATAGGCTGCACGTACCACGAATCGCTATGAGTCTTGCAGCTTCAGGGAGATACTACAGACTCCAGAGGATTTGTAATGGTGACATGTAGCTCGAAGCAAGTTTTCCACATAGAACGGATTACGAAAGCTCAGTATAATCAATGAGCCGAGTACTCTGGTGACCGATGGCCAGCTGAAAGGGACGGGGATTTAAAGGTCAATCTAAACTGAGGAAAAGTCAATCGACAAACCAGCCGCAGCAGCGCTCCAAAACGCCTGAAATCAGCATGCCCTGTTTCCAGGGCGCCATGAGCGTGGCGTCAACACTAAGCGACAGTGCTCAAAATTCGAAATCTCAGAAAAGTCCGCGGCACGGCACCAACACTAAGCGACAGTGCTCAAAATTCGAAATCTCAGAAAAGTCCGCGGCACCAGGAGGAAGACGCGCGGCGAGCCTCCAAAAAACTCAAATAGCGACGGAACAGAGGAGAGAGACGAAACCGCGGCACCAGGAGGAAACGCGCGGCGCGAGAGGGGTGGGAGAGCTTACCGAGGAGGAGATGGATCCAGGTCTTCTTCTTCTTCCCCCGCCCGGCCGCCCGGAGACGAACGAAGCGCGGGCCAGAGAGAGATTGGCCTGAAATGGCACCCGCCCGGTGGTGGTGCTCGAGAGTGGAGGGCTCTTTAAACCGCGGGGACGACGGGCCCTGGGCCGCCGAGGTGGGATGATGATGAGCTGGACGCGTTTAGGCCCCGGCCCCCGTGGCAGTGGCAGGTAAATACTCTACCAGGGTGGTTACAGGTTACGCTGCTATTGATTAATGATTAATATAATCCGTGTCCAAGACGGCAATGTATCAAGTGCAAACCAACTTCGGCGCGGCCGCGGGGTTTGAATTTTTGCGGCAATGATATGCATTGTATGGCTAGCATTGTTTCGAGGAAAAAAACAACGGTAAAATGATTTTTCATAAAAGCTGTTTAGCTAGTACTTTTGAATTTGAAGGAAGGGGAGTTCAAATGATTCCTATGGAAAAAAGAGAAATCTAACTATACTTAGTCAAAACTTGGTGCTCACTGTTTTTCTTCATGCTCTTTACTACCTATGACACCTCTCAATTATATTCTCTCACCTTTGACACATGCTCTAGTAGTTTAGGGCGACGAGCCAACGATAGGTTTTAGCGATAGGTTTTAGCGGTGGTGTAGGGTCTACCGGTGGCAGCCCTCACCTAGTTATGTTTGGGAAAGAGCAGTGGTGGAGGACATGTGAGAATTATAAGATATAATATACATGGTTTTAACGAACGATGGATTATAGTTTATAGCATCTTTAGCAAATGAAAAAAACACGCATGCTACAGTAGGCATTGGGCAAACTCAAGGTATGGCAATGGCCCTACCTTGCCATACCGAGAGCTCTGGCACTTAGAAATAGACAAAACACGGGTAAAGTGGAGACGGGGCACATTGAGCATAGAAGCTATGATTCTGATACGAGTTTGAAGAAACACATCAATAGTAGACCTGTTCATATTAAAACACACAATGTTTTCTGTACACCCAAGCTTGATATGAACTTGACATAGGCTATGAAAACTGGGTCTAAGTCTATTACGTGGACATGCGAAGTTGCGTCGGGTTTTTATGGAGTGGACGAATTTCAGGTCTAATCTTGAGCCTCGCACTAGGTTAAAATAGCCCGATGCACCAATCGGATAGTGCCATGCAAGACATGAGCCTATTATCAAGTCTAAATGACTGTGTCTACAAGCATGCAATGCTCAATTATTCGATATAAAGTCTAACAAATATTGACTCCGTATTTGAAATACAATTAGTACTCCGTCCGTCAAAAAATAAGTGCACATCTCTCACTTCGAGAGTCAAATAATCTCAAGTTTGACTAGATTTATAGAAAATAGTATTAACATTGATCTCTCTAAATAGGATTAGTATGAAAATATATGATATAATTAATCTAATGATGATTATTCGATATTACAAATCTTAAGAGTTTTTTTATATATAAAAATTTGGTCAGACTTAATATTGTTTGACTTCTTAAAATGCAAGATGTGCATTTATTTTGGGACGGAGAAAGCAAACATATTCCGCTTCATAAGTACTACAATACTTTGATCGATAATTACTCTATATATATGGAGTAGGAGTAATATTACATTCCTGCTATAGAATACATAATTCTATGTAACTTCTTTATATGAAACTGATGGCTCAATTTTGTATTAAAAAACCATGTATTGACAAAAAAAAATATTGGTCAAAAACATGGGCTAGCTAATGAAGCAAAATACTCCTACAACATTCTAAGCGGAGAGAATAGAAGTAATTGGATGACATGCAGCTCGTTTTGAGTGTTTTTTTAGATATATGTTTACCACGACTATGATGTTGGTGAGCTGTCCACGTACGTGTGATTATATATATTGAGTCATTGACCATGCACGCGTGACCAACAGCTCATCTCAAACAATCTGGCGCCTGGAGATCCAAATGCGAATGCATGGTTGGACCGGGGGTGTTTTTTTCTAAGTTTGCAAAATTTACTCCAATATTGTGCAACCTCACTTATACGACGTTCTCCGATATTGTTTTCTTTATCTTTTCTTTTTTGTTGCGACTTGCTATGATGACTTGTAAAGCCAACTAATTTTGTTTTATCTCATGTTATTTTGTGTCGACATAACACGGCGGAAGAGAATATGAAATGTTACTTATTCGTTGGATGCCACGCACTTAGCTTGTAATTTTAGGGAACAAATACTTGGCTCGAAGTCACATTTTTATTTGCTTGCCCAATTTGAACACAGACATATATATGTAGCGTCGCGGAGGGCGTTTACTGAAATCTTGGATGACGACGTACGTGCACGCAGTCTTCGTACGAAAGTGTTTTAGAGTAGGACACGGGCCGGCACACACACGGCTATAAGGCTATTACGGTTAACCTTTTTTTTACTCCATGAAACCAACTGACGTCATCAATTTAGTGAGCAAGGGAAAACGGAACGGAAGAAGATACCAGCGTTCGTATGTGTCTCGACTTCTCGAGGTCGACTGGTCGAGGTACGACGTCACTGTCCTACAGTGATGCTAGTGTTGGTAAAGTAACAGCGTCGGGAAGTGAGGGAGCACACGAAGCACGTTGTGATTGTCGACGACATGCTGGCCGCGCGCGCGTGTGTGTATATATATATATATATATATATATATATATATATATATATATATATATATATATATAGCTTGTTCGCATGTTAGTTTTAGTCAGCAAAAATCAGCCAGTCAACCGTGTTTTTCTTTCATAATAAATCAGCATCAGTCAATCTAAATCAGCATAGAAATCAACCAGCGAACAGGTCGATATATATATATATATATATATATATATATATATATACTTCCTCCGTCTTCAAAATAGAGTCGCTACGAGAATCGTGCTGGACAAACTTTCTCAATTTTAACTAGGTTTATAGAAAATACGTGCAACATTTATATCTTCAAATATGTTTATTATGAAAGTATATTCAACGATCTACCTAATTATACTAATTATGTACCATAAATATTAATATTTTGTTAAATATATTTGGTCAAAGTTAAAAGTTGTTGATTTTTTTTTGAAGCGAGAATGACTCTTTGTTTTGAGACAGATGGAGTACACGACAAAACGTATAGCGCAACAGCCAAAAAAAAAAGATTTAAGGTCCGTTTGGTTGGGCTTTTATTTAAAAAAAAAAAAAGTTCCAACCAAAGGGCTACTTTGCCAAATGTGTGACTTTTTTCAAGTTTTTTTCAAGTAGTATATTTTGAAAAATTTGGTTCCTTGCTTTTAGCTTTTGACTTTCTATTTTTTGAAATTAGTAGAATAAAAAGCTCTTCCGTAGTTGTTTCAAGAGAGATAAAGATAGAAAGTATATTTTATACTTGTTTAACCAAACAACTTTCGTTTTTTATATAAATACCATCAAATTACAGCGTCTTCTTCCAAACAGCTCAACCAAACACACATTTATTAGGGCCACTCGGCTACTCCCACGGTGGATACATACCACGGCTACTCTCGGCTACGGAACGCCAGGGGTAGAGAAACGCTCGGAGCCAGGGCACGTGCGCGGCGTGAGCCGTGCCCGCGTGCGCGTGTGAACGACGAAGACGACTGACCATGGCGACGTGCGGACGGGGCCCGCATGCAGCGTCGCTTGCGGATGGTATCAAAATAAACGGCCGGCGGGAGTTGCGATAAAATATTACATCTACACGGCGTGGCCCTTCAAGTTGCTATAGTCGTCACTGGGCGAACGACGACGATGCACTGCGTGCTGCTCGAAAATCCCAAGGCAACGACAAGCGTCGGCCGTGCGTTAGGTTCGGCTGCGGTTTCTTTTCGTCCGGTACCGGCTAGTAGTAGTTCTCTGCTGCAAGTCGGCGTCCAGATCCAGCGTTCATCACGTAGCCAGTTCCAAATAAAGCCTTCCCCATGCTACTGTACTCCGTGTGAATACAGTCCAGGTCCAGCGACTCTCACAAGTCCAAGGGAAGGCACAGCCGCACAGGAGGCCAGGGCACGGGCCACGCGAAAACCTTGCAGTCGGGTACGGGTGTTAAGTAGTAGTAGGTCCACGTCCAGATCCAGCGTTCATCACGTAAGTTTAAAGCCTTCCCCATGCTACTGTACTCGTGTGAATAAAGGTCCAGCGATAGTCATTTTAGTCGATTACTGGGCTGAAATTTGAGAAAAATAATATAGATTTTAACTGATAAATCGACTGGTAAACTAAAACGAACGAGCCTAGATTCCAGGTTTCTGCTCCTGCTCCTGCACGCGCAGCGGTGGCGCGGTGCAGATTGGCGCACGTGTTGTTCCTCTTGCGACGCATACGTACGTTGGGTACTTTGGGTTCGATGGTTGGAGCAGTTGGAAAGAAAAGAAAAGAAAAAAGTAGAGCTGGGTTCCGACGGTCCGTCAATTTTCCGTCCTCACCAAATGTCCAAAACTAATAACACGCGGCACACGACGCCCCTCACCCCCCACGTATCTGGCCGGATATGACTCGTGTCAAACGTCACACAGGCAGAGTCAAACCGAAAACTTTGCACGCGACTGGCTGCAAGGTCTCTTTATAGGCCCGTTTGGTACAGATCCGGACGGCTCCGGCTCCCACCTGCAAGACACTGTAGAAACACTGAAGCTCGGAGCCGGTTTTCTCCCTCTGATGCCTTCTCTTACTGTAGCTCGGGTACTGTTCACGGCGCCGGCGGAACCAAAATTTCGAGCTTTGCCGGTGAAGGCGCTGGCTATGACTGTCTGTCAGAGGGAGAGGGAAGGAGAGGGAAAACCGGCTCTTGCTACAGTGAATTTGCAGCGCGGGAGCCGGAGCTGCCTGGAGCCGTGCCAACCTGCTCCATCGGCCATCCAGGATCGCCGTCTCCCAAGACACGCCAGCATGTCACACACTCTCATGCAGCATCTCCATCACAATCTGAAATGGCACTTCACGATACTCACGGGCTTGCCAGTTGCTACCACAGAAAACTAAAATACCATTACCGGAGAACTGTACAGTCAGCAGTCAGCACATGGCAGAAGAGGCATCACACAGAACCGCCGCCGACAGACGCATGCGCGCGGTGACGAAACGAAACACGCAGGAACAGGGATGTAGCAATATACAGGGGGCAGGTCAACGAGGCGGGTCTTTGCCTACACAGCTACACTACACTCTACACTGTCTTGCTGCCGGCCGCGTCAGCCTGTGACGAAGCGCCGGCGACGGCGGCGACTTTCTTCTCCAGCTCAGGCTTGTTGGCGCCGACCAGCTTGTCCACCTGCTGCCCATTCTTGAGGAAGAAGAACGTCGGGGTCGCGCGGATGTCCCACGACGAGCTGAACTCCTGTGGCAGCAAATTGAGGAAGGGTCAGTTGATGTATGTATGTAAAACGCAGTTTCTGATGATAAGCAAAACATTCGTTCTTTATTTGGACATGTAGTTGTGTTTAGTAGAGCCTCTCAAGTCAGGACACCCTTGCAGCCCAATATTAAAACCAACTATGGGCAGGCAGCTATGTTCATTTCATTTCAGAACAATCATCTTCTAGACATTCTAGTAGACATCAAACTATCGGCCCCAAAGTACTGAGTACATGTTTTATCTATCCATGGTAATTAGATATCCAGAGAGTTGAGACCACCTGCGTAAGGATAAAGATCTGAGAGAACATCGATTACCATTAACTCGTCAACATCAATCGTCAAAAACATGAGCTGAGGGTATGTCTGTGACATTTCAGCATAAACAGGTGAAATGACACGGCATGGGCCGCACCAGGAAGCACTGAAGTTTGCAACCACCTACAAAAAAACATCCATTAATGATTATTAGCTGTGCAAATCATATCAGAAAATTGAAGTGCAGCAGTTGTTCCTAAATGACATATTATGTGGGCCAACTCCATTTGTCAGTTCAGCCAAATTCTGAACAGTCAGGAGACCCAAAGACAAAAACAAGAATCACAATTAATTTTATTGTTATTATTATTATTATTGTTTGCACAAAATGGCAAACTAATGCAGACAGATTGAATATACTACTAGTATTGTTTTAAAAATTCGATATACCTTTTTCTAGCAATAAATAAAGAAAAATAAAGGTACTGAAAAGTAAGCTGGATAATATTAGTATAGCACGGAGCAAATGTACACGCTAGCCTCAAGTGCCATGCTATACTGAACAAATGGTTCTCAGTTGCTACTCACAATTTTCCCATCCTTGTTGGCCTCGGCAATTTTCTGGTCCCAGTCCTCTTTGCTTGTGACAACATGAACATTGCCACCTCCAAAATCAATCTTGTCATCGTCATCAGCGTGCTGCTGTCCGGGCAGAGAAACATGAGAAGCAAGCAGCAGAAACCACTTGGCAATTTAAAACAGACAGAATAACGTGTAGTACTATCCACAAACAAATGGCATAGTACTCCTTGATTAGGTAGGGTTGAGTGTGTTTTCTTAGGCCTTGTTTAGTTCCTCCCAAAAGTTTACACCCTATCCCATCGAATGTTTGGACATAGACTAAAAGATAACTAATTGTACAGAATGCGACTACTTTACGAGACGAATCTTTTAAGCCTAATTAGTGTCTATGATTTGATAATGTGGCGCTACATTACACATGTTTGGACACATGCATGGAGTATTAAATATAGACTAAAAAATAACTAATTGCACAGATTGCGACTACTTTGCGAGACGAATCTTTTAAGCCTAATTAGTTTATGAGTTGACAATGTGGTGCTGCAGTAACACATTGTGCTAATGACGGATTATTAGGCTTAATAAATTCGTCTCGCGGTTTACTGACGGATTCTGTAATTTATTTTTTTATTAGTATCTGAACACCCCAAAGCGACACTCCATGTAACACCCGACGTGACATGCCAAAACTTTACTATGGATTTAGGGTGTGTTTAGTTCGCGAAATGAAAATTTTTGGATGTCACATCAGATGTTTCGAAGATATCGGAAGGGATTTTTGGATACTAATAAAAAAACTAATTACATAGCTCACTGGAAACTGTGAGACGAATTTATTAAGCCTAATTAATCCATCGTTATGGCATGTTGGTTACTGTAGCATTTATAGCTAATCATGGCCTAATTAGGCTTAAAACATTCGTCTCGCGATTTTCAACTAAACTGTGCAATTAGTTTTTTTTCGTCTATATTTAATACTCCATGCATGTGCCGTAAGATTCGATGTGACATTTTAGGGCCAGTTTAGATGCGATTTTTTTTGCAAAACAACACTGTAGCAGTTTTCGTTGTTATTTGGCAATTAGTGTCCAATCATAGTCTAATTAGGCTTAAAAGATTCGTCTCGTGGATTTCGTCTAAACTGTGGAATTAGTTTTATTTTTTATTTATATTTAATGCTTCACATGCGTGCAAAGATTCGATGTGACGGAAAATCTTGAAAAATTTGGCAAAATGAAGTTGAACTAAACAGGATCTTAGGGTGAAAATTTTTAGTAACTAAACAGGGCCTTAAACAAGCCCTCGGCAAGGAAGCTGACCTTTGCAATGCAGCAGCAGCATCTCATCAGGCGCTTCAGTCCCATCCTCAACTGTAGGCACCTGGCAAAACTGCAAACTCCATCAGACTCTTTCAAACACCGAGTCTGTGACAGAAAAAACAACAACGAAATGGACACAAATGTGGGCGCTGGTCACCAGCAGCAAAAGGCTGCTCAGGATACGGACGCAGAGAAGCCTCGGGGGGCTACTACAGCACGCGGAAGCCACTGTCCAGGCGTCCAGCACCTGACCTCGCATCATCTGCTGGTGATGAGAGGGATCGTAATCGTAGAACTAACGTTCTAACCAACTATTTGACACACCAACCACAGAAAGATCCTTCGGTCCTAGTTGGTGCGGTGGTAGAACCCGAATAGCTCCGACGTCAGAGGCAAACAGCGCTCAAATTGAGTCCGGTGCTGCAGTGCAAGAAATTGTAATAGCCTCCAACATAAAAAAAAAACAGGCGATTTATAAAAATAGGATTCGAAACCTCGGTTAGACACAGATGGACCCACTTATTATCCACATGAGGATCATCGTAATCGAAGAGTCAATCTTTCCGAGCGTGATTTTTGCAATAAAAAAAAACCGGGCACTTGAGCTCTATCATCATCCCATGGCAACAGTCTCAGTATTTCCGCCTTTCTTTTATTCTATTCTATTCTATTACTACTACCATAAACCGGACCACCAGAACATCAGTACAGTCGACAGACGCTGCATCTAGTTCAGCCTCTGTTCACGGGATCGCAGAACTCTAACGAACTGGAAATCTGGAACCATTAATCCACGGGATCGCGGAGCAGTCTATCTAGGAGCGCAAAGCATGGACGAATCCATGAGGTTTTTGCGCGAAGAAAAAGGAAACAGGACACAAGAAGGCGAGAACTGGGCGTGGAAGAGCAAATCGGTGGATCTGATCAGACTGGAGTCCAGAGAGGATTGAAGTCCTTACCTGGACGACCGGAACCGGAGAGGCGGATGAACTTGGCGCCGAAGGGAACGAGTGGGTGGAGAGTGGAGGGGAGACGGGGAGCCGCGCGCCGCCGGTGTTGTGGGGGAAAAGGGCAGCTGGCGACAAGGAATCCGCGGGGTCTAGACGTCTAGTACTAGAACAATAACGGTGGATGGATGGATGATGCCAGTGCCAGCCAGCCAGTACAGGGGCTACAGGCAAAGGTCTCACGAGACTTGACGTTCCTTGATCCTTCCGTGTGATGTGCAGCTCTGCTGACGTGGATGATTCGGGCAGCAATAGAGTCATCAATGACTGATGATGACGTGCTTCAAGAATCGCGCTGGAAGAAGTCACTGCTGCCTGATGCCCGTTTCACGCTAACCCCACCATGCCTAGTCCTGGGCGATCTTTTTCTCCCTCTCTCTTCCATCAAGGTTTTGTGCCCAAGTGTTTTTTTGCCCACAAGTGTTTTTCGTTCTCGGGAAAAGTTTTCTGTTCCCGTGTTTTTTCAGTGAAATTGAACTTATTCCTGCGAAATTTCTGCACGATTCCTGTGAAATTCCTACGCTCCAACAAGCCCTAGTGTTTTTTGTTGTTCTCCTAGGATCGAATCCAAAATAAAAGTGTTCTGAATTATTATATGGATTGTATGTAATTCTATAAAAAAAACTTACACATACTTCCATATAAGAAACATGACATCTGCAGTCACAGCATTTCCTTGTTTTGCAAGGAAGGAATGTGACCACCGACGTTTCACTCAGGGCGTGTTTAGATGCAAATTTTTTTGGGTTTTGGCCACTGTAGCATTTTCGTTTGTATTTGGCAATTAGTGTCTAATTATGGACTAATTAGGTTCGAAAGTTTTGTCTCGTGATTTCTCACCCAACTGTATAATTAGTTTTTTTTTTCGTCTACATTTAGTACTCCATGGATGTGTCGTAAGATTCGATGTGATGGGTACTGCACAAATTTTTTTGAGAACTAAACATGCCCTCAGTCTCGATAGTCAAATCCATCGCATCAACAAGTCCTCAGCAAAACATTGTGCAACGACCATGATCAGAGCTTAATAAGTGATTAGCACCGCTTAAGCAGAACAGCAACTTGGCTAGAAGTTGAGCATGTAAACTAGCTCAGGCCATCTCAATTCCATGAGCGCAGCGCCGACGTGTACCAAAAAGGTTAACAAATATTTTTTTTTTTTTAAACGCAGGAAAGCTGTGTTTCATTGTATTATAGAGAATGAAAAAAAAGGATCCCTCAACAGGATCCTCACTCATACGGGGACCAAATTAAGGTTAACAATTGATCAACCACTAAATTACATTGCTTCGCCCAAGTGATTTGTTGTGGAACAGGCAAAATTATTCCTTTCTTCTCAACAACTTGAGACTGGTGACGCGCCGAATCGACCACCAGGAACTCAAATGAACTCAAAAGCAATTTTCTATTGCTGTGGAAACGCTGATTGCTACACCCCGGGAAAGACAAGGAGAAAACAATGCACAAGGAGGAAAATCGATACAGTTAAAATCATGTCACGTAACTTTCTACAGCCTCTCAGCCTCCTCCCGCCGCCTCCGTTCTTCACCCTCCTGGCGCAATCTTTGCTCCTCGCGCCTCAATGCTTCTGCTGCCTCTTGCTCCGCCTCCTCACGCTCCCTCCGATCATCCTCCTCATCCTCTCTTTCATCAAGATAATCAAACTCCTTCTCTGCAGCCATAGCCTTTATGATCGGGTCTCGCAGCTCAGATATCAAGCCCCCACCCACCTTGTACTCTTGTTCATCACCAACGAGGAACAGCCGCTGGTCAGGACCTGATGCCATTGGTATGTCAACAGCTAGTAGCTTCATGTCATACTGCAAAGGTCAGAAAACAAGGAGTTACGGTGAAAAGAGTAAAATCCATGGTAATACCATTTACTTACTCACAGTTTAAAGGAAGCTTTAAGTTATATGTTTGGTTTCTTCAAATAATACTATAAAGTGTGTTTTCAAGATGGCTAACTGAATCTTTTTTTTTCCATAAATCTATTATTGTCAATCATTTCAACAAAAGAGCTGTCACCCCAATATAACAGTACCATTACATTTGAAGGAAAAACAATATTAATATATCATTAAGGAACATGCAGGAGAGGATGCTTCATTTAACTCTGCTTTTGCAATGTGTGTCCAAACTATTGTTTATTCACTAAATGTCTATGACCTTAATCATAATGTGATTATACAAACATCATATGTGTCTATTAGTTAGTCTAGATTACTGAGTACTGGCATAATGTTACTAAAAATATACAAAGAAATCCAAATACCTGTCCCTTTTTCTTCTTGACCTCAACACTTACGAGACCCCTTCTTTCTGATCCTTTGATGGGGAAAATGAGGAAGCACCGTTTACTGCCAAGCTTAAATTTGAAGTCCTTTAGTTTCGCACCTCCTCCAGGCATAACATATGCTCTGACATCAGTACCAGTTAGGGGTGCACCCATAACTTCAAGGATTGCAGCAGATGTATTGAGTTTTGTCATAGCCAGCCGGTAAACCTTGTCAGGGTTTATGGTTAATCTTGCCCGGGCATACATACCCTATAGAACAAAGATAGATAGTCAATAACATCGGTTCAAAAGTGCTCAATGTGAAAAGGCTGAGAGTGAACCAAAAGAATAGGCACAAGAAAACTGGCAAGAAGATATATGGTGCGGAAAGTACACTAGTTCACTGATAATTTTCAGTTAAAATGGATTCAGTACTCTGCAGTCAAGTTCACACTACTCGTACATTTCATATTATGTTCTGCAGCTGAACAGATTGTAACTATTTTCACAGATTAATATGGCCTAGGCCACAGACACCCAAAATGAGATAACACAATGGCAAAGATCCTAATATAAGCGCACCTGATGCATGGTTTATCTGCTATTAATATGATCATCTTGCAGGGTATAGGCTCTCTATTTGTTTCCCAACATGGTAAGCTATTGTCTGCATAACAGTTCTATTAATGTGCAAATGGTGAATTGACACCTAATACCCATAGGCCATAGCTAAGTAAGAATTATTTGGCAAATCCAAAAAAAAAAAGGCACGCAGTGCTTGCGACATGAGATAAGGCTAGGGGTTAGTTGTATGGTATGTAACATTCAGGCATGTTGCTTGGTCATACAGTTGGTACAGTGTATTGCTTTACCAAAGATGTCAGCAATCATCAGTATAATGAACAGAATGGTCACCAAGAGCAGTTCATAGGTCTTTTCATGAACATAGGCTCATGGGGCAAATGTAGTCTTAACAGTCTGTGTGCTCATGTGAAGGCAGCTGAACCATCAGAACAGCAGGAGTGACACAAATTTACAGTCCATCCTAATATGGTATGTAACAGCTGGACATGTTGCTCGGCCATATGACCCAATGCATTGCTTCATGAAAGATGCCAACAACGATTCATATGATCAACAGAATGGCTGGCCACAAAGTGCGTTCACTAGGGTGTTTGGTTTGAGGAACAGGTTAGTCCATCATCTTCTCACTCTTCACTTTTTTGTTTGGTTGTGGAATGGAATGGGTTGGTGCACCATCACCTCATTTCTCACAAGCTAAGCTAATAATAAGTACAGGAATGGAGTCATTCCACCAAATTTGAGGAATAAACTCATGATTCACCACCTCATCTAGAATAGTTTGATTCCTCAAACCAAACACCGTATAAGTGTTTTAAGTCTTATCGTGAATATAGCACATTGGGATAGCTATTAGTCTTAACAGTCGTGATATGCTAATGTGCAGTAAGCTGAACCATCAACCATCAGAACAGCAGTACTGCAGTAGTGACAGACAAACTAGGGATCCCGACAAACTACAAAGCGTCCTGATTATAGCCATCCAGAAACATAGCAACATGCAGAGTTCACCACAACACACTAGTATAACCTACTAGTTAGCTAGCCCAGAGGTAAACCTAAACCGAGAAGAGAGGGAATGCTACTCACGGCAAAGGCGACAATGGCGGTGGCAAGGGCGAGGAAGCCGTACTTGGCCATGCCCTCAGAGAGGCCGACGAAGGTGCTGGCGATGCCGAACATGATTCTCCAGAGCGCGACGCAGACGATGACCGCCCCCGCGCCGACGAGGACCATGTAGTTGCGCCGCCAGAAGGCCTCGACCTGCAGGCCGACGGCCGCGCGGTACCGCGCGGCGGCGCTCCTCGCCGCCTGCACGGGCCGCCCCAGCCCCTTGACCCCCTGGCCCAGCGGCGCCAGCTTCGACCCGCCGCTCGCCACCGACCTGGCCCCGCCCACGAGCCGCCCGTGCCGCAGCGTCGCATCTGGGGTGGGGCGCGCGGTGGTGAAGAATCGGGAGGAGCTGGAGGAGGTGGAGAAGGTGGGGAGTGGGCGGGGATGGGACTGCGAGTGGATGTGGGTGTGGGTGTGGGCAGGGCGCGGCGCGCGGCGGCGGCGGGTGAGGGGGAGGGGTGGAGGAGGAGGCGGCGATGGAGGATGGAGGCGGCGATGGCGGGCCATGGGATCGAATCGAGATCGGGGCAGCGCGGGCGTCAGAGGAGGGATTGAACGGGCGGCGGCTTTGGAGAGGGCGCGCCGAATCCGGCCGCCATGGGATCGAATCGAGATCGGGTATCGCAGTCGCGGGCAGCCGGGGAGAAGTTTTCAGAGGAGGGATTGAACGTGCGGCGGCTTTGGTCAAACGGACGCAACTAAACGAGGCCCAGGAAGAGACTTGTGACGAATTTTCCTCTAATTTTTTTGGTCGCGCTTCGATTCGGTATGGCGTTGCTTCCGAGATGCTGATGTGGTTTGCGCGAAGGAAAAACAGGGAGCAGGTTGGCGTGGGCGTGGGCGTGGCTGTAAAATGCGTGATCAAACTGTACCAAAAAGGCTATTATGGTAGGCTATTCTACCGTGATGCGATATTGCTACGGTGCATTGTGTTTATTGTAAGCAAACCTTCTCTCCGTACCATCACGTTGCCACCGTGATTTGCCCATGTAATAGTACCATCTTAAATTGTGATATCGCCACCAGCCCGGCAGCCCAGCGTAGGGTTCATATGTTTTCAATAAAATTGTGGGTTTGTGGCTATCGCCCACACAAAATCAATTCGCCGTACCGCACATTATGTTATGCATTATGCTGCATTGGCAAAGACCAGTTAAGATAAAAATTTTCTTCTAACGAGCGCAGGAGAAAAAAAACTCAGAAAATTAGCTTGGTGTGGCGATGTTCCTCGATTTGTTTTGTACGGAGTGGTGAATATGCGCTCAAAATAAATTAAAGCAAAGTTCAGTGGTTCAGCTATCGATTGAGACAAAGATCGTGGTGCCATTTCTAAATGGGCTTGGTACTTTCAGCCTTGATGGGATCAGCCAACCCTGCATCGGCCCAAGCACAAGTAAAACACTTCTTTTGTTTCTTCCCAACCAACAATGCGATGCCCGCCAAACATACTAGCAACGAAAGCTATTAGGCTATCTCCAACAATAATCTCCGACAATAACACTTAAAATACAAGACACATTCGTCCTTTAGATAGCGCTACAGGCAAAAGGTTCACTAACTATTCGGCATCTTCTCCAACAACAAGACGCAAAAGAGAATCATTTCTGCAAATGGGTTTCTAGAAGAGAGGATGCACATATTTGGGTTGTGCCTCTCAGGCAACCCAAAATAGGTCTCCCGTACCCAATTTTTTACAATTTGACCCTTTTTGAAGAAAATTTATGTTTGGTCCCTTGGGAGACGTAAACTCATCTTTGGACCCTGGGGGTCGGCGCCAGGATTCATGGCGCCGATGTAACACGTCTCGCCGCCATAGATCTTGGCTCCGAGGTGCCTGGCTGTGCACAGCAGGGCATCCTAGGTGGCGTTGATGTGGCCAGTACCTCGGCGCCAGAATACATGGCTCCGAGTTCGGCGCCACATATATTGGCGCCGACCTCGGAGCCGTCAGATGATGTGCTGCGACGGAGGTGATGAGACGTGCAAGCGGTAGCAGGCCCACACACCGCTCTCCTCTCCTCTAACACGAACGGTAGGTGCCTGCCAGTTTGCCACCATGCGCGCGCTCGGTGCATGCTGCTTTTGCCCCTGCAGGTGGAGAGCTGTAGCGTCAAATCATCTAGCCTCACAGAGTCAATCACACACTCTCTCTCTCTCGTAGTATGTGACTGCACATGCGCGCTGGTCCTATTAGCAAAATAAAATATGGTCAATATTGGGCTTGAAAGGTTGATTAAATTGTAAATAATGCAAAGGTCAGATCAGTTGGACAATTTGGTTTCGGGTTTTCAAACTTATAACGATTAAAAGATTGATCAAGAAAAGTAGATTCGCCAAGTCCAGCATCGGTTCAACCGGATGCATTTGCTAGCTGCATATCGGCAGAGAGTAATAAAGGGGGCAGTACTCGAGTGAGAGAAGAAAAGATTCGTAATTTCTCATATCTTTGCATAAGAATCCCTACTCGCTGCGGCGTGCTGTCGCTTTCCTCCCAGTGCCGTGCTGTCTGATCACATACTACGAGAGAGAGAGAGAGAGAGAGAGTGATTGTGACTCTGTGAGGCTAGATGATTTGACGCTACAGCTCTCCACCTGCATGGGCAAAAGCAGCATGCACCAAGTGCGCGCATGGTGGCAGACTGGCAGGCACCTGCCGTCCATGTCAGAGGGGAGGAGAGGAGAGCGGTGTGTGGTGTGTGGGCCTGTTACCGCTTGCACGTCTCATCACCTCCGTCGCAGCATATCATCAGACCGGCTTCGAGGTCGGCGCCAAGATCTGTGACGCCGAGTTCGGAGCCACGTATTCTGGCGTCGAGGTATCGGCCACGTCAACGTCACCTAGGATGCCCTGCTGTGCACGGCCAGGCACCTCAGAGCCAATATCTGTGGCGCCGAGACGTGTTACCTCGGCGCCATGAGTCCTGGTGCCGACCCTCAAAGTCTAAAGATGAGTTTACGTCTCTCAAGGGAGCCAAACGTAAATTTTCTTCAAAAAAGGGCCAAATTGTAAAAAAATTGGGTCTCCCGTATGGGTACTTTGTTGTTAGATAATTTTGGGTCTCTTGCTACCCATTTTAGATTTGGGTGTCCATATGGGTTCTTTGTTGGAGACAGTCTTAGCAACTAATGCTAAGGATTGATCTAGGACCGTTTCCATTTCTACACGTAACTATGGTCAATAGTACATGACATCAGGATGAAAAAATATAATTGCATCGTGTTAATGTATTACCTCTGTTTTTATTAGAATGCAACTTGATATGACACGATCTCTTAAATTACACTTTGATATGTAGAACGTCGAAAACGGAATGTATATACGTTCCTGATGTCATTTTTAGCGCGGACTGCTTGTGGAGTCCAAGATGGCCTGAACCTGATGCGGATTGGCGTCCAACTTGGATTGGATGCCCATGATGGTCTTCTAACGTGGTGGTCAAGGGAAGGACATTTTGGGCATCCTTCAGGTGTTCTCCATATGGTAGGGGTATGCTCGAACTTGAGCCAGGGTCCTAAGGTTGATTATCAGGCCCAAGGTGACGCCGCAACAAACGATAGAAACAACAACATGTTGTGATGTTTGGGAGGCCTTGCTGATGCGATGTTGAGATGAGACCACATGCATTTGAAAGTCTATCAAATAAATTTTCCATCAAGTACACATGAACCTCAATCGCACCCTGAACGCATGAGTTGTGACCTTCGCAATATAATACTGTCAGGCTATCGACAAACTGAATATTGTGATTTGATGGTTTTGCATCCCAAGATAGGAGCATGGTGCACGCCCATGTTCTATGAGTTATATAAGCCACATAAGAAGTCTCTCCAAGGTCATAGCATCCTCAAATTGTTCTCTTAATACATTGAAAGTGCCAACATTAGGTAGCAACAATTCCTTCGCCCCAAAATAGATGACCCTATAGAATTCAAATTTTGTCCCAAAATATTTATCTTATAGCTTCCCAATGCACTTTTTTTTCAATATATCTTTCTCTTTTTTCAATACATTTCTATTGCAAAAATATTTAGGGGACCATTTTTGTCCTTTAGCTACAATATTGGTATTCGTGCACGATCCTATAACGTTCATTCGGGACAGTAGGGGCATGCTGTTAATCATTATACAAGCATAGGAACAAACAGTGAGGGCATGTCGTTAATCGTTATGCAAGCATAGGAACAAGCATACATCATATTAGGCCCTGTTTGGCAATATTGTTTTTTTCACCTATAAATCATTTCCGCCTGTAATATCTTGTGCACAAGAAAACCCTCAATTCTTTTTGCCCCTGGAAAATACTGTTTCGGTAGAGAGCTTGTGGCCTCCCAGACTCCTACATGGACGACGAAGGTATTGATAGCTCACCGAACCTCACGAAGAACATGTGAATGGAATAACCAATCGCAAATCCGCATGATTGGATAGAAACATGTTTCTGAATGACCCAGAGAGCATACGACATCGATGAGCTTGCCTCTGTTCTTGGCACTACTGCGACTCCGCCGTCGCCGGCGGCGACGGCAGCCGCACCCAAGTCCGGACTCCGGACTGATGACGACGATACCCCAACCTCGTCCGTCCGTCAGCGGAT
This sequence comes from Miscanthus lutarioriparius, assembly GCA_904845875.1. NCBI lineage: Eukaryota > Viridiplantae > Streptophyta > Magnoliopsida > Poales > Poaceae > Miscanthus > Miscanthus lutarioriparius. Next base: position 106,941,959 of record CAJGYO010000005.1, read on the forward strand.
GCAGAGCTGGAATTGGAACGGATCCGATCGATGAGCTCGTTGTGTCGTTGAGGATGGTGCTAGGGTGGTCGTACATGGCGCAGCCCTTGCTGCGGGGATCCCTGGCCGATCATCCCTCGAGGGAGGCCAGCACCCAGCCGTCGGCGACGACATCCACCGCCCGCGACTCGAGGAATAGCGTGAGGTCCCGTCTGAACTGCCGCGCGTACGCGTCCATCACCTCAGGTGAGCTCGTCCGGCCGGCGGACATGTTCCCTCTGTTCAGCAGGTCGCCGGCGGCCAGTTCATGGAGACATGGGAGAGCCAGTGGAGGCTGAAGGAGGAGTTGGCCAGGTGCAGGCTCCCCGCCGGGAAGGCCAGCATCCCCTGGATCGTGTGCGGACCTTCGTGCTCAAGGAGATAGGACGACAATGGAGACGAAGCGAGCAGTTGGCGGCGTAGTTGGGTGTTTAGCTAGGACGGACCGGAGGAGGACGAGCCCGATATCCGTCGTAAAAAAATTGTGGCTTCCGTAGGTCTGTATCTTTTTTCGGTTGTAATGGGCTAAACCAGGTGTAAATTTAATAACCAAACTGATCATCCAAACAGTTTTTCTGAACTAGCTTGTATAATTTTCCGGACCTGTATTTTACAGGGGTATTAGCCTTAAAAACGACCATCCAAACAAGCCCTCAGGTGGTTGTATCGTTGGTTGTATGTCTTCACCATCTAGATCATAACTACCCGAAGATAAGTCTGTTCGTTTGAACTTATCAACCGGCTTATTAGCTAGAATCTACAGTATTTTTCTCTCACAATAAAACAGTTTTAACTGGCTTATCAGCCGGCTTTAATACCAGCTGAACATGCCTCCAACAATTGCATATAGCGGGCTGAGGGAGTTATTATCTAATTATGAGGAAATCATATGTAGCATGTTCGTTTGCTCGTATACTGATCGTTGATTATAAACTGAAACCGTATTTTTCTCTCACATCAAATCAGTCAACAGTAAATAATCACAATCGTTTACGACGAAACGAACAGGCTGATGGATATTCTTTGCCAGCTTGCCTGTCTGTTCTGCTTGCTTACCGGCTGAATATATAAATGCTTCTGGTTGGTTGGTCGTTGTTGGCAAGAGCTTGGACACACACATGCCATATCAGCAGACGCGCGCCACCGCCAAACTCTGTCCACGATCCCCGTGGGCCGTGGCCCTCCGTGCGTAGTCGTGCCGATTGCCGGAGCTGCCGAACCCGGCCAGCAAGGCAGCATGAAACGGCTTCCTTTCTGGTTTCTGTTGCCGAAGTCGTGTGATGATGAAGGAGAAGGACGCGAGCGCGGAGGTCACGGCTCCGCCACCGACCTTCCGCATCGCGCCGGCGCCTCCGACCGCGCGCTGTGCCTCGCCAGGCTCAGGCTGCAGTACAGCTTGCAGGGCCATTGCCTATTGGGCTTGATTGCAAGCATCAGCTGCTAGGGCCTAGGCCTAGCTTGGTGGCAAGGGAGCATCCGGAGTTGCTGCGTGATTGGTTGGTTGCTCAGGAAGGGATCCTAGCTGTTTGGCTTGGACGACGGTGACGTGACAATAAGCAGTCGGTGGCGGCGGGCACGCGCGCGCGCCGACGGCGTCGGCGGCAGCGTGGCTTCTTCGACGCCTCAGCGCGAGGGTAGCTCAGGGCAAAGCAAAGCACGGTGACCTGTCCCCTTTGTAGCAGGACCAGGATGTTTATGTTACGATACCGAGTACCAACCCCAACGCAGAGGCCTCTCACTGACGTCGACCTCGTGCTGCTTTAAGGGCTTTTGAACATACGAATCGCGCAGGAATTTTTCATGAATCAGTTTAATTTCACAGGAAAAACATAGAAACAGAAAATATATCCCGTGTTTCAAACATGCCTTTAATCTGCCTCATCATCGGATACTCTTTCGAAGGAATTAATGGAGATCGAGGCCTGAATCTTCATCGCGGTAAAATTTCAAAGGAAAGTGGAGTTTAAGACGACTTTGAGGGTGCTTGAACGATACCTAACCCCTCATCAAGTCTCAAATGAGAGAAGGTGATGTGATGTTACACTCACGCGGATGTTAAAAGCTTTCACCGGCTGGAGGCCACTACTCTCTCTCTCTCTCTCATATATAGGTTAAGACTATTCTACAGCTGGCGGTTATAGAATAACTTATTCTGTAGTCACTTTGATTTACGATAATGTTTGTACCAATTTACGATAACATGAATATGCATTTACGATACTCGTGTTACTACAACTCACGGTGATATTTACCATAATGTTATAGTAAATCACTTAGTAAGGAGTTACTTTAGTATCGGAAATTAGCATAGTAACTATTGTAACTCAAATTGGACCCAAAATGCTAAGTTTCATGACTGAAACGATCATCTTCATAATTCTAGGATGAAATTGAGCCCGAAAGTAGAGTTTGAGGACTAAAACGGCCGTTTTGAAAGTTCAAGGATGAAACTAAGCCTCGAGTAATAGTTCAAGGACAAAAACGACTATTGTGCCTTAATATATATAATGTAGTGATCATGCATCAAACAAAATGGAGGTACGTACAAGCCAAGATTTACAGAGATGGCGCAAGAGGGTTCGGGGGCCTTTCATGTCATATATATAATCACCGTTTGATGGTACGGCGCGCCGTTAAGAAAAAAGATAGACAAACTGATGTGCTCAGCTATATTTTAACATAATTTTTCTTTTGTCTCGAAAAAAAAACTAGTGCTTCTAGACTACTTCCCGCAGTACGGAGTAGCCTATTAAGTTGTTAACGTAACCGTATAAACAATATACAAACAGACCGTGTCTTACCATTCGCCTGTCAAATCAGGTTTGTTAACAAGTGTTTTTGGCGTGCAACTATATGGTTAATCTGGATGCTTACAGTTAGTTGGATACGCTCAGTCGTTTCAGGTACACAGGGGGCCTACCGCTGCCATCGCTAGGATCATCTGGTCCAAATGTTTTACCGCTTGTTAATTTAGCCACAATTTACTTCTAACTCCTTTTGCCATGTTTGTTGGGCTGATAAGTCATGGCTAAAAGTATCGTTGGTTAATTTATTGTGAGAAAAAAACACTATTCGTTGACTGAAAAAATATGACTTATAAACCAAGCGAAACATAACGTTTACTTTTTTCTAAGGCGTAATAGGATCCCTCGACACGGAAAGAATTCCGTGAACCTGAGGCACACTCGGTGACCGTTCACGGCACTGTTTAGGCGCGTACGGTTCACGTACTGTTTAGACATTGCTCAAGCACTGTTGCATCCCCCGTCCGGTCACTGTTTAGGTGTTTATGCACCGTTTGATCTACTGTTCTAGATCAGCAGCTCCTACTGTTCGTGGGCGTGCTGGCAGCGCGCTTTCCATGCGCACGCGGCGGAGCGCGTGTACCGATTACCGCTAGTAGAGGTTATACCAACGAGCAACGAAGACAATGCACTGGCTTGGACAGTGAGCCCAGTGCTCTTTTGCTTTGCTAGCTAGTCCTTGGATCATGTAAAAATATTGGTACTTTGTAGTTGTTTTATCTTTATCTTAAACTAGAAGCATATCCCGCGGGTTGATAGGGGCATTGTGGGCGAATTAGAATGAATTGAAATAAATTAGATTAGATTATACGGAATGAATAAACTATTATAAATTAATAGTAGTAGATGACATGGCACTAAAGATGACCATTAAATGCATGTGATGGTGAATTTTGTGAGGTGGACTGCTTACATGTCGAGATAGAATGGCTAACTGATTTTAGGATCATAAGATATATACAGATACATAGATATAGATTAATGGTAGTGGATGTCGTGTCATACTAATCATGACAACTAAATGCATATGATAATGAACTGGTGAGGTGGATTGCTTAAATGTTGAGATAGAATTAGCTAGTTGGTTTTAGAATTATAAGATATATATTTATTAGATATATAGATATAGCCATAGATTAATTGTAGTAGATGGCGTGGCATACTGATGACAATTAAATGCATGTGACAGTGAATTGGTGAGTTAGACTGCTTGCATGTCGAGATAGAATGGCTAGTGCGTTAAGGATTATAAGATATATAAATATAGATATAGATTAAAACATTTGGTTTTGATCAAGATTATATATGGAAAAATACATAAACATCTATAACATCGGATAAGACTCATCAACACATCATGAAATATATTATAAAATACATTCATTTGATTATAGTTAATTGTTAAGATATTTTTTTTTATAAATTTATTGAAAATCAAACTAATTTGACTTCTAAGACAAAAACTAAAACAACTTTTTTGAAATAAATGGAGTCGTCCCCTTTTTGCATGGCTACGGCTGGTACATGCTCCTCGCGTTCGTGGTAACCAAACTCTTAAGCAGTAACCAAACTCTTAAATCTTCTTTTCATATGAAAATAGCAGCTCTACTGTATTATTCAACATATGATATTGGTTACTAATTTTGCGTAGCTACAGGTAGGTTGCATAAAAAGGAAAAATAAATAGTCTCGGTAGACATCGCAATTCGCGTGGTGCGTGCTGAACAGCCGAAGGATCCTGTACAATTTACACCACTCGGAACCTTTCTTCTCCTTATTTCCACTTTCCATTCTTTACCATGGCTGAGAAGGGGAAAAATCATTTCCTATATTTTAAATTATAAGATGTCTTATTTTTTCTAAATACATAATTTTTTGTTATATAGCTAGATATACACTATATTACATCTAAATGTACAGTCAAGCTAGATAGATCAAAACATTTCATAATTTAGAATGTAGGGAGTATTATTGATGTAGCAATGCATAATGATCATAGGTTTATAAATTACAGCTTTTAAGAAGCACCACATTGTAATAATGCATATTTATGCATATACCTATGCGTTGTAGCCATAGTATGAGACTTGCTACCTCCACTCTCATATAGATCCTATTTGACATAGTCCTTCTAGCTTCGTTTTTAATAACATATATAGCATCTATTTGTAATAGGAGTTGTTTCTCTCTTGCTCCTCTTATAAAGAGCCAATGAAACCAATTTATTTTAGCTTCACTGGCTTTTGTTTTTTTGCTAAGGTAACAAGGAGCCAAATAATTGCAAGACCCTACCAAACGAGACATAATTAACATTTGGGATTATCCGAAGTCAGATATTTCAAAGTTTGACCACTACCTTTTATTATAATATATACCCCTTCATCTTTTGACTAAAATTATAGAAAGCACTAATATTTATGATACCAAATTAGTATCATTATATATATATATATAAATACATCAGAAAATAATATTTTTATAATATGTTTCTTTGATGTTATAGACGTTGTTATTCTTCCTTCCTATAAAATTAGTCAAACTTAGATAATTTGACTTTCAATGGTTTATTTTAGGATGGATGAAGTATTTATAAGTGTAATAAATACATATTTTCATGGATCTAAATTTCAAGGCATATTTACGGGCAAGATTAATGTCGTCTAGATAATTTGACTTTCAATGGTTTATTTTAGGATGGATGAAATATTTATAAATGTAATAAATACATATTTAACGGATCTATTTTTCAAGGCATATTTACGGGCCCAAGATTAATGTCGTCCTAAAGTTTAGAATGATTCACATAACCTCAGACGACCTAACACAAGCGTGAATGTCTTATTTAGGCCACCAGAGTTTTTTTTTTCTTGCTTCCCTATACAAATTGAACCTAATCCATATATTTCTTTTATCCAAAACATTTTACATTGCAATACTGTCTATGGATTAAAAGCTTGAAGACGCAAACCAGTAGCTTGAGACACAGCATCGATCAAGTATAACTTATCATGTGCTCTAAACTATGCTATAAAATATATAAATAAATAATTAATAAAGAGCATGGTATTTTGTTTAGCACTGAAGTATGCGTCTATCCTTCCCATTCGGCATCCGGTGCTGATGCCGACAAATTAAGTTAAAAGTTGCCCACCTAATAATAAAAAAGAAACTTAAGTTAAAAATTGGGTACCTAATTAAAAAAAGGAAACCGCACCACACAAAGGATTAACGAACGAGGACACAGTCTCGCGCGACCAAACCAACCGCGCACGCAAGCAAAAGCAACGAAACAAACAAAATAAACAAAACCCATGCCCGGAAAAAAGAGAGACATCAAAAGGACAGGCCACAAAATATCCTCAAAGCCTCCCGAAGAAATTCCTCCCACCGCGAGTCCGCGACCGCGACAGCGACGACGACGGCGACGAGCACGGGGCCCCTCCACCGCCTCCGCCTCCGCCTCCGCCTCCGCCTCGCCGCGTGCGGCCTCCGCGCCGCCCCGACGTCGTCCCCTCCGCCCTCCCCCTCGGCCCCCGACGCGGCGCCGCCCGCCCTCCGCCGCCGCCGCCGCCGCCTCGTCGGGCTCGGCCTCCTCTGGAAGCTTCCCTCATCCCGTGCGCCGTCCCGCCCGGCCCCGATGGACGCGCCGCCGCCTCCGCAGCCCCATCCGCAGCGCGCCCCATCACCGCCGCCCCCGCCCCAGCCGCCCGCGCCGTCCAGGAGGTACGGCGTGCACTTCTCGGCGTCCAGCTTCATCCAGGCGCCGCTCACCGCGCTGCTCGAGTACTCCGGCATCCTCCGTCCCGATCCCGGTGGCGGAACCCAACAGCCGGGGACCGGGGCTGGGCCGGGCGAGGTGTCGATCCGGATTGTGGCGCCTGGCGAGGCGGGGACGTCCTCTGAGAGGGCCGAGGAGGCGATCCTAGAGGAGGAGGAAGAGGATGGACACGCAACGAGGACGCGACCGGAGGAACCGACACCTGCGGCTGGCGGTGGGGAGGGCGGCAGGGAATCCTCGTCGTCGTACCAGCGGTACGACTTACAGCAGGTGGCAAGGTGGGTGGAGCAGATACTGCCCTTCTCACTGCTGCTGCTCGTCGTCTTCATCAGACAACATCTGCAAGGTGCTGCTCACTTATTTCCCTTGTCAACAGAGCGCAAATTAATATGTACATGACAGATGATCACACTATTTGCGAATTGAAGTAATGTGGATGTGTGGGGAATGTTGGCTAAATTTGTTTTGGGTTGTTTTGCACAGGTTTCTTCGTGACAATTTGGATTGCTGCAGTGATGTTCAAGTCCAATGATATCCTGCGTAAGCAGACTGCTCTGAAGGTTGGTGATTGTTTTGTTGAACTTCTGGTGTAATTCTACTAAGATTTGTGTCTCGACAGCAATGAGATTAAAAAAAAATCGTTTTGCTATGTGCCATTATTTTCCTGGGTGTTATTTGCCATTAAATAATTCTGGTTTCACTGAATGCCAGTGCTTTGGCTAGAGTTGTTTTTGCTCATCTAATGAATGTTTTCAAGTGTTCTAAACATGGAAATATTTTAGTCAACAAACATGGTGAACGTTTAACTATTTGGTAACATAACCATCATATGGATAGATTTTATGGATTTCCTGCACATGAAGGCATTATAATTCTGTGCATGCGTATAAGCAATCACCAAGGCTATGCTGTCCTTTCATTTGTTTGGAGTGTGCTATTGTCTAAGGATTAATTAGGTGGATTTCTAGGATGATTTAACCTTTGTTCGACACTCAATAAGTGTGAAGCATGATGTGTGTGTGTATACAGAAACAGGATTAACCTTTCTAATGCTGCAGTAATTGATTAGTTCCGGTATTGATTGGGAGTCCTGTTTCCATAGCGAATTTCTGATACCTTAAATCTTCGAACTTAGTTGCTGTCAATAATTTATTCAATTTTTCTCTATTACTTACAATATAGTGCTTTCAAATTATCCTTGTACCATATTGACTAATTTGATTTTTTTTGTTTCCCTTTCATGCAGAGGGAGAGAAAAATTCCGGTTCTTGTCGGGATTACAATATTATTTGTTGTTCATGTATCTGGATTTTATTGGTGTTACAAGAATGGGGACCTTATAAGACCTCTCATGATGCTTCCTCCAAAAGAAATACCACCATTTTGGCATGCAATATTCATCATCTTGGTGAATGGTATGGTGCTTGTACATATTTACATTTTGTCTCTAGAATGGTCGCAAAGTGATAGCGCTGGCATCAGTTGAAGTCATATACTGCCTGAACAAATTTAGTATCTGGAGCTGGAATATCCATTTTGTCAACTAGGCTTAGGTATTCGCTTTGGCTTTACTTGACGTTTGCATATGTACTTGCCTTCTACAAATAGTTAGGTTGTTCCTAGGTTGTAAGTGGGTAACCTGTCACATATATTTCAACATCGTGTTCGTTTTATATTTGTTCAACCATCAATACTGATGCTTTCTTGTATAATCTTTGGTCACATGTGTCCCTTAATCTTCTGCAGATACAATGGTGCGCCAAACTGCTATGGTTGTTAAATGTTTGCTGCTGATGTACTATAAGAACAGTAGAGGCCGTAGCTATCGTAGGCAGGTAAGCCATCTACGTTTGTTATCCTACATTTTCTGTGATACATTTTGGTGATCTTCCTCGATAACTCATGGTGTGTTTTGGTTACTTCTGCATAATTGTAGACGGGTGAAGCTATAACCATTTTTTTTTCTGTTGTTCAGGGTCAAATGTTGACGATTGTGGAATATTTTCTACTTTTGTACCGTGCATTATTGCCTACACCTGTGTGGTACCGTTTTTTCCTGAACAAGGAGTATGGAAGCCTATTTTCATCTCTAACCACTGGCTTGTATCTCACTTTCAAGTTGACATCAGTTGTGGAAAAGGTGCTATACATTTCACTTATCTAATTGCTGAACTGATACCGCCAATGATCTGACACATATTGTACCTTTGTCAGGTTCAATCATTTTTGACGGCATTGAGAGCATTATCTCATAAAGACTTCCATTATGGTTCATATGCAACAAGTGAGCAGGTAGCTAATGTGTTCTTCACTTCTTCCATTGTCAGAAACACAAACTGATGAAAAGTTCTGAGATATGCATTCCACATTCGATCTTTCAAAACACATCTTTGTGTTCTGTGTTCAGGTGGTTGCTGCTGGAGATTTGTGTGCGATATGCCAAGAAAAGATGCATGTCCCCATCCTTTTGCGCTGCAAACACATCTTTTGTGAAGATTGTGTATCCGAATGGTAATTCACATATCCCTTTCCCCGTCGTATACCATGCGACCTTTCCAATGATTTCATTACCTATATCTGCTTTCTTGGCATTGTTTGGACTATGGCAGGTTTGAGAGGGAGCGAACATGCCCACTGTGCAGGGCCTTGGTGAAGCCAGCAGACCTCCGGTCATTCAGTGACGGTTCAACAAGCCTCTTCTTCCAGCTATTCTAATCTAAGAGAGCCAAAAGAGCGGCAAGTTGGAGCGCTCCACTCTATGCAGATGTTAGGGGGTGTGTGTTAGTGTTGCTGCTGGCAGCGCCTGGGAGCAGTGCGGCCCTGATGCGGTGCTGGGAGAGTGTACACCAAGCTGAAGCTGAAGGCGTACATGATTGTGTATCGTGACTGTGCATATTTCCATCCCCTGTATAGGCTCTCGCGGGATGCTTGAGCACCTGAGGATTTACCTGACCATATACGGTACAAATCACTACATAAATAGAAATAGTGAGTATATACTCTGCTGCTCCCCTGTGTGAACGCATGGCAGGGGGCAGGCGTCGAAAAGGGCTCCCTGCTGCTGCACTGTAGCCGCTGCAGGGGCAGGCGTCGAAAGACTCTCCTGCTGCACTGTAGCCACAGCAGGGGTAGACGTCAAAGTCAGCCCTGCTGTCACATCTAGTCACTGTAGGATTAGATGGGTAGAGTTGTATATATAGCTTTCCACTGCAACTCAGTAACTAGAGCGAGTTTAGTTTGCCATCTCTCTGCAGAGCTCCGGCCAACGTTAGTGTTTGTGCTGTGTGTGTGCTCTGTTCTCTCTCTTCTTCTACCTCTAGCCATAGTGTGTGGTCGGCAACGCCGGTGAATGGTCGGCTCACCTGTTTTGAAGATCCAGGGGCCAACGAGTGGTATCGGAGCCATACAAGCGCCGTCGCCGGATTAACCGTTGGCGATGACGGACGGTTTGGAGATGGGCGACAACAGCGGCGCTGCTGTGGCTGTTCAGCCACGACAGGAGGTCGTCATGAGCACAGTGCGGGAGGTCAGCGACACCAGTTGGTCGATGCTGACTCGCACTAACTATGACGAGTGGGCAGTGATCATGAAGGTCAAGCTCATAGCCCCGATGGCTCTGGAATGCTATTGACAAGGGCACTGACAATGAAGAAGACATATCAACGTTGGAGGCTATCCTCGCTGCTGTACCAGCGGAGTACAGGGAGCCGTTGGGGGCGAAGAACTCCGCTAAGGAGGCGTGAGAGGCCATTGCAGCGATGCGCGTCGGTTTCGACCGCGCAAAGAAGGCGATGGCCTAGCTGCTGAAGCAGGAGTACGCCACCCTCAAGTTTAAGGATGGTGAATTGGTGGAGGACTTCTCCCTTCGCCTGCAGTCGCTCATCAGCAAGCTGAGGAGCCACGGCGTCACCATCGACGAAGAAGAGGTGGTCTCCAAGTACCTCCACTCTGTGTCGATGAAGTACATCCAGATCGCTCTTTCTATAGAGACAATGTTGAACTTGTCCACCCTCACCATTGAGGATGTGATAGGTCTTCTGCGGGTGGTGGATGAGCGTATGGAGCAGGCCACAGCAATGACGAACAGCGGCAAGTTCTGACAGAGGAGGAGTGGGCTGCCCGGAGGAAGAAGTCCAAGGAAGCCTCCTCTAGCCGCGGTGGCGATGACAAGCACCGCGACAAGGCTTATTCGGAGAAGGAGAAGAAGGTCGACCCCAACGCCTACTGGCGCCGCGGGAAGACGGACCATTGAGCAAAGGAGTGCCCAAATCGTAAGCAGAAGAAGAAGGCTGAGGCTCATCTGGCGTAGGCCGATGATGATGATGAGGACACTCTCCTGATGGTGACGTTCTGTGCACTGCATGACGTTGAGGCCAAAGAGAAGGGAGAGGTGACGGCGGTGGAAGGGCACGACAAGGCTCTAAAGGCTGTCCACCTCGACGAACCGCGCGCCCAAGTCCACCTCAGACGTGTGGGCGGCAAGCAGGAGCAGCGGTGGTATTTGGACTTTGGCGCCAGCAACCACATGACGGGCTCCAAGGCAGCCTTCTTCGAGCTCGACGACGACGTGACCGACACGGTGAAGTTCGGTGACGGCTCAAGGGTGGCAATCCGAGGGCGCGACACCATCATCTTCAGGTGCTAGAATGGCGAGCACCGCGCGCAAACGGATGTATATTACATCCCGCAGCTGCGTTCAAGCATCATCAACATTGGCCAGCTGGATGAGCGCGGCAACGAGGTACTGATCAAGGACGGCGTCCTCAGGATCAGGGATCGGGAGCAACGCCTTCTTGCCAAGGTGAAGAGGTCCCGGAACCGGCTGTACCGACTTGAAGGTGGAGCGCCGGGGTGTTCGGCAAAGACGGCACGGCACCAGGAGCTATGGTCGTGGCATGCCCGGTTCGCCATCGGCACGACGCACTTTTCGGTGGCCGGAGAAGATGGTCCGAGGGATGCCCCACATCAAGCACGGAGGCGAGCTGTGTGACAGCTGCCTGGTCGGGAAGCAGAGGAGGCTACCATTCCCAAAGGCGGCCAAGTATCGTGCGGTGGACGCTCTCGAGCTCGTCCATAGCGATCTCTGCGGGCCAATCACGCCAGCCATAAACGGTGGTCGGCGGTACTTCCTCCTGCTCGTGGATAATTACAGTCGCTATATGTGGCTGCAACTCTCGACGAGCAAGACAAGGCGGCGGAGGCGATCAAGAAGTTCAAGGCGCGTGCGGAGGCGAAGAGATGGCAAGAAGTTGCGCATGCTAAGGACTGATCGCAGCGGCGAATTCACTTCGGTGGAGTTCGGTGCATATTGTGCGGATCAGGGTGTGGTGAGACACCACATCGTACTCGCCACAACAGAATGGCGTGGTGGAGTGGCAGAACCAGACGGTGGTGGCATGACTTGATCCATGATGAAGGCCAAGGGCATGCCAGCAAGGTTCTGGGGTGAGGCGGTGACCACGGTGGTGTTTATCCTCAACCGCGCGCACCCACCAAGGCCCTAAAGGGCAAGACGCCATTCAAAGCTTGGTATGGGTGCAAGCCGAGCATGTCCTTCCTCCGAACATTCGGCTGCATCGGCCACGTCAGGAAGACGAAGCCGGTTCTCACCAAGCTGGATGACAGAAGCACACCGATGGTGCTCCTGGGCTACGCGGAAGGTACCAAGGCGTACCGGCTCTACAACCCACATGGAGATAAGGTGCTTGTCTCGCGCGATGTCGTGTTCGACGAGAAGGAGGCTTGGGACTAGAACAGTCCGAGCACGGGGGAAGCTGGCGGCTTCACCAGCACCTTCGTCGCCGAGCACTTAGTCATCCACGGTGGTAGAGACGCTAGAGAGGAGGTGCCGACCACTCCAGCAACAGAGCTGAGCACTCTTGGGCGGTGCCGAGCACTCCAGGAGGGGTGCTGAGCACTCCAGGAGTGATGCCGAGCGGTCCTGCAATGGTGTCGACCACTCCAGGACGGGTGCCAAACGCTCCCGTAGCGGAGCCAAGAGGTATTACAGTGGCGCCGACCACTCCAAGGCTGGTGCTGAGAACTCCTATAGTGGTGCCAACCACTCCAGGAGTGGTGACGAGCAGTCTAGGAGTAGTGCCGAGCACTCCAGGTGCTGTGCCGACCAGTCAGGCGCAACAGGGAACTCCATCGATGCCGATCAAATTCGCCTCACCTCCAAGCGACATCACCGAGTTCGTGGATGCCTTCCACGACGGTGAGGAGGTGTGGTTCCGCAGGCTGGATGGCATCATTGGCGCCACAGGGTCCTTAGGCCTAGCGGGTCGACTGCTTAATGACCCATGGCTGCTTCTCGTCAGTGCAGAGGAACTACCCACATTCGCGCTGGCCGAGAGTGATGCAAATTGGCGATGGGCGATGCTGGAGGAGATGAAGACAATCAAGGAAAACGAGACTTGGGAGCTCGTCGATCCACCTCCAGGATGTCGTTCGATCGGCCTGAAGTGGGTGTATAAGGTCAAGCGGGACGAGCGCGGCGCCATTGTCAAGCACAAGGCACGTCTCGTCGCCCGAGGCTTTGTCCATTGCGAGGGCATCGACTTCGAGGAAGTCTTTGCGCCGGTAGCGCGCATGGAGTTTATCCGACTGCTACTGGCTTTGGCAACAGTGAAGGACTGGCGCGTCCATCATCTGGGCGTAAAATCGGCCTTCCTCAACAGCGAGCTGGCGGAGACGGTCTTCGTTAGGCAACCTCTGAGTTTCGCCATCAAGGGAGCGGAGCACAGGGTGCTCTGACTGCGCAAGGCGCTCTACGGGCTGCGGCAGGCCCCACGAGCGTGGAACGCCAAGCTTGATGCCACGCTGGGCAAGCTTGGGTTCAAATGGTGTGCAACCGAGCACACGCTCTACACGTGGCGACGGGGGAAGGAGGAGCTCGTCGTCAGCGTGTATGTGGATGACTTGATCGTCACCGGCGCGCGTGCGGAGGACATCAACAGCTTCAAGCGCGAGATGGCGGCTCGTTTTCGAATGAGCGATCTCAGTGCGCTCTCCTACTTTCTCGGCATCGAGGTGAGTCAGGGGAAGGAGGCGCTCACGCTCGGTCAGAGCGCGTACGCCTCGAAGCTGTTGGAGCGGAGCGGCATGGCTGAGTGCAAGCCATGCGTGACTCTGATGGAGGAGCGGCTGAAGCTGACGAAGGCCAGTACCACGGCGAAGGTAGATGCAACACTCTACCGGAGCATCGTCGGCGGTCTGCGCTACCTAGTCCACACGAGGCCGAACATTGCGTTCGTCGTGGGCTTCGTCAGTCGCTTCATGGAGGATCCTCGAGAGGATCACTAGGCTGCGATGAAGCGGCTGCTGCGCTACGTCAAGGGGACGGTGGATCAGGGGATCGTCTTTCCCAAGACCGATGGAAATAGGCTGCAGCTCACTGTGTTCAGCGATGCAGACATGGCGGGGGACATCGACAGATGGCGGAGCACCTCTAGCGTGCTCGTCTTCCTCGGGTCGGCTCCAATCTCATGGCTGTCGCTGAAACAGAAGGTGGTGGCGCTGTCCACGTGCGAGGCAGAGTACGTGGCGGCGGCCACAGCGGCATGCCAAGTTGTGTGGCTGCGTCGGCTGCTGGACGAGCTGACCGGTGTGGAAGCTCACCCACCAGCACTGATGGTGGACAACTAGCCCGCCATCGCCCTCGCGAAGAATCCGGTTCTCCACGACCGGAGCAAGCACATCGACGTCAAGTTCCACTTCCTCAGGGACTGTATCGATGGAGGTTCGGTGTTACACTGTAAATCGTTTACTAAAACACTATATGAGCATCATGTTTATGTGTAAATGCATGTAATATAAAGTGTAGATTAATTTCTGTTACTTAAAACGACCAACGGGAATACATAACGAAAGGTTGTTCGCGATTTTTTGTTGAACGAAAACACTATAGAACATATATATGGAACTTTAATAAAGTTAGAAGTACAAACTTCGTAGATGATGATGGAATACCTGCGGTCGAAAAATGAATTCACTAGCTAGCATACCTAATAGCTTGGAAGTCGAAATTGACGCGAATCCGATCAAGACTTAGTTAAATTTCTTAAGTCGGAAAATGGTTTGACAAGGCTAAGTTTGGCGACTTTTGTAGAGTAATTGGGTTAATGAGTGGTGGGATATTAGGGCTTGTTTTAGTAGCCTAGCATGCCCTCTTAAGTATTTCACAGGTGGTTTGGCGTTTGAATCAACGATTTGGATTTTTTGGACGCTTTAAAAAGCGTGCGTGGCATGTTTCCGACCGGTTTCATCGACTGGACGCGGTCACCGTGCCTCAGCACTCAGCGTCGCAGCGCCGGCTCGCCCAACGCGCACACACACGCACACTGCCGCGTAGGCTCCACGTTGCTGCTGCCGCGCCTAGGCACGTGATGCACGAGCAGAGCACGCACACGCCCGCGTCGCGCACCGCCGCGTTTGGCGGGTCGCCGAGGGCCGGTTGGCCTGGCCGCTCTGCCCCGCCGCTGTTGTCGCGAGCCCGATATCCTGGCCGGTCCGCTGCCGCCTACCTCGCCGTGTCACCGTCACTGTCTCTGTTTTGCGTCATGTTGCGTCTGCGCTGTGCTGCGCTGTTCCTCTCTGATCGAGTGGATGCCGTCCGCCTATGTTGCTGCGCCGCCGTCCCGTCACCGTGCTACGCCGCGCTGTCACCACCGCGCCACAGCAAGCTGTCGTCGTGTCCGTCTGCGCCTCTGCGTCGTTACCGACTCGACTTCGTGCACGCATGGGCTTGCCGAGGCCACTCGCTTGTCGTTCGCCATTAATGGCGCCACGGCCGCCCTGCCGCGCTATCTCCGCCTGCAGCGTGCACGCTCCTCTCCTGGCTGCGCTGGCTCACAGGGACGTGTGGTCGTCGCGTCCCGCCAAAGCTCGGGCAAGCAGCCGGACCCATCTCCTCTTTCCCCTCCCTCCTCTGTTGCCCGTGCCCGCCAGGCCACGCCATCAATCCATCATGGATAGGTCTCATCCATTCAATTCGGTGCGCCCCCAACTCCGACTTCGAGCATACTAGCCAATCGACCCCGTACCGTGTCCAATCGTGCCTTGGCAAGCTCCAATTTGGAGCCAGACGTCTGTCGTCGTGCCATTAAAGGCTAAGCCGCCGTTGCTGTGGGCATTACCCACCTGGTCCTCCCGAGCCAAATTGGTTGCACCCTTAGCCCCGCCTCGCTGTCCTTCGCGACGTGCGCACCCCACTTGCACTGCTACTGCCTTCCCGGCGCTGCTGACACGGTCGCGCCACCGCAGTCCGTCGCTAAGCTTGCCGTGTGCGCGTGGCCGGACTCACCCGGTCCGTCCCCGGTCAAGCCATCACCACAGGTAGCTTTGGGGTGAGTTGCTTGTGCCCATCCTAAGGTTCCTTCACCTCGATTTTGCCTTCTCACGAGAACACGGCTGCCGCCGCCGTAGGGTGTCCCTCCGTCGTGGAGGGAGCTCCTGGACGCGTCTCCGTTCATCGCTTCACCGCCCACCGCTTCGCGTTTGCATCTAGGTGAGCATCGGCTCCTTAGAGGGGGCGAGGAGGGGCCAGGATGGCTGGTGTGGCGGTCCTGTGCCAGCGCCGCCGCGTCGGTGCGCGTGGGGGTGGCCAGAGGACCCACCCATGGTGAAGAAGTGAAATAGGAGGGGCGTATTTGTAGAAGAGCAGTCTATAGGAATAGTACTGTGGACCTCGGGGTGAATCATCGATAAGTCGGGGGGGTTTTTGCGTAGCGACCGACGCGCGCGGGCCTCCCTGCGTGGGCCGTTGTCGCGCGGTTGGGCCGTGTCCCGCGTGGGCCGCACCGACGGATCGCGCGTGCGCGCGCGCTGCGCATGCGTGGGTCGAGCCACGATGGGCCGCGCTGGGCGGTTTCGCCCTTTTCTTTTCTAAGGAATTAGTTAAAGCTTTTCTAATTTAAATTGTGAACTGATCTTTGATAATTAATATAAAATTATGTAAGTGTCCAAAAATTATGAAGTAAATTTTTTTAGGTTTCTAAATTCATGATCTAGCTTTTAGTGTATTTAGTTCATACAGTTCTGTGGTATCCTTAGGATTACTTTATTTGTTGTAATATGCTTGTTGTTATTATGATTATTTAGAGAATGAATTTTCGTGATGAAATGGTAGAAGTGCTAGCTCTGAAAATTTTACACTAGACCCATAACATTATTAGGCACTCACTGTATTTTTTAGCCTTGGAATATATATTGAGAAATATGGTAGCTAAGTATTCCTTGTTGTAGTATATATATTAAATTGATAATAAGAATAGGAATGCCGTTAGTTGCTAAGATAATACATGCAATGTTTCATACGTTTAGTGATAATAATAGGTAACTTAGCGTCTTAGTCGGTAGAACTAGCTTAGTAGCTTGATAGATGTATTCTTATTTTAAGAGTTGCTGCTGCCGTATTATTAAGTGTTGCATCATCATTTCATACATGTATAACAAGTTGGTAGAGTTCGTGCCTGCGGACGAGCAGGAGTACGAGGAGATCATCGAGGAGTACGAGGAGGAGATTCTCGTATAGGAGGGAGCCCCGGAGCCATCAGTTGCTGACTTTGTTGACACCCCGCCTGCCCAATGCAAGCTCCGGTGCATAACCCTTATTTTGAATAATCACTGGATATATGATATGCATTTACGTTACAGGTATTTTATGGAAGCTACATGCATAGATATACCTACATATGAGTCCTACTAGCATAGGTCGAGTAGCTGTTATGCTTAGAATTTCGATAGCGTGAGTAACCTGCCGTTACTCACAATATGTGATTATTATTATCACTCATGATAAAATGGTGAAAGAAAAAATAGAGACCGGGCATGGATATGGTTTGGGTATTGATGTGTGTAAGAGGTTGTGTTCTGTGGCCAACGAGGCATATCTTGGTTACACTGTTTTCCTGTCTGTGTCGATTAAGGACCGGCTATCGTATTGGGTTCTAGGCAAGTCACATACTTATTATCCCGAATATATACTTGTGTATGGGCGTAGGTAAGACTTGTTGCTCTCTTGTCGTGGGTTCCGACTTTTTCCGGATCGACTGATTGGAGGCGGAGATGGTGGAGGTCTAAGCACCGCATTGAGTCCGAGATTTAGGAGCGGGGGCTTGGAGTCCAAGTTAGGACGGAGACCTAGACCCCGTGACAGAAGAGTGGTGAGTTGGTCCTGCTTGTGCCTGGGGTATAAGCGGGGCGTGTGTTTCGGGGTACCTAGCTGGGCACATTGATTCGCGAATCGTCGGCGATCCGGTACGGCTTGTCTACAGTCTAGCACCACAGTAAGAACTGAAAGATGAAAGATGGTGAAATGAAACTGTTTGCTCATCTCATGCTTGAAAATAGAACATATGCTTACATAGAATGACTATATAATAAAATAATCTTAACTGCTAATAATAAACATACATAAGGATGTGCTATTAGTATTGCTTTATATAAAAAGGAACCTAGCAAATCATAAAGCTTATCATATTCATTTGAGTTGAAAAATTATTCTCATTAGTCGGATAAGTCTTGCGAGTACGTTGTGTACTCAGAGTTTATTTACCTCTGTTGCAGGTGCAACTTGATGAGTAGCCATTGTGTGAAGGATTCTTCTGGTGGGCACAGACGGATCCTTATATATTATCGATAGATATTTCTTTCATTCCGCTGTTTAATTTCCGCACTCTGAATTGGTTCTGTAATAATGTGTTCCTATGAACTCTGGATGTACGAAATAGATTAAGTAATGTAAACTCGTTCTCATTATTACATTCTTAGGGTAAAATATGGATTATTCAGGCTTCTCCTTAAATGTGCTCAACAAAATTCGTCTGATGTAGCTCGCTCTTAAAATGCTTAGTGTTTAACAGAAAACCAACGCCTCCGTAATTGCGTTATTTGGGCGGTAGCCATCCCGCGATTCAGATCGCGCCCCGTCCCGTGCCGGTGCCGGCCATTGCAGACGTGACCGGATTGCGTCGCCTACGCTGCCGTCAACGAAACAGAATCCCGCGGTGACAACTGACAACTTAACAGGTCCCGCGAACCCCGTAATGACGTTCTAGTGATGGGATTAGCACGGTCGAACGGAGCGGGGGTTAATTGCGGTGCACGCATCCGGCGGAGGTGAGCGCTTCCCGAGCCCCGACTCCTCCTCCTTCGTACCTCCCCCCCCCTTCCAACTCTGCCCTTCCCCCGCCCGCCCGCCCGTCGCTTGCCCCACTCCCCTTGCTTCCGTGGCGCCCACGCCGCGCACGCGTGCTTGTCTCCCCCTCGCCTCGCCTGGACTCGTCCCCGCCGCCCTCCCGCGTCGCGGCGCAAGAGGTAACGCTCGCGTACCATTCTTCCGTTGTTGGGGGGCAATCGCGATTCGCGCTCCTAGCGCGGCGGTCGATTACCCGGTTGGTTCCGCGCCCAGATCCGCCGCGGCTGCGCTTCCGTTCCCTGTCGCGTGCGTAGGCCTCCTCGCCTCTCCCTCCCGGGCTGTATGTATGGGGTGGGGATGGAGATCCGTCCGGGCCGGGATAGGGTAGGATTTCCGTTTCCTCTCGCTGGTGAGGAAGGGAGCTTCCCCCGATGGATGTGCCCTCCGTCCATTCCAAATCCAATTCCCCCTAGTTTCTGGGGAATTTTCGTTTGCCGTGCGGCGGCGTAGCTATTAGCGTTAGCTTGTCGTTTCCAACTTCTTTGGGGGCAACATCCTGAACCGCAGTGGGCAAGGCCGCAACGACGCCTCGCCTCGCCTTTGGTTACAAACCCTTCAGCTATGCATTATGCCTTTTCCTGCGCTACTGACGAATTCAGTGCTAAAAATTTATCTTAGCTATAAGCTCTGGCGATCTATAACCTGATAACCTGATGCTTCTTTGCTTGTTTAGCAGATTACACTTAATTCAAGTTTTTCTTTTTCTTTGGCTGCTATTATGTTTCCTACTTGCTGCAGGACACCCTGAATTTCGTCAGTGGCGAGTGGCGGTGACAGCTGAATCTCTGTGGTTCAAAGGCGATTGATTTGGGTTCACTGACGCCTAATGAGCTCCCAAGTCTCCACATCACGGGGTCTTCACCCCCCGGGCAAGCTTGGGACATTTGAGTCGTCCCATTCCTGGCCACTGCCAGCGCCTACAGCCCAGCCCGAAGCGGGCCGCGGTGATGACCAGGAGGTCAGGCTGTTGTCGGTTGCCTGGAACCAGGATTGTGGATGCTTCGCTGCTGGTACCAGCAACGGGTTCAGGATATTTAACTGCGAGCCTTTCAAGGAGACTTTCAGGAGGGACCTTAAGAGCGGCGGGTTCGGCATTATCGAGATGCTGTTCCGTTGCAACATCCTTGCTCTTGTAGGCGGCGGCTCCAATGTGCAGTACCCGCCAAACAAGGTGATGATCTGGGACGATCACCAGAGCCGTTGCATTGGAGAGTTCGCCTTCCGCTCTGATGTCCGGGCTGTAAAATTGGCAAAGGACTACATTGTGATTGTCCTCGAGCGCAAGATATTCGTCTACAACTTCACCGATTTGAAGCTGCTCTACCAGATTGACACCCTGTCAAATCCCAAGGGACTTTGCTGCCTCTCTCATCATTCCAACACTTCAGTGTTGGCCTGCCCTGGGGTGCACCAGGGGCATGTTCGCGTGGAGCATTTCGGGCTGAAGATGGCGAAGACAATCCCAGCTCATGATTCACACATCTCTTGCATGTCACTGACAATGGATGGTCTTCTACTGGCAACTGCAAGCACGAAGGGCACTTTGATCAGAATATTCAACACAATGGATGGCACTCGCCTACAAGAGGTGAGCATAATTTCTTTTGCTCTCTAGATTTGTATCTTTGGTGATCCTTTTCTTTTGTTGCATTGCATGACATCCTCCTTTGTGAATAAAAAGCATGGTCTTCTTCTTTGTTCTGTTGCCTCTTCGGTTACGATGTCATAATAATTCATAAATATTAGGATGTATGCATAATGATCTAAAATCTAAATGACATGTAGGTACGCAGAGGGCTTGACAAAGCAGAAATATATAGCATTGCGTTGTCACCCAACGTGCAGTGGTTGGCAGTGTCCAGCGACAAAGGGACTGTTCATATTTTCTCTCTGAGAGTCAGAGTTGCTGGGGAGGATGCAAGCAATGAGCAACACGCTCTTGAACGAATGGATCACCAGAACTCTTCCAGTTCTATTGATCCTCTTATTCAGGCGAACACTGGATCCAATGCGAGTTCATCACTGTCTTTTATGAGAGGTACACATGCTACTCCGGTTTGCACCCATTCTTGTTTGATCTGTTCTGCATCTCACTACTGGAAGTCATGCCATTAAGCTTACTATTGTTGTGAAGTTAATTAGATGAGATGTATATCAGTGCGATACCTATGGAATTGTCTATCTGGAAGTTATTTTGAACCTAATTGATGGCTATTTTCTTCACTTCCAGTCACAAGGATCTTAGATGATTTATTTTGGTTTCATTGTCCATTGGCGCCATGCATTCTCGTGATCTTCTAGACTTCTGACCTGAGTACCTGCAATTGTTTTCTTCCTGGTATTGGGGTCAGTTTTATGGAGTTCAGTTCATATGTTGATTGTTTGTGATATCATTGCAATGACCTCAACATTTCCCTCTGATATTGTTTAGTCACATTATGGAACTGGCAGGCATGTGCTCATGGGAGCATACGCTCTCTTGCCTGCTTTCTCAATTATTGAAACATAAAGTTTGTTTGCTAGCATATGGCTTGAGGTGATCCACTCATCCAGTAAAAGAGCCATTCTGAACTCCCAAGTTAGCTAACAGAAGACCACTGGCTCTAAATTTTTCTATCTCTTGGAAGTGTACAAGTACTAAGCAATTAACTGAGTAGTGTGCAAGTATTTAGGATTCACACAAAACATAAAATCATGCAACCTCCTATTCTGCTATTTTAGTATGAAAAAATTAAGCAAGCTTCAAGCTACAAGCTATTTTCTAGCAGCTAAACTCGTATATAACCATACATCTTGTTAAACCTAATGAATTATTTGCATGTTAGCCAAATCCTTCCATAAAAAAAAGGGCGTACCCAGTGCAGAGAGCTCCCGCTCTGTGCGGGGTCTGGGGAAGGGTGTCAGTGGCAAGCCTTACCCTCGCCTGTGCAATGCGAGGAGACCGCGACTCGAACCCGGGACCTTCCGGTCACAGGCGGCAAGACTCTACCGCTTGCACCAGGCCCGCCCTTCAGCCAAATCCTTCCATCTCATTTTATAATATTTAGAGAGTATTGGGCTGGGTTTCTCAAGGAATTCAAGTTACTAAGTTCTCTCTGCTGATTTTTCTTCAGGGATCCTGCCGAAGTATTTCAGTTCAGAGTGGTCATTTGCTCAGTTCCATTTACCAGAAGTCACTCGTTACATAGTAGCCTTTGGTGCCCAGAATACTGTGATGATGGTTGGCCTGGATGGCAGGTACTTACCTTAGCAAATTAAATTTTATAATTTCAAGGTTTTACTTTCAGCAAATTTGGAATATCTACATTTTTAGTGCTGGTTGTGAGCAAATTTTTTTTCCTCACCTGAGTTCGTTCTTGCAAACTGAACATAAATGAAATATAAACTGTGGTGCCTTCTCTGCTCTGGATCAAGACATTATTGGCCTTGTCACCCTCATTATTGCATGTCCTGTTTGAGCCACTGGGGTCATACTGGAGCCCTTGTTATTCATCGAATCGATCCTTTGGGCAACCGATGTTCATTGAACAGGTGTATTTATTGAGTCATGTGGTAGTTGCATTTCAGAATGCCACAGCAATAGCCTGTTATTTATAGCTATGAAAAATACATCAGCCAGTGGAAAGTCATGCCTAGAACAGTTTCATGTTGATTCTTGGGACAGTTGATTTTGCAGATTGATTCTTGGAATAGTTTCAGTTAGTTGTAGGGTTGATTTGGCAGAGTCTGTTCCTATCTAGCGAGTGCCACCATCTCCCAAGCATCACTTGTTTCAATAATCAAGTTTCTATCTCCAGCTTCTACAGGTGCAGCTTTGACCAAGTGAATGGAGGGCAGATGTTGCAGAAGGAATATTTCCGGTTTCTGAAGTCCGACAGCCCACCTTTCAGGACCACAGCCGCTTGACCTGCATGATGATCATCCCACCTTGTAAATACCGAAGGTTGTGCCCGGTCCATTGTACATATCATCTTCTCGCCGGCTAAGTTATAGGCAGCCGGAATAAGGAGAGCTGGCTGTTGGATCGCAACCTACAGGATTTCAACGTTCAGATTTCTGAAGCGGTTGGTGTCCCATCCAAATTGCAAGCATTATTTGCCGTTTCTCGTCTTCAAATGAGAACACCCATTGGTACATATAACATAAAAGTTCAATAACGAATTTGACCATGTGGCATTGTGCGTCAGCGAGTCCGTGTAACAAACCTCAGATTTGTTCTTGCCTGTGGCTTATTATTGATCTTGATGACTGTTACGTGCTACCGTAGTGTGGAAGTGCAACCAGGTTCTGCATGTTCTGAGTTTGCGTTGCTGGTAGGTATATGATTAACATGCGCCATCTGTTTGTTTGATTGTTTAATACGCGTTGCTCCAGGCTGACCATGATTTGGATCTAACAAGCTCCTGATTGCATGAAGGGCCTTCTTATATACTCTTCCTGTCAGCAATAGTGATCAGATAAGATTGTCTTTGCGGCCTGACGTTGCTAGCTACATTTTCAACGATTTGAGAAACTTTTTTGAATATATATGCAAGTCATTGGCTTGTTAATGCACGAAATGCAAATAAGGCCCTCTTCAGGGCTTGGGCTTCTCAGGAATGGGGAAGCCAGAAAAGGGCACATTTTGATGGCTTCGGCTTCATTGTTTTTTGATTTAAAAGAAGCCCTTCTCGCTTGTATGTACTCGTTTGGCAGGGTTTTTAATTAAGTCAGTGGAGAAGCCCCTACAAAAGGCATGCCAAAGAGGCTCTAATATTAAAAAAAAGGAAAGAAAAAAGCACGTCCCTATATAAAAGATAAAGCACACTGTTCCCTGATCGTTGTTACCGCAGATTTTCATGAAAACAACATTTGACCTGACCCAGTTGCTCTTGGCCGGCCTGTCGTTGTTCACGGGCAGCCCATTCGGCATCCAGCAGCCACGTCCACCTCCAGCGGTTGCGTGTTAATTTCCCGTTATCCCGTCCCGTCGCTACCGCCCGCTCTCCTCCAGATGTGCTGATGCCCGCTGGGTATTATTGGCTGCCAAATCACGTATAGACCCAGTCACCCAGATGTGAGGCCAAGAGCTCGCCGGCACGGTCCACGGGCAAACGTTTTATTTTATCATAATTTTGAGGGCAGCAACATTGAACAGTCATCAGATGCAGCTAAGAAACTGACTGGGACAGTGACTTGTAGATGCAACCTCGCATCACATCCCTAGAAGATGAAGATGCGGCAAGATCGAAGGGAGGATTACGGGACAAGCGACGCATATATATATATATATATATATATATATATATATATATATATATATATATATATATATATATATATATATATATATATATATATATAGACATGTGGAGAGTTCCGAAGCTTCTGCTGCGCCTGGGGATCGGATGCCAGCTCTCTTCTCTCCATCACGAGGCACACTTTGGCACTTGTTTACTGCTGATGAAGCGCTGACTCTGATGATGATCATATCAGCCACATGATCCTACGCGCACACAGCCTACCTATATATACTCCTATCTATGTAAGTGGCGTCACTGATGTATGTTTAGTCTAATTCAACTCTCAGGCACTTAGCTATGGTAGTTTAAGACCCCCTCCCTTATCTCTTCTCCACGCAAAAAAAAAGTATGGTTTGATGATCATACACTATCCACTAAGTAGAGAAACGACCTTTGACCCCACCTCAAAATTTGGTTTTAGTCCCGGTATTTTTCGCGCCAGGGATTAGAGAGACCTTTAGTCCCGGTTTGTAGCTTCAACCGGGACTAAAGGTCCCTGCCCAACGGCCATCATGGCAAGGCTTTTCTGCTGAGGGGACCTTTAGTTTTTAGCTACCACGGGACTAAAGGTTAACTTTATTCGGTTGGTCCCTTCAACCGGGAGGAGTAAAAGTCTATTTTTAATTTGGAGGCTCCGTCAGGGACTAGAAATGGACCTTTAATCCCGTTCTTTGTCTCCAACCGGACCTCAGATTCCCCTCCTATATAGCCCTTTTCTTCCTCCCCGAGCCCGAGCCACTTCGAGCTCAGTGTTTTCTTGCTTCATCGCCGGTCTCTCTTTTTTCTCATCGCTGGTAATCACAAGATTTTCTTCGGCCTTGTTTAGATTGCAAGTTTTTTCACTCTCTCTTCATCACATCAAATCTTTAGACACATGTATGGAGTATTAAATGTTTTCTTGTTTGATTGTAAATTACGAGCTTAATCTTTTTCTTCTCATGATTGGACAATAATTGTCAAATACAACGAAAGTAATCACAAGATTGATTTCTAACTAGGATCTAAACAATCTTGATTCTTCATCGATTCTTAAAGTTATAAAGGTTACCAACTTTATACTCTCATGTTTCATCAGTAGCATATCTCATTTTATGGATTAGATATATGTGGTTTTTTATGGTAGATTTTTTTTTATTTGTAAGACATTTAACCTCAAAATCACTTTAAAGTTTGCATATTTGGATGAAGGAAAAGGTTAAAGTAGTTATTCAAAACTAGTATTCAGCTTTCATTTCTAGCATGCATAGCAAACTTCATGGTTTAGAGATATAGAGAATTTTAGAGTTTTTTTAATTTTATTTGTTTATAAAATGAGAAATTTATATTATATTAAAAATGAGTATAGAGAGTAGATGGCAACTGCTTCTAGGTCCTCGGCCTCTCATCGGGTTCCAAAGCGAATGAGGTCGGACCTCCCTCTCATTGCATGCGGCAAGTGTGAGGAGAAGATTGTGATGGAGTACCAGGTGAGGAAGGAGTGTCCCAACAAGGGTCGTATCTTCTACAAGTGTCCGGATCGCAATGTGAGTTATTTTATCGCATTTGATGATTATGGTTAATTTATACTTATTTTCATGATGATTATGATTAAAGTTCTAATTTTTTGTTTTAATTTCAGTGGGATGGCACTGGATGTTTTGGCTGGTACTGGGAGGAAGAGTATGTTGAACACGTGCAAAACTCTCTTGCACAGGCGGCTATGGCGGCTGATGAGGCAGTGATCCTACGGAAGAAGCCCATAGATGTTGAACAAATGCATGATCTGTCTGTTTTAGTTGGGATTGGTCGCGAAATCCTTATGCTGTTGAAGTGCATTTTAGCTTTAGTTTTTTTATTGGTAGTTGGGATTGTCTACATTATAGTGAGACTTTCATAAATTAATACCTTGTGTGGTGGCATGCATGTCGTATAATTAACTAATTATATTCTAGGTTTTAATATGGTATGTATGTCATGTAATGCAGATGAGCCGGTATTGGATATACAATACTGATCGCCGCTCCCAAGAGTTCATTGAGGGCGTGCATTCTTTCTTACGTGTGGCCGAGGCAAACAAACGCGATGGTTTCATGTGCTGCCCATGTGCCATATGTAAGAATTTGAAGGAATATGCTAGCTCAATGAGTCTTCATTCACACTTGTTGAAGTCGGGTTTCATGCCAAACTATATTTGTTGGACGAAGCACGGAGAAACCGGGGTTGTAATAAAAGAAGGTGAAGAAGAACAATGGGACGATGATGACATTATTGCTGAATATGGTGCCTTCAATGATACTGCAATGGGGGAAGCTGAAGAAGAGGTAGTGGCAGAAGATGAGCCCGTTGATGATCTTGGTCAGGCCATTCGTGACGCACAAAGAGAATACGAAAGTGAAAAGGAGAAGATCAAGTTCGAGCGCATGCTAGAGGATCACAAGAAATTGCTATACCCAACTTGTAATGCGGGACAGAAAAAGTTGGGTACCACACTGGAATTGCTGCAATGGAAGGCAAAGAATGGTGTATCTAACAAGGGATTTGGGGAGTTACTGAAAATCTAAAAGAAGATGCTTTCGAAGGATAACGAATTGCTCGTCACTACGTACGAAGCAAAACAGGTAGTCTGCCCTTTGAGATTAGAAATCCAGAAGATACATGCATGTCCTAATGACTGCATCCTCTACCATGGTGAGGAGTACGAGAAGTTAGATGCATGCCCGATATGTCATGCATCACGGTATAAGATCAGACGAGATAACCCTGGTGATGTTGAGGGCGAACGTCCTACGAAGAAAATCCCTACCAAGATTATGTGGTATGGTCCTATAATACCACGCTTGAAACGTCTGTTCAGAAATAAAGACCATGCAAAGTTGTTGCGATGGCACAAAGAAGACCGTAAGGTAGACAATATGTTGAGACACCCTACTGATGGGTCCCAGTGGAGAGCAATCGATAAAGAATTCCCAGAGTTTGCAAATGGCGCAAGAAACGTAAGGTTTGCTTTAAGTACGGATGGTATGAATCCTTTCAGGGAGCAGAGCAGTAGTCATAGCACTTGGCCTGTTACTCTATGTATCTACAACCTTCCTCCCTGGTTATGCATGAAGCGTAACTTTATTATGATGCCAGTGCTCATCCAAGGCCCAAGGCAACCTAGCAACGACATCGATGTGTACCTGAGGCCACTAGTTGAAGAACTTCTACTTTTGTAGAATAGACCAGGTGTACGTGTGTGGGATGAGCACAAATAGGAGCACTTTGACCTGCGACCATCGTTGTTCGTAACAATCAATGATTGGCCTGCTCTAAGTAATCTTTCAGGACAATCAAACAAGGGATATAATGCATGCACGCACTGTTTCGATGACATTAAAGATATATTCTTGAAAAAATATCGAAAGGTCGTGTACCTTGGCCATCGTCGATTTCTTCCTGCGAATCACCCCCTAAAAAAGAAAGGCAAGCATTTTAAAGGTAAGACAGACCACCAGACTAAGCCGGGCAACCGAACTGGTGAGGATGTACTCAATATGGTCAAGGATGTGAAAGTAGTATTTGGAAAGGCATATGGCAGCGAACCTGTTCCGAACGACGCCGACGGTCACGCACCCATGTGGAAGAAGAAGTCCATATTTTGGGAGCTACCCTATTGGCAAGTCCTAGAGGTCCGTAGCGCGATCGACGCGATGCACCTGACGAAGAATCTTTGTGTGAACCTGCTAGGCTTCATGGGTGTGTATGGGAAGCCTAAGGACACACTTGAAGCACGACAGGACCTGCGATGTTTGAAAGAACGAGACAACCTACATCCAGAGAAGACAGATGATGAATGCCATTACTTAAGTCCTGCCAGCTACACTCTTAACAAAGAAGAGAAGGAAAGCATGTTTGAATGCCTAGCAAGCATCAAGGTACCATCTGGATTCTCCTCGAATATAAAGGGTATAATAAATGTGCCAGAGAAGAAATTCCTAAACTTAAAGTCCCATGACTGCCACGTGCTCATGACGCAATTGCTTCCAGTTGCATTAAGAGGACTTCTACCTCCAAATGTACGTCTAGCCACCGTGAAGCTATGTGCATTCCTTAATGCAATTTCTCAGAAGCTAATCGATCTAATGGATCTAGCTAAACTACAGAATGATGTGGTTCAATGTCTTGTCAGCTTTGAGTTGGTGTTCCCTCCTTCCTTCTTTAATATCATGACACACCTCCTAGTTCACCTGGTCAAGGAGATTAGCATTCTCGGTCCTGTGTTCCTGCACAACATGTTCCCCTTTGAGAGGTTCATGAGAGTCCTAAAGAAATATGTTCACAACCATGCTCAGCCAGAAGAAAGCATCGCCAAGGGCTATGGAACAGAGGAGGTCATTGAGTTTTGTGTTGACTTTATTCCCGACCTTGACCCGATTGGTGTTCCTGAATCGTGACACGAGGAGAAACTAAGTGGAAAGGTGACACTAGGGAAGAAAACATATGTTAGTACGCAGGACAATTATTTTAATAAAGCACACTACATAGTTATGCAAAACTCCTCCTTGGTGGATCCATATATCGAGACACATAAAGAGTTGCTCTGATCCGAGTTTTTAAGGAAGTCTGAAGCTTGGATTACGCGTCAGCACATGGAAACTTTCAGTGACTGGTTGCGAAAAGAATGTCAGGGTGATGAGAGTATTGATGAGCAACTGTATTTGTTGGCTAGATAGCCATCGTGGCATATCCTCATATACAAAGGGTACGAGATAAATGAGAATACATTTTACATAGTAGCCCAAGATAAAAGGAGCATCAACCAAAACAGTGGTGTCCGCATAGATGCCACCGACCCTAATGGAAATAAGCAAACATATTATGACCGTATAGAGGAGATATGGGAACTAAACTATGCACCTACTTTTAAGGTACCTTTGTTCAAGTGCCAATGGGTAAAGGCGACTGGAGGCGGGGTAGCAGTCGACAACCAGTATGAAATGACAACCGTGGACCTCAATAATATTGGGTACAAAGACGAACCATTCGTCCTTGCCAAGGATGTGAATCAGGTGTTCTATGTCAAGAACATGTCTACAAAACCGAAGAGTGGGAAAAACAACAACGACCCAATCATTGAGCCAAAGCGCCACATAGTTCTTTCAAGGAAAAGAAACATCGTCGGAATTAAAGACAAGTTAGACATATCAGAAGATTATGAAAAGGATGACCGAATTCCACCCTTCACAGTGAACAAAGACCCAAACATCCCGCTAAATGATGAGGACACTCCATGGTTACGGCGCGATCATAACCAAGGGATATACGTTAAGAAGAAGTTTACTACTGTGCCCGCTTGATATATATAGTGATGTATTAGACCTATTATATAATAATTGTGACTTTAGATTTTTTTATCGTGTTTTCGTATTTTCTATGGTTTAAATGAATTTTCTACTTGACGGTGGATTTCCCGTGGAGAATGTGTGATGAAAAACCAAATGATCAACGCTAATAAGATGTGAAAACTTATTTCCTATCAAAAAGTAATAGTTTTAATGATTTTAATCAAGTAGTATATGTTTGCATGGTGCAAATTGTAATTATTATTTACACTATGTTAAATATTTATATAGTAAAATAAAAGAGTATAGGTTACAAAATTTTGTTATGTATAATAATGCAAAACTAAGTCCAGGAATATTTATTATATTTTTTTGGATGATATTTTATTTATTAGGCAATTAATAATTGTCTGCATATTTATATAAAAGAAATATATAAAAAAAGAAAAAACTTCTGGAACCGGCAGAAAGCCAACTGCAGCCCACCTTTACTATCGGGTCGATCAACCACCCGGGACTAAAGGTGGGCTATGTTTTCGCGTCCCGCCAAAAAAATGCCTTTAGTCCCGGGTCATGGATGCACCCGGGACTAAAGGTCAGACCTTTAGTCCCGGTTCTTACCATCACCCGGGACTAAAGGTCCTTTAGTCCCGGGCCGTGGCTTCACCCGGGACTAAAGATCGGCCTAATATATATCGCCTCATCTTCTTCTCCCATCCAACGTCTTCATTCTTCGCCCGAGAGCTACCGTGCCGCCGCCGCTCCCCATAGCCTCCAGCCGCCTCCACGCGCCTCTCCCATCTCTCGCCATCTCCGCCAGCGGCCCGGCTGGCGCCTCTCCCATTCGTGCGCGGCGCCTAGACCCAGATCCGCCGCCATCATCCTCGCCCTCGCTCAGATCTGATTTGGATCCACCGCGGCCTCATCGCCGTCGTCGATCCTCGTCCTCGTCATCACCAGCTTTGTCCCCGGTTCCACGCGCTCGTCGTCCCCTTCACCGGAGCGCTCGGCGTCGTCCCCTTTGTCAGAGCGCTCGTCGTCGTCCCCGTCGCATCCTCATCATCGAGAGATCACCTCCGCCATCCTCGTCGTCCTCCACCCTCGTCGTCCTCGTCAGCAACAGTGTGTATATGAGTGTGTGCACATAGAAAAATTAGATAGATTTTATTTGTGTATGTGTGTGCTCGGACCGATGGCCATGGAGAGGGAGCAGGGGAACGGGGCAGCCATGGAGTACAACTTTGGAGGACTTCGAGCGTGTTTGGTTCATGCCTTCACCTTGCCACAGCTCGCCACGCCTAACTTCCGATCCACTCGTGTTTGGTTCATGCCGAACCTACGCCGAACTTGCGGCACGCCGCAACTGCCCAGGCGCTCTCTAGTTCATTTGGGATGCCAACACACGCAGCAGTTCGGGCGGCCGATTTCATCGCCGCGTTTCTGGCGCGACTGCATCATCGGCGGCGTTCGTAGGCATGAACCAAACGGGCCTTCATCTCCAATGACTCGAGTGTTGTCACGTGTCTGCAGCAGCTCCCACCGGGTCCAAATTAATCGATATGGCCAGGGAGGCAGCGCTAAAATTAATCGATATGTTCATCACAAAATTATCTTATTACGCTCTAAAGGGAACAAAACGAGAGACTGAAAATATTAGTAATTTTAGTTAGTTGTAGATACTAAATACAAACTTCTAATACCTATATATGTCCTAAGATTTTAGGCCGTGCAGAAACATGGATTGATGAACTAGTTATAATAAATATTAAGAATGTAGTATAAGATTTAGAATCTATATTTTAAAATATGAAAATACAAAAATTATAGAAAATCCGTACTAGTTGAACTTGCGGACCGTGTTCATCTCGGCTAGGATGTTCTCTGTCGAGCGGTAATGGACGTCAAGGAGGAGCTTTGATTCTATGAGGGAGAGCGGTAACGGTTGTGGAAGACCGTGTTCCCTTCCTCGTAGAAACAGAGCTCTTCCATGGTCAAGTACGGTGCCATCCGGTGGAGAAATGCTCGCCGAGATGATCACGTAAGCAAGGTCAACTAGTACGGATGATTACTTATTTAAACATATTTTTGAGCTAGAATTTGATGGATATTTAATAACTTCAGACCTACAAATGTCATCTACAAATGTTACTATCCTTGAGGTGGCACGTCCTGCAGGAGTTCATTTTATAGATATAGTTTTTTTTTTTGTAGATATATCTAGTGGAGTAAAAGTTAGATGGCTGCCCCGAGAGACAACATGGATGAAGAAATGATGGATATTATCAATACCGGCACTCAATTTGCCGATGGTGACTAGCAGGATGTAGATGACAGGAGTCAATACCTGGCTCTTGAAGATAACCAAGAAAATATTGTGTAAGAAAATACTGGCGAGGTATATATGTTTATATATATATTTGAATATTATATATATATATATTTGAACATCTATCATCTATTATGTGTACACATGATATTTATTTATTCTTTTTTATACGTAGCCCTCTGGATCGATGACCACAACGGCGAAAAGCAAAAATATTCGAGGCCCGAAAAAACCATTGGAGGGGCGCTACATAATATCGGAATTCAATATCGAGACAAGCGAACCACTTGGTCCACATGCAAGGAAATTCATGCAACACTGTGGGTACCTTGTAAGGGACAGACTTCCGATCAGTGCCCGTGAATGGAAGCAAAAGATCAATGAGTCTTATGTTAGTTTTATCTCTAATCTTGATAAGAATTTAATTTGGGATGATACCCTTCAACATTTCACGTTGCAAGCGGATGATTATGATGCTATCAACGATGATGAATTGAAGGAACTAGCTCAAAAGTGGGCGATGAAGAAGATGGCCACACAATTCTAGACTTGGAAGAAATCCCTATACACAAAATACATCAAGAAGAACATAACGCCCAATTTCAATACTAGCGACCCGCTCGCGAAGTTGAGGCCCTTCTGGAATGATTTTGTACAGTACAAGACATCGAAAGAGGGTGAGGAACGAGTAAGAAGGAACCAAGAGAATGCCCGACAGAAGGTATACCACCATGGCATGGGATCAGGTGGCTATGCGACTGCCATTCCCAAGTGGGAGAAAATAGAAGTGGACATTCTTGCTAAGGGTATCACACCGAATCACTCAATTGGCCCAAATGCGCGAAGAATTGGTTTTTTGCTCATGAGAGAAGACTAGACCTAGAGACCGGGAAGCTGGTTCATGGCTCAAAACTCGAAAGAGTAATACAAAGATTTTCTTATGCTCTACAAGCTAAAGCTATTGGTGTGTTCAGGCCCAATAGAGAGAAGGATGAACTGACGTAAGACATCGAGACTGCTGAACACAGTGGCCGAATGAGAGGTTTAGAATGGAACATTCCTTGGGAGCATGGTTTCCCTAACGACAGAGATACCTACAGAAGCCGGCAGAGAAGGAAGGATGAGGATGTAGCGCGGATCAGCAGGTTGGAGGAACTAGTTCGTGAGTCATGGGAGGCGTTGCTTCAAGCATAGGAGCGCGAAAAAGACATGCAAGCTAGAATGCAGGACGAAATCAGAAAGCAAGTGCAAATAGCAATGAGGGCCCAAAGGCAGGCATCAGATCCAGGAATCAACATTAATATTAGCCCCCCTGATCAGTTGAAAAGCAGCTGCGCTTTCACGGAGTTACCAAATCAAGATGACGCAATGCTACGTTTCCCCGTGGATGACATCACTGCACCGTTTACATCATATGAGCTACATATTCCAAAAGGGAATGCCACAATCATGGTGGCTTTCGGTGTTTTTTCTCCTCCAGATCCTACCAAGACACCAAGAATCCATGGGGCAATAATACCACCTGGATATGTTAGCGTCTCAGTGGATAGAGTTAACAAAGGTTTTAGTGATCTGGCTCTTGACATTCTAGGAGGTGATGGGAAGAAGACTCTAGGAGAAGCAGAGAAGACATTCATACTATGGCGCAAGCGCTACATCATTATTTCCGAGGTCTCTAGTCCACCGCCGCTTTCTCAACTGCTAGACAATAGGTGCGGACAAAAGTGAATGAAACAATTTTTCACTAATTATCTATTGACATGCATGATTAATAATAATAATTTCTTATACCTAATTATTCTTTTTTGTACTCACACAGTAGGGCATCCGCCAACCTAAGTCCAATTATTCAATCTCCAGATCATCATAGTGCTCCGGGCATTGATTATGCAACGCCGCCACCGCCACCAGCTCCAATGAGGTCTTCAACGCCTCCAAGGAGGTCTCCACCACCGCCACCTCCAAGGAGGTCTCCAACGCCTCTAAGGAGGTCTCCAACGCCTCCACCTCCAAGGAGGTCTCCAACACCTCCCTTGATGATAAAAAAGCAGCTAGCTCCTAAGAGGTCCGCCCCGCAAACGAAGTCATTGGCCCACCAGCCAGCAAAGAAGAAAGCGTCCTCAAATCCAGTTATTCACCAAAAACTGTCTTATGAGTAAAGTGAAAAGGAATTAAAGGATGTAGTATAAAAAGATGTGAAAAGTTTCTTCGAAAAAGTAAGAAAGCAACGAGAAGCGAGGGAGAACCCGGAGAAACCGTACTTGTATCTACCTCCAGATCTTCTAAGAAAGAAGGTGGACCAGAAAAAGCAGAAATCTCAAAAGACCTTGCCAAAATCGAACTACGACCGCTCTCTCACCAAGTCATTTGAGGCGGCGCAGAAAAGACTAGAGCAGGGAAAAGTGTTGCACAACTCGGACAACAATCGCAACAATCAATCCCCCCTCTTATTATTCGTAATGAATATGGTTCAAACTTAGATTTACAGGACATCGAGTTTGAGGACCTGGTTCAGTTTTACGAGGATACTGGTTTGGACCTTGCCCAAGTGCTCGCTGAAGGACCATCTGCTCCGAAAGTGGATCCTTGGAAAAAATTTGAACATGGAAAAGTCTATTACAACGAGGCCTTAGGTGAAAGAGTCGCAAATGTATCTACTAAACAAGTGGTACATGGCGGCATGTGAACGGAGAGAGAACTTTGTTTACATCGAGTTAGAAACCAACATTACTTATGGCGATGACGTTATATATGGAGAGTTTTAGAATTACACCAACTATGTCTCTCTCGACAAAAGTCTCATTAGTGCTATTGTCTCAGTAAGTGTGATTATTTTCTACTATTAAAGTGTATATATATAAAGCTACATGTATATATATAAATTATATATCCTCACACTATATTTTTATATATGCAGATATGAGATGACAGAATTCAGAAAGAGAAAGGATAATGATGTTGGTTTCGTTGATCCAAATATTATATTCAAACACCCTAATCCCCTGCCTCAATGAAAAGCTGAACTCGAGAAAAGTCTCATGAGGTTCTTAGTGAACCAACAAAACAAGGACATACTCTTCCACTACAACTTCAAGTGAGTGTTAAATAATTAATGTCGATCATATGGACATTTGTTCAATTATTTGCTTACTAGCTAAGCTATCTCCCGTATATATATATATATATATGTTGACTCTAGTTAATGTCGATCATATTTGTGTATAAAAACATATGCAACAATCACTGGATATTGATGGTCATCGATATGGCCAATAGTCGGTTGAGTATCTTAGACTCGTTAAGCAAAGAGCAAACAAAGTACCAAGACATGATAGATATTATCCAAGGATAATTTGGTCTCTCTAGCAACTATATATACCCCGATCTCTTAATTGCAACAATTATTAAAGGCCAAATTAATTTTTCATTTTATTGGGCGCAGTGTTTGGAAAAGTTTCATTGAGGAACACCATATGAAACATTGCAAAGCGCCACTGAATGTAATTGCACACAAAGTAAGTACTAGCTACATTTATATATATAATTCAATTAACACCATGCATGCTTTCAATTCACCGGATCTTTTTTCTCGTAAAAGTGGGTTCTGAAGCAAGAACAGGGGAACAACTACTATGGATACTATATTTGCGAGTTCATCATGGCGTACTAAAAAAGAACTCCTGAAGAGAACCTCAAAATACGTTATATAAATATATTCATATATTCACAATTTCTTTTATTGCTCATATATATAAGTAATCACGTGACCAACACACACACACACACACACATATATATATATATTAATACTTTTCCTTTAACTTTTGTTGAAGACTCTATGGGTATGTGAAGGAAAAAGTCATCTGACGTGACCAATCGAAAGCAATTCAAGAGACCATAGCGAGATTTCTTAATGACTGTGTCCTAAACCCCCTTTGGCGAGTTCTACAATGACATGAACGAAACATGAAAGCCAAACCAGATGGAGTGAATTTGTTATCCCAAGGATATGATAGAATATATAATGCAAGCTTTATTTGTAAAATAACGTACAATATATGTATATGCATGTAATATATATGTTAGTTTCATACTTTAGTTTGTACAAAATGTTCGAACATTATAAATGTGTAGAATACGTATATTATTAGCAGTGTAGAATGCGTATTCGAAAACCTATTCGAAAACCAAAACGAATCATCAATTGAAAATAGAAAAAAAAGAAAAAAAAAGAAAACCTTTAGTCCCGATTGGTAATACCAACCGGGACTAAAGGGACGGCCCACGTGGCCAGGCCAGGAGGCCTCTTTACTATGACCTTTAGTCCCGGACGCTAAACCGGGACTAAAGGAGGGGCCCTTTAGTCCCGGATTCGTGCTCCCGGTTTCAAAACCGGGACTGAAGGGGGTTGAGAATAGGGAGTATAGCTCGTTTCTCTACTAGTGATCCAAAGCCGCCACAATTCATTATTCATACAAGTAACAACCCAATTCCTGCACTGAGCTTTGACGTATGGCTGCACTCTAGCTAGCCATACCGTTTAGAAGTACGTCGGGACTCTTCCTCAACGCGCGCGCCAGGACCAATAGCGGCGCACACGCGCCCGCACCGCCGGCTTCCTCTCCTCCGCGTCACTGTTCATCTTCCCCAGCGAGCCACTGCCCTGCCGCCCACCTTGACCACCGCCCAGGCCGCCGGCGACCTCCCGGCCCACCAACCACCCCCGCCGGACGAGCCCGCGCTCCCCTAACTTCATCGGCCACTCGCCCCCACTGCCTACCCTGCCCATCCGGTTGTCCTGCCCTGCCTGGCTCGGCGGCGCCGCCGCCGCCTCCCTTATTGCTAGCCAACCCACCACCACCGCCGTGTCGCGGCCGCCGCCAGGCTGGCCGGCCGAAATCTATAGCCGGGGAGATTCTCAAAGCTTCATCGGCCAGCCAACCCTAACCCTAACTGCCACCTTTCGCCGCCAGCTGCCTCGTCCACCGCCCCGCCCAGCGGAGACCTTGTCGCCGGCCGCTCCGCCCACCGCCCACCCGCTGCCCCTGCCCCCACCCCTTTCTTCTTCGATTCCGGCGCGTGGGGCGTTGTGTGCGCCGCTACGGTTAGCGGTGCACGCGCGCCAAATAGTGATTGTGGAAGTACATACATACAACTAGGCTGCAAGGTCCCGTTGTGATGCCAAGTGTTACTATCATACGACTCTAGCGTCAGCTCAGTCCCTGTTTGCTGCTTTAACCCAGTTGTACACTCTAGTTGTATAAACAGTAACAGCGTCCAAAAAGAATGTACATCTTGCATTCCATACACTAGACCTATAAAAATGATATTAACATTTGCGCCTCTAAATATATTTATTATGAAATAAAATCCACCATTGATCTAATGATACTCATTACACAATATAAATATTAGAATTCTTTTATATATATTTGGTTAAAAAAAAAAGAGTAGGCAACGCTTTGGCTGCAACTATGTACTGTATCAACACTGTGAATGATATCAGTCGAACACTCCCATGTGTTTTCTTCCGACCGACGGAGTAATATATCTATATCTATAACTATTCTATATCTATATCTTTTTTTTTAATTACTATATCTATAACTATCTATATCTAATATCAAAGAGTGAAATTTCTCTTCCAAATTTTGTCCTCCATCACTCTCTTAAGTGTGTCAGTCCCTCCACTTCCTCGAACATAAGTGTTGTATTAAGAGTAATAGTACATGATGATAGAATTAAAGCTAAGGGTCTAAATTGGTTTATTGTCTAGCCTGTAACCCGAACTAATTACTCGTGCTTTATAGGAGTTAGAATTAGAACAACGTGTGTCTAGTCATGGGGCAAGCTTTGATTTTCAAAACATATTAGAATAGATGACACAAGCTGTATCTTCCGTTGCAACGTCTAGACATACACCGTGTGTTAGTGCGTGTATACTATACATATCGAAATAAATAAAATAAACCCACCGTTTGTACGTATATATCGTGATCCCAAGATCGATGAGCAAAGGCATTATGGATGCCAGGAGTACCTTTCACTCCTCAGTAATGGCAGAGCTATAGGTGCCAACTGATAAATTAGCTGATTATTAATTTATTAATCGCCGTGTTTGAGGGCGAAGCTTGCGACTCTCGACTTACCACCCACCGTGGTTGCGCCAAATGCCACGTCGTGCCTACCGCCGCACGCACGCACACGGCACACACGCAGGCGGCTCCGGCGTCCCTTCCCCTCCCGGGGCCGTCCCGTCTCGTTACTCGTCGGTTTCGGACATGGTCGTTTGAACTTATCAGTTAGCTTACCACATACAATCTATCACTACTGGAGGTGGGCTCTTTGCCGAGTGCCTGTTGCACTCGACAAAGGCAGCTTTGCACTCAGCAAAGCTTTTGCCGAGTGCAACACTCGGTAAAGAGCCTCCGTCGAATCCTCTTCCGGTAGAGGCTGCTTTGCCGAGTGCTAAATTTCGGGCACTCGGCAAAGACTTTACCGAGTGTCGTGCTTTGCCGAGTGCCGTGCGAGTACTCGGCAAAGATTTGACGCCGTCGGCCGACGGCCGACACCGTCTATTTTTTTTAAAAAAAACTCTTTGCCGAGTGCCATAGCTCCGGCACTCGGCAAAGAAATATATTTTTTAAACCTCTTTGCCGAGTGCCACAGCACCGGCACTCGACAAAGGGTGTTTTTTATTTTTTTTAAATTTTCTTTGCCGAGTGTAATGGTCATTGCACTCGGCAAAGCCACCTCTAATTTTTTTTTTGTTTTTTGCTTTTTCCATTTAAACAACAATGCATATATATATATAATAGAAACCACAATTCAACATCAATAAATTACAAACCACATTTATATATTACAAACGGCCAAATTTATCCGAAATCCACAATTTATTACAAACCACAAGTTCATAGTCCACAAGTTCACATGTTCGATACATACAAACTACTCCGCAAGCGGCTCACGGCGACTACGCCCCAACGTGTGATCCCGACGACGGTCCGGGTGCGGATGGCCCGACTTGCGATGCCGGCGACCCTCCGACCTGATTCGACGCCGCCCCTGATGTCCGCTGCCCAAAAAAGAAGATATTGCACGTGAGTGACAAGATAAAAATATAAAGAGTTTAAAGAAGAGTTGAAAATTTCGACAGCACCTCCCCTGCACGGGGACGTTTCCAAAACCTGCAAGAAAAACGTCGGCACGAAGGCCGACTACCACATTTCGGGCACGAAGGCCGACACATCAACTAACCCGGCACGAAGACCCACACATCAACAAATCCGGCACGAAGGCCATCTCTAGGTTTAACACTAAGCATGAGCACAGAAAGTAAAACATACCCACCGGAGTAGACCGTGGTGGTGGCTGTGGTGCAAGCAGGTGTAGTGGGATCTGCCAACCTTGTTGCTCCCCAAGTTGTTGCACGAACCTGAGCAAACCTTCTTCTTTGGGCCTCAACGACTTGTAGCCTCGACGCTCGGCCTCCGCTCGGCCCGCTCGGCCTCCCTTTCGACTTCTGGGCCTCTCTCTCTGGGGCCGAAGTTGTTGCAGCATTTCACCGCAACATTTGACCCCAATGTTTCAATATTGCAGAGCTAAGGAACGTAAAAGTCAAAGAACGACGAATGAAACTGGAATACTTACCTGGAGTGCCGCCACCATTGTCGGCCGCTGGCTTATGGGCACGCTAGAGCTCGTGCTCGCTGCTCGAAGGCGGTTCAGAGGAGGAGTAGAGCCCATGTTGAGGACGCCGTCACCAAGCTAGAACCGTCCATGCTTCTTGCCTTCCCCCACCCGCATCACGATCTCAGGATCAAGGCGCTCCTCGGTCCTCAGATCGTAGGTCGGCCCGTGGACTGACCTTGCCGCCTCCGTGTAAGAAGTGAGGCGGGTGTGGACGCTGGAGTTGGTGTACGCCTCTAGGCCCGCATCCGGGTTGTACTCGATGTTGGACCTTGCCGGGCCCATGTGGGCCAGAGCATACGCCGTGAGTTGGCCAATTGGCTGGCCACCGTGCGCCGTCGACTGCGAGAAAGACAACAACATGTGGTTAGAAATCATGCAGAATTGAGCGCGGCTAGATTAGACAAATGGTGCAGACTTACATATGTCTTTGCATACTTGCTGAGGCTGGCGCTGCCCTGATGGTGAGGGGCACCTGGCATCAGCGCTCGCTGGTCGCTTTTCTCCTGGTGCTCCTTCTACCAGTCCGCGTCCAGCCATTTGTCCACTATAGCAGCCCAGCAATCGGGGTGGGTGGCGCCCCAGCTTAGAATCGCCTACAAGCCATCAGAAGATCAAATTAGGCATAGTTAATCTCAAAATAAATCAACAGGAGATGTTTTCTATTTACCTGTAGGTACTGCTCCCTTGTCAGAATCTCTGTCTGTCTCCTCGCCTGTGTTTTGTTGATTCTTCTCTTATGGTAGGTGGCGTTGTAATCAACGTGCGCCTAGAGGCGGGCCTTGTAATACAAGTCCGAGACACGCCTTTTACAGGAAGCGTAAGCCACCTGATACGCCCTTGCCTCCTGGCCCGGCTGGCATCTGAAGAAGTCTTGCATAAAGACACGAGGTATCCATTATTTTATTTGAAGAATGTCCAATGAATGCAATGAATTGAGGCTTACCCACAACTCTAAAATCACCCGATCCGCCAAGGTTCTGTGCGGAGCATCGGTGACGACGAGGGCGTAGTGGTCGAACGAGGGCACCTCTGGGTCCTCATCCTCTGACGTCCACACCAGGCCAGGGAAGTGTTCCCTGCACAGAAGTCCCAGGATCCCATTGACATTGCGAGTAGGGACCCCCTCCTCCTCAAGCATCCAGTTTCTACACAAGTGATCCCATTGACATTAGCTCTTATTATGATTTTTCAACATATCAAATGAAGAACATATGAAGTTACTTACTTATCCCCCTCGGGTGCAATTAGTGGGCGGCGTTCGGGTGCAATCGGTCGCTTTGGGAACTGGCTAGGACCTCGCAAGTAGGGTTTTGAGGCTAAAGAGGAAGTCGAACCCCCTCCCCCCTCCTCGGATGTGTGCGGAACCCCCTCCTCATACGCGTGCGAAACGGTGTCGTCATACATCTGCGGACCGCATCCTCGCCCACCGTGGGCAGAGGGATGTCGTCGTCCCTAGAAGTGTGCGAGGAGCCAAGGTCATGGTTAGTCGACGACTCCCGCCTGGGCCTGCCCCTCGACCTCCTCTGCCTCTCTGACGTCTCCGCCTCCATGTCCTCAGCCGGTGGCGTGTCCCTTGGTCTCGAGTAAGTCGACTGACACCTCCTAGTGGGCCCCATCACCTACAATTTAAAAGAATAAACCAGTATTAGTATAGATAAACGAGAAGTACTTAGCAAGGGATGCAAAATAAAGAAAATGTAATTACAAAATAACATAGTATTACATGTATTTCTAATATTCTTCATGATCGGGATTATCTGGACGTTAGGTATCGTCATCACTATCAAGAGCCTCCAAATCGTCAACAGCCTCATCCTCATCGCTATCATTGTCAAGTACAAGTCCATCAAGCATTTTCAAGTCTCTCGGATCATGCACCTCATCTGTAGCTTCCTCGTTAACAACCCATTCCTCGTCTACTTCCATTTCAATCTCTCCGGTTAAGTCTATCTCAAGCATCCCTGGTAGCCTCTCCAATCCTGACTTATGAGTCCACATATGTTCCACACCATAGCCCACAAAGCGATCTTTGTTTGGATTATCTTTCTTTGGATTAACTTTCTTTCTTTTACCCTTATTTGGATTATCTTTCTACGCCGGGAGCACGAGAGCATCTATCTGAGCATGAACCTGGGCACTAGTCATCTTCTGAGGTGCAGGGTCGGTCACCGTGACACCTTTCGTGAAGTTCTTGGTGTCTCCTCTGAATGCATGGTCAAGAGGGAGGAACTGTCGATGCTGTCGAACGACGAGAACTTCCCACCCTTCTTCAACCAAATGAACTGTAGAGCTGCCTTGCATACCGGGCATGGAAACTTCCCATGGACACACCAGCCGGTGAATATCCCATACACCAAGAAGTCATGCATGGAGTACTGGTACCAAACATACATTCTGAAGTTCTTCTTTGTAGCTCGATCGTAAGTCCATACGCCTTCATTCTAAGCCTTGATCAATTCATCATAAACAGGCTGCATGTACACACCCATTTTGTTTCCTAGGTGTCCAAGAATTATCAACGTCAAGAATATGTTTTGCCGTTGAAGTAGGGCCCCGAGGGAGAGATTGAGGGGAATAGCGAACACGGGCCAACAAGTGTATGGGGCCGACATCATTCCATAAGGATTGAACCATCCGTTGCCAGCGCAACACGTACATTACGGGCCTCTTCATCTTTGCCAT
The DNA here is from genome assembly GCA_904845875.1 of Miscanthus lutarioriparius. Taxonomy (NCBI): domain Eukaryota; kingdom Viridiplantae; phylum Streptophyta; class Magnoliopsida; order Poales; family Poaceae; genus Miscanthus; species Miscanthus lutarioriparius. The sequence continues at coordinate 106,984,043 of CAJGYO010000005.1, forward strand.
GATGGTTGCCATTAAAGCTTTTCCATGCTTCACCATCTGCTGGATGTACCATCTTGTCAGGATTGTATTGAACGCCATTCTTGTGCCATGTCATCTATTTCGCGGACTCCTCGGACATGAATAGCCGTTGGAGCCTCGGTATGATCAGAAGGTGTTTTAGGACTTTCATGGGGATGTCCTCATTCTGCTCCTTCTTTCCATCACCTTTGTTTATCTCCACATACCTAGAGGATTTACACTTTGGACAGTACTTTGCATCCTTGTGTTCTTCCCTAAATAGGACGCACCCCTTCGGACAACAATGTATCTGCTCATACGGCATCTTCAGTGCCCGAAGGAGTCTCGTTGACTCGTACAAGCTGCTCGGCAGATGATGACCCTCCGGAAGCAGCCCCCCAATAATTGCCATCATAGCATCGAAGCAGACTCGAGTCATGTTGTGCTGGGACTTCAACCCCAGTAGGCGGCCAATGGCATCCAGTTGAGAAACCATTGTCTTCTCATGTAGGACCTTCTGTGCCGAATCCAACATGGCCAAGAACGCCTTAGCGCTTGGCTCTGGCTCCTCCTCCTCATCCTCCTGCTCGTCCACCGTAGGCCTTTCAGCAAACGTCACATCCTCATAGTCACCTAACCATCCTGGTACCCCGCCATCACCATCAAATGCCTCCAAGCGTCGTCTCACGGCCTCCTCTCTAGGACGATAGGCTTCACCATGGGACACCCACCGGGTATAGTTTGGCATAAATCCATACTTGCAAAGATGCTGCACCATGACTTCCCTTGTTTTTCTTTTCTTGTTTTCACATTGGCTGCAGGGACATAATGTGTCTCTCGCTCCCTTAGCTGCCTTAAATGCATGGTCCAAGAATTTCTCGGTCTTATCCATCCATTCACGGGTGATTTGAGCCTGACTTGGGCGTCCCATGTACATCCACTCATGGTTATCCATCCTTTAGCACATACACATAACGGAGTAATATAACCATCAGTTGCAGCTGCACGGTGTGCCTACTGTCTAATAGGTGAGGATAGGTCCTAATCCCACCCGCGGATGCGTAGATGAGGTTAGTTTCCATGCTCTACTCTGATTTGAGATAGAATTTTGGCAGCACCTCCCCGCTGTTCTCCCGATACACGTCCTGGAAGGGAGAGTGTGTATCCGGAGAACAACAGTGAGGTGGTGCCGAAACTCCGTCTCGGATCCGAGCAGAACATGGAAACTAACCCATCTACGCATCCGCGGGCTGTCCAAAAAATGTGGACAATCCGAAACAGATACGGTCATAGATATGCAGAGATCCACATACCTCCAACCATATCTATTTTGGATGGGAGACGCCTAACTGGGCTACACCGATCTACGTACTACAACGGTAAGGAAGAGAGCTCAATTATACCTAGGGTGGCGGTGGAGACAGGCTAGCGGCGCAGTGGCCAGTCGGCGCTGTGCAGGCAGGACTGCAACGCCGACGAAGACGATCAGGGTCGCCGAGGTGCTCCGGGTCCCCTTCGACAGGTCCTGCTCTGCAAAAGAAGAAAAACATAACTAAAAGTTAAAAATTTCGACAGAACCTCTCCTGCACGGGAAGGTTTCCAAAACCTGCAAGAAAAACCATCGGCACGATGGCCGACGTCCACATTTGGGGCACGATGGCCAACACAACCACAAACCCGGCACGAAGGCCGTCAACGACATAAACGGCGCGATGGCCGACAACCCTGCGGGTTTACCTTCTCCTCCGGCGGGGGCGGGGATGACGGCGTGGACGAACGTTCATCCTCTCCACCTCGGCTTCCTCCCCCTCTCCTCCTCCTCCTTCTTCCTCTTCCTTTTTCTTCTTCTTCCTCCTCCTTTTTCTTCCTTCTTCTTCTTCCTTCTTCTTCTCCTTCTTCCTCCTCCTTTTTCTTCCTTCTTCTTCTTCCTTCTTCTTCCTTCTTCTTCCTCCTTTTTCTTCCTCCTTCCTCTTCCTGCTACCTTCTTCCTCCTTCCTCCAGGGGCATGGGCCAAGGGCATGGTGGGGCCATTGCCTTGGGCCGACGGCCGGGCGGGGAGGCCTTGATCGGCAGGCCGGCCAGGAAGCGCAGAGCAGAGGCGGCCTAGAACCGGTGGGGGGAGGCCGACGGTGGGGGCGGGCGGCACCGAGCGGGCGAGGCGAGGCAGGGCACTGACGCCGGGCGCGGGCTGGTGGTGGCGCCGGGAGCGGGTTTGTGGCGCTGGTCGGGACGGGCGGGGGTGGTGGTCGAGGTGGGGTGGAGCGCAGGCATGGGCGAGGCGGGCGAGGCAGGCGAGTTGGCGGCGTGAGCAAGTGTGTGGGTGTGCGTGCGTGAGTGTGTTGTGCGGAGTGAGTGAGTGTGTGGGCCGGCCCACACATTTAGTTAGGGTTTCCCCCTTTCCCGAGTGCTAGGCCGGGTCGGCACTCGGCAAAGGCTTTTGTTTTTTTAAAAAAAATCTTTGCCGAGTGCCACTTCCTGGCACTCGGCAAAAGTCGTCGTTTTCTTAGAGTGCGGTAGGCAGACTCGACAATTTTTTTTGGTTTTTTTGCCCTATTATTTTTTTGCAGCCTTAATATATTATTTAAAACTCCATGTTCAAATTTGGCACAATTTTGACTTTTTTTTTTTTTTGCTATATTTCGTTAGTTTTTTTTTGTTTTCGTTGAATTTTATGGAATATTTCAAATTTGACCCCATGAGGTGCTTGGAATAATCGAATTTGGTCATTCAAAAAATGATATTCATGATATTTGGTGTATGTTGAGGCCGTATCCGAGGAACTCACATGAAATTTCGAGCATCTTGTTGGCGTAACATGGCCAGGTACATGTGGAAAAAGTATATTTAAATTATCTAAATTCTGAGCGAAGTAGACTCTAAAATACATGAAACATCGAGGCGTTGTGTTATGTCATTTTTGAGTCTATAGTAATTTTTATAAGATTTAAATACACTTTTTCCGATGTTGGTGCCTAAAACATGGACATCTCAACAAGATGATGTATGAAATTTCATGTGAGTTCTCGATACGGCCTCAACATACACCAAATATCATGAATATCATTTTTTGAATCGATCATATTCGATTATTCCATGCATTCCCATGCATAGCTCAAATTTAAAATATTCCATAAAATTCAATGAAACAAAAAAAAACTAACAAAATATAGCAAAAAAAGTCAAAATTGTCCTAAATTTGAACATGGAGTTTTAAATAATGTGGGAAGGCCTCACAAAAAATTGGATAAAAAAAACAATTTTTTTTTTGCCGAGTGCCTTCCCTGGCACTCGGCAAAGAGGTCAGCACTCGGCAAAGAAGGGATCTTTACCGAGTGCAGGGCCTTGGCACTCAGCAAAGGCCCTCTTTGCCGAGTGGCAGGGCCGGCACTCGGCAAAGAATTTTTTTTTAAAATTTGACGGCGTGGGCGGGCTTGGCCGTCAAGTGCCATTTTTTTGCCGAGTGCCACTCTTTGTCGAGTGTTGCACTCAGCAAAGAGGGCTTTTGCCGAGTGCCGCCCTTTGCCGAGTGCCGGACACTCTGTGGCACTCGGGAAAGCCACTCTTTGCCGAGTGCTAGACTTTGCCGAGTGCCACCCGGTCCGACACTCGGCAAAGAGTGGCTTCGCCGAGTGCCCGATTTTTGGCACTCAGCAAAGCTGGCGGCACTCGGTAAATCTGCGTCTCCCGTAGTGTATAGTATTTTTCTTTCACAACAAAACAGTTTCAGCCGGCTTATCAGCCAGCTTTAATACTTCTTCTTCCTCCTCCTGCACCTGCAGGCTGCTGTCCTGCAGCAGCAACGAGTTCAGTCCAGCCCCACCGCGACGTCCCATGCCGATTCCGCGTTAAACTTTGAAAAAGTCTATGTAACCCCTGACGTATACAGAATGGTCTATATAACGCCCTCAACTATAAAACCAGATATTATACATATTAAACTTCACAAAACTAGATAAATAACCTCCTGAAGTGGTTTTGCATATGTGTCATTCCACGCTGGCATGCCTTTAATGACGTGGTGTCCAGGCCCACCTATCAGCCCACACCACTGCTGCTCCACGCATCACGACGCCGACCGCACGCACGCGGTGATGCTGTCCCTACCGTGGTTGCCCCATGTCCCAGCACTCGCCACTGCACCGCCGCCGCCAGTCACGCGCACGCGTTGCTCCCGTCCTCGCCGCTTTGCGCTCGTCATCGTCTCCTGCTTGCGCACGCGTTGCTCCTGTCCTCCGTCGCCTGCGATTCCTCTGGGCAGCGGACGGCCTCAGAGCCGGCAGCAAGCTTCGGCGGCGGCGACGATAGGCCGGGACGGAGCTGCAGGCGCATGGCTTCTACAAGACAACCACTACCATTCATGTCGTCTACGTGTACTCTCTCCAAATCGCATACTATACGTAGCCTATACGAGGACGAGGACGTACGACGTACGGCGCATGGTTTTGGCCCACCGGCCAGCTGCTGCTGTTACGAGCGACTACGACGCCGTTTCATCATAGGCTAACAAGAAGCAAGCTGATGCAAGGGCTACGTATCCATGAAAAGAAAAGAAGCTAGCTAATGGGTGCATGATGTACTAGAACGTGCACAAAGGAAACAAGCTAGAGCTTAGGTGATAGGAATACACATGCAACGCTGAGAGTCATGTACCACATGTATGAATGTACTCTACTACTCTCCATATACGTTTACTCGGCAGGTGGGGTATTAGCGTAGAGTTATGAGTTACGACGCCACAGGGAAGCTGGTCTCTTCCGGAAGCTTCAGGGATCAAAGGGAGGCAGCTGCAGCAGGCCCAGGCGCTCCACGAAGCAGTGCCCATGTCTACCTCTCGCTGTGCCAGACCACTAAACTTTGCAAGGTGGCGGGGCTCACACGAGGGCAGCCGGCCCGACGGCGGCAGCAGGAACAGCATCGTCGGCCCCGGCGTCATCGGTGCTAGGGCAGTCCTTTGGTGGGCTGGGCATCACGATACGGCAGCCGCACGTCGACATGGGCAAGGCCCTGTGCGCGAGCACTGTCCTCTCCCTTCACCGGACAGAAGCACCACAACGGCGGGGAAGGAGAGAAGAGATGGCCCAACCAGGCTGACAGGTGAGCCCATGCATCACGGTGTCAATCTTGCCAACATGGACTGGACTGCCAATCAGCAAAACCTCCTTTCCAATACCACTCATGTCCAGTTTCACAGAGTTTAATGTGTACAGTATAGTTAAGGAGCTAGCTCCTGTTTAGTTGCACCTCAAAATACCAAATTTTTTCAAGATTTTTCGTCACATCGAATCTTTGGACGCATACATGCAGCATTAAATATAAATAAAAAATAAAACTAATTACACAGTTTAGACGAAATCCACGAGACGAATTTTTTAAACCTAATTAGACTATAATTAGACACTAATTATCAAATAACAACGAAAACGCTATAATAACGTTTTGCCAAATTTTTTGACATCAAACTGGCCCTTATATAGTCATCGAACACGGAGAGGTTATATAGACTTTTTTTTTCCCCATTAAACTGCACACTCGTCACCCAAAAGCTTCGCTGATCGGGGCGGCCCCCTTCGCATAAACACCGTCGCTTCCCCTCCCTCCGAGCCTTCCCACTGCCTCCTCAACGACCGATCGATGTTTCGAGTCCCATTTTTGCAATTGTCTCTCCCCTTTCCATCGCCTCCCCCTCTTCTCCCTCCTCCTCCTGCTGCCGCCGCTGCTGGTAGTAGCAGCAGTTAGAGGGCGGTACTAATTGGGAGGTAGGTAGGTGGAGGCCGCGGCCGCCAGTGATGGTGGCCGTCGGCGGGGGGCGGCGGAGGCGGGCGTGGCGGTGGGCCATGCGGGCGGTGGCTAGCGCCGTCGTGTGGACCGCGGTCGTGCAGGTCGCCTCCATCGCCGGGCTGTTCCGCCCGCGGGTCGTCGCCGACTGCGGCGGCGGCGGGAAAGGCGGCGGCGCCGCCGAGGCCGGTCTCGCCGCGCTCGCCGGCGAGGACAGCGCCGCCGCGAGGCTGTCGCCGCCGGCGCTCGTGCCCAAGAGTGAGTGGCCTTGCCTTCCTTCGTACTAGCGGTGATCTAGGGGAAGCTCGGGACCCCCACGATTTGGGCGGAACCGAGTCGAATGCGGCGGTTGCGTGGCCGCATTCCCGGGACGATCCGGCTCCATCGTGGGCTCAAATTACTAAATTAGCGGTTTCGGGGTGGTTTTTTCTTCGCCCGTTTGGGGATCTCGGGTCTCACCTGCGGTGCAGACGCTCTGAATTCGCGATTCCTTGCTTCCTATGGCAAAGGAATACTTTGGTAGGTCAAAAGGAGACGTCGCTGTGAACTTGGCGAAAATGTGGCTTCCGGCCTTAATCCCTATCTTGCGTATGCTATATTTAGATCTTATCCCGATGCTTAGAATGACCCAAGATCCTCTGTTATTCATACCATGTAATGATCAGGGGAATTATTCGTTCGGTACATTCTAGATTGAGTATAGTTCTGTTCCTTAAGACATGTGGCGATCAGGTCGATTCCTTCTAGTCACACATCACTAAGACGCCAATTGGCATACCTTGTTGTCTCAGCCGTCCTGTTCCTGTTGGCACTAAGAGCTGATTGGGTTTTGCTGTTACTTTCTACAGGAATTTACAAAAGCAATGGCTACCTACTGGTGACATGCAATGGCGGACTCAATCAAATGCGTGCCGGGGTTTGTACCTCAACTTCGTGCTGGTTTGTCACCTGGTTTCATGCTGCGAACCAGCGCTGCTGTTCATTCTCATTCTATCTGAAGTTTATATGAAATGGTATGCTGCAGATATGTGATATGGTGACTATAGCACGCCATCTGAATCTAACACTTGTGGTCCCTGAACTGGATAAAAGGTCGTTTTGGGCTGACCCAAGGTACGATTTCCCACCGGGTAAATGTTTTTTTACATGTCCAATGGGCTGTTTATCTTTTGCTTCAGGAAACCAATTAAACATGACATATGATCTTGTGTGTTATGAAGTGCATTCCTCTTATTTACTACTACCTCCATTCTCTTTTATAAGTTGTGGCTGGACATGACACGGTCTCCCAAACTACACTTTTGACCATTTATTTATTTTATATTATATTATTTATATCTATAAATTTCTGATAATCGGATACTACTTTTAATTATCAATCTAACCATATCAAGTTTATAGTATAATAATTAAAATTGTTAGCTAAATTATTGGTCAAAGATTTTAAAGTTCGACTCTTGATTTGTGTGCGCGTCTTATAAAAGAGAATGGAGGGAGTATTTCAGAACAAACTAGGATTTGTGTGCGTAGAAATGCTACTAAATCAGAGGTAGTTCTGTTTTCTGCTTCTTGCGAATTAATTTGTTGTTTTGAGTTTGCAGTGATTTTGGAGATATTTTCGACGTGGACCACTTCATTAATTCCTTGAGAGATGAGCTGATGATAGTTAAAGAGCTGCCTTTAAAACTCCAGTTAAGAACTAAGAAGAGACTATACTCGATGCCTCCTGTCAGTTGGTCGAATAAAACATACTACCTAAAGCGGGTAATCTTCGATCTTTCATACCGCAGAGTGTAGGCTACATTTAGCAGCATCGAGAGAGTGATGGCAAGTGATCTGAAATCACAAATTTTGCAGATATTACCTCTTGCAAGGAAGCACAAAGTAATCCATTTTGAGAAATCAGACGCTCGCCTCGCAAACAATGGCCTTCCTATTCAGCTCCAGATGCTGCGTTGCCGTGTAAACTTTGAGGCTTTGAGATTCACCCCACAGATCGAAGCCCTTGGCAGAAAGCTTATCTCCACTCTCCAGAGAAGTGGACAATTTGTTGTGCTTCACTTGCGCTATGAGATGGACATGCTCTCCTTTTCAGGCTGCACACATGGCTGCTCTAGTAAAGAAACTGAGGAGCTCACTAGAATGAGGTTTGTGTTTTTCACCGTTACACACTACTTACTCTTTGTGCTACTTTGATGCTTCACTGGGTCTAAACTAATCACGTTTGTACTATAGATATGCTTATCCATGGTGGAAAGAAAAAGAGATCGATTCTGAAGTGAAGAGGCTTCAGGGACTTTGCCCCCTCACACCAGAGGAAATTACTCTAGTGCTTAAAGCTCTAGGGTTCACAAAGGATACGCTGATATACATTGCTTCTGGTGAAATCTATGGTGGTGAAAGGCGCTTGGCGGTGCTCAAGGATGCGTACCCTAAACTAGTGAGCACCATTCTATCATTTAAACATTCTGGAGATCTTTTACTTGGATGCTTACTTACTCAGTTCTATTCTGTATTAGGTAAGGAAGGAGAAAATTTTATCTCCTGATGAATTGCGACTATTCCAGAACCATTCAACCCAGATGGCAGCACTGGATTACATGGTTTCTCTAGCAAGCGATATTTTCATTCCCAGCTATGATGGAAATATGGCAAGGGCTGTTGAAGGTCACCGCAGGTCTGCATCTTTGGATTCTGATCAGAACTTTACCTGTCTATTTATCATATTGCACATTGTTCATTACTACTAGTCAATAGAAGTATATGTTATGCTAATTTTGAATTCTTTGTGAGAAAAAACTGTCTCTGCCTTCACAAGTTCAAATCTACCGCTGCTATGGCTGTAAACATCATTGCTGATCTATTTCAGGTATATGGGTTTTCGCAAGACCATTGTTTTGGACAAAAAGAAGCTTGTTGAGCTCTTGGACCTTTTCCAAGGAGGTGCTCTATCTTGGGACGAATTCTCAGATGCAGTGAAGGAGGCACACAAGAGCCGCATGGGGCAACCTACAGAAAGAAAGGTCATCCCTGGCCAGCCTAAGGAAGAGGACTATTTCTATGCTAATCCTCAAGAATGCCTTGGCTCCAACGGGGGACTAAGAGACATTTCCTGACAATGCTTCCTAATAATGGCGCCTCAACCCTATAGCACACTGTGTGTTCATCGACACCAATCACTTCTGTACAGCTGACCAAAAGGCCCTCTCTGCTTAGTAAGCATTTACCACAAGTACATGCAGGTTCACAGATCAAATGCCCACAACCAGGTTTCCTCATCACAGAATAAAGCAGAAAACCTTTGGGTTCAGAAAGAAGAGATGCCGCCCGTGCATCCAGTCTGCTCCTTCTCAACCATCTGTCATAGTTGTTGTAACCCTTTTGTTTACCAGTCAGTTTTTTCATTCCATTGTTCCCCACTCGCCCTTTTACTGCTCCAGTTTTCAGTTCTTCTAGGGGGCAGTATCTCTCTCTGTTCATGTGAAAGTAGGAGTTCATTTTTCCTGGAAGTTCCTTATACTAGTAAGTCATTATCATTCAAGATTCACAGTGATAGCAGAAATTTCTGACAAAACATTACCCTTGAGGGATCAAATTGTGGCGATTGAGCAATTGTTTTGGTTCTAACATCTCATCCATGGATTTTAACGCTTATGGTGTATAGAAACTGTCGACGTGGTTGTTGCCGTTGCTCTGTAGATACGGGTCGGCTGATTCCGACTTGGCTTGCCAGCCCCGTCTCAACCAAATGGCATTGATCATTTGGCAGTTCTGTACGTAGCACCGGAAAGGAATATGCTTTGCAAATTTGCAATCTTTTACTGCTCTCGTTTGGCGTTTGGCGTGAGCGTGACAACGATTCCTCGTCGCAATCGTAAATAATTCTACGAGTCTTTTGATGAGCAATACCAATTTGCTTTTGTCGGTGCAAGTTCTGCAACGGTGGGCGTGGCGGTGTCCGTGCAAGTTATTCACCTATGATTGAAGCATGAATACAGAGACAATGTTTTGCTGGGAGATCGCCTCTCTGCTGCTACGAGATCATGTCATCCATTCCATGGAACTATTATTGCTTCAATCAAGATCCTAAAGATTCTCTGTTGTTGTCATAGTTTTGTTTCTTCATGAACTATGCTCTGTTTGTTTCTCGCACAGTGTTTGCGTGACCGAAGCGGGTTTTTTTATTGCAGCTGTGGTTGCTGAACAAGATGACATGGCCATATAAAGTACACCAGGAAATTCTATTTTATTTTGTTTAGAAATTCAGTTTCATGTTAATTAGAAATGTAAAAATAAACTAGGATGCAAGCTTACTGGATCTCTATAGTTTGGTAGGTGCAAAATTTCTCATAAATTTACAATTGAAGTGTTGTGATCATATCTTTCTATGTTTGTAAGCTAATTTTACACATCAGCATTTAGTTATATGTTGGTTAACATTGCAGGTAAATTAATCTTAGCATGCTCCAACACACAATGACATGATTGTTTTTAGTACTGACATGCCACTGGCTCCTAATATGAGCAACTTTGCAGAGGATCACAAAACAAGCATAATAGGTGAGTCTTTGAGAGGAGGATTGACCAGCTGTTGAGTCCTTGCAATAAGGACGACGATATCGCGCTCATCCGTCGCGCTCTCTCCCTCCAACTTCTTTCCCCACCCGCCGCCCCCGGCCGCGGCTGCCTCGCCGCCGGCCGCGCCGCCCAATGACCCGCCCTCCCCTAACCCGAGGGCACCGGTGAGTCCGCCGTCCTCGTCCTCGTCCTCGCCCCGCCCCCGCCCCCGCCTCCACTACCGGTGGCCAGCGGCGAGCCGCCTCGCCGCGCCGCTCACAACCTGCCCCCACCTCTCGAACCCGCCCACACTAATCACACGACCTCGCCGCTGACCACCGCCGCGACGCCCCCGCCGCCAACCCCGCCCATCCGGTTGTCCCCCGCCGCACCGCCCTCAACCCGCCACCGCTGCCGTGTCACGGCCGCCTCCCCTCGAACCTCCTTCTAGAGCCGCCGATGATGCCCAACCCAAACTCCGGCGAGCCCCCTCCTCTTCCTCTCCTGCGGGGCACGGGCTCCGACGAGCCCCCCACCCCTCTTCTTCCCCTCCGGCTCGGCGCGGGCATGGGCGCGTGGGCCGGCCCGCGCGCGCTCGGCGTCCAGCTCGACTGATCGCGTAATAGAATTTCTGTTGCAATAATGGAGGAGAGAACGAGGTCCGAATGAAGCACTTGGAGGATCAGCGTTGTATTTCGTTTTCATTTTAGTTAACTTGTTCCTATGTGAATGAGTGTCTTTGTTCTTTTAACTTTTAATAGGTAATCACAACTCCATAAGAAATTCGCCTGTCTGCTTGCTTTGCATGGTCCAAGGCCAGGATTGGCTCAGACCATTCTCCTCTAGTCCTTGATACTGGAGAGCAAAGAGATAATAAATCCAAATATTTCTACTTTGAAGAAAAGTGGCTTCAAGGTGAGGAATTTGGCCCTATGGTTAGGGATAGATGGAATGATAAGAAATCCTCTTTTCCTAATTCCAGTTACTCTCTAGATATTTGGCATGGGTGCCTGCAGTCTTTGAGAAAACACTTAAGGGGATGGAACCTTAAAGAATTGGGAAAGCAAAAAAGCAATCAAAATAGGGATGACCAAGAGAGTGGAGGAGATTGATTTAATTGCAGAACAAAGGCTACTGTCCATGGAAGAGTAGGAAGAGAGAATAAGTTTAGAAAACAACTTGGAGGGTTTGAGCAGATTAGAGAACTTACAGTGGAAGCAGAAGGCTGGCAAGAACTGGGTACTGCAAGGGGATGCAAATACCCATTTCTTCCATCAATTTGTGAATGGACGAAGAAGGAAGAAACAAATTGCTTTCTTGGACTCTGATGAGGGGGAGATCAGAGGCCAGAAGGACATTACAAATCACATTGTGAATTACTACAAACAGTTATTTAGGCATAACACCCCATGTTCCATGCATCTAGGGGAGGATTTTTGGCCTGCAGATTTAAAACTAGAAGAGACAGATAAAGAACAGCTGATTCGTCCTTTTAGCTTGGAGGAGATCAAGGAGGTGGTCATGGGTATGAAGGAGAATTCTGCTCCTGGACCTAATGGTTTTAGTGTCAGCTTCTTTAAGAATTTTTGGGAGCTTATTAAGGGAGATATGGTGAAAATGTTTCAAGACCTCTGGGAACACCAGTTAGATATCAAGAGGCTAAATTTTGGGGTTATTACTCTGGTGCCAAAGCTAAAAGAGGCCAACACCATAAAACAGTATAGATCTATCTTTTTTGAACTCAATAGCAGGAGCTTTGCCTTTCAATTAAGATAGGGAAAGATAGTTTATGTACAAGCAGGGACACTCGAGGTGAGGGTTTCAAACCCCCACAAGCATGTAAAGGAGGGAAACGCACGGCCCAAAGGGGGGACAGCAACTAAACATAAGCGAGCGCTCTCTTCCTTTGCTCTATGTCTTTCTTTATCCTTGCGGCTACTTGCGGCACCGTTTTTATCTTGCTGTTGAAAATTCTTCTATTTCTCTCTTTCCAAATATTCCAAAAGGTGTAGATTACTACCCCGTTAAGTCGTCTACGCTCAGATCTTGGCACTTTCCTTGCCGCCTCTTCCCACCATGACCTGATATGGATGGGGTCTACCTGTGGTTGCTGTTGCAGTTGAGTGAAGTTTTCCCACGAGAGGATTTGATCCCAAACCGCCTTAGCAAAAGGGCAACATAGGCATATGTGGAGGCCGGTTTCTAAGGGACCGTTGCACAGCACACATTGTTATTGGTGTGACCACCCTCTCTTTTGTAGGTTTTGCGCCGTTAGAATTTTATCTTGCACTAAAATCCAGGCGAAGATCTTGCATCTGTTCTCCACATGCGCTTTCCAAATCAATTCCGTACGGAAGGGGACGAGCGAGCCTTTGAATTGAATTCTGTAGGCTGAGCGGGTGGAGTAAATCTCATCCTTGGTCCATCGCCAGATGATGGTGTCCTGGACGCCCTGTTGTAGGTGTACATCCTGTATTCGTATCCAAAGGGACACAAACTCCTCTATGTGGACAGCCGAGGTGATTTTCCTTCCTAAGCTCTTGTTGTACCGTTCGGTTTCTCCTTGAAACAAGGCGAAACAAGTTCGGGGCTAGATACCTAGGAGCTTGTCCATCAAGTCAATTATGGTGCCAAAACTTAGTCTTTGCACCATCCCCCAAAGTTATAATGATTGAGGAGTTGAAGAGGAGACGATCATCATCAGAACATGGAAGCTCTGAGCCGCTCCAAGACTTAGAGTCATCCACCCATTCTTGCCAAAGCCAGTGCAACCGGAGGGCTCTCCCAAATCTATCAAGGTTAGGAACGCCTAAACCACCAAGGTCTTTTGGTCTGGTAACTGTTGGCCAGTTAACCAGGCAGTGTCCGCCATTGGCATTCTCCTCCCCCTTCCACAAGAAAGATCTCCTGATTTTGTTGATCTTTTTCTTAGCCCATGCCGCTAAAGGAAAGACTGTGAGGTGGTAGGTTGGCATGGAGGAGAGGACAGAGGATACTAGAGTGAGGCGTCCCGCTTTGTTTAGCCATCTACCTTTCCATTTGGGTAACCTTTGTCCAATACGGTCAATGAGAGGTTGCACATGGACTTTTTGCAGTGATTTGATGTGGAGTTGCAGCCCCAAATATTTGCATGGGAAGCCCCCTCTACTACCGGTGAAGGGTGATAGGACTTGGTCTAGGTCGACATTTGCACAACTGATTGGATGCACTGAGCTCTTTTGTAGATTAATATGGAGTCCCGAGAATGTGCCAAAAGCCTGTAGGATGATTTTGACGGCTTCTACATCGTCTTTTGTTGGACTGATGAAAATAGCCGCATCGTCTGCATACATAGAGGTTCTCCATTTTGCCGCCGTGATGGGTAAGGGGGTGAGTATCCCATGTTGGGTTGCTTGGTCAAGCAAACATTGAAGCGGGTCCATAGCTAGGATGAATAGCATGGGTGAAAGCGGATCTCCCTGCTGGACGCCTCTAGCATGGCTAAAAGTGGCCCCCTACCACCCATTAAGCAAGGGTGTGGAGGTGGATGTACGTAGGAGGATAGAGATCCATTCACGCCAGCGCGGTCCAAAGCCCAGAGCCTACAGAATCTCAAGCAAGTACCCCCAATGTACCGTGTCAAAAGCTTTGTGGATGTCTAGTTTCATGAACAAAGCTGGTATCTTCTGCCTGTGTAGCCTTTGTACTGCTCTCTGGACATAAAGAAAATTATCATGGATGCTTCTCTTTTTTATAAATGCGCTCTGGCAGTTGGAGACGAGGGAATTCAGTCAAGGGGCAAGTCTGTTAGCTAACACTTTGGAGAAGATCTTTGCAATGCTATGGATGAGGCTGATGGGTCTAAAATCTGTAACTCTTGTTGCATCTGTTTTTTTGGGTAGAAGGATGATGCAAGCCGAGTTTAGCCATTCAAAACCCTCGGCATTCAATGTGAATAGGCTATTCATGGCTGCCATAACATCATCTTTAATGATTTCCCAACAAGCTTTGAAGAAGGCACCCATGAAGCCATCTGGGCCTGGTGCTTTGTCGGAAGGCATGAAATATATAGTATTTTTTACCTCATCATGGGAGAAAGGCACCTCCAAATCGGAGAGATCATGTTGATTGTAGCCAAGGGATTGCCAATTGACTGTCGAAGTTCTCGGAACCGCGGAGCCAATGTGATTTTTAAAATAATCTCGTATCACCTTTTCTTTCTCTTGATGAGCCACCGCAATCCCCCCATCCGTATGCAAACAATGTGAAGCGACCTGATTTCCACGAAGGGAAATCCATAGAGTCAAGTGTAATAAGACCGTTGTAGATCATATTACCCAAATTCCAGTCGAATATCACATCCATACAACGATAATATCAGAGTACAAATAGTGTGGAATTACATAAATTATTACATCGCCGCATTGTTGGCGGAGTCAAAAGTAGCATTCATTCAGAACAGCTTAAAGATAAGATCACCAAACTTGAGCGTAGGAACGAACCCCTCAACCGTCAAACTCCTCGGAGCTATACTCCTCAGCAGAACCTGTGTGCCAAAATTTATCAGTACGATTTGTACTGGCCACTCCCACCCTATGAGCATTGCTTTGTGGAAATTGGATGCAAGTTGGATATAATCAAAAGGAATCTATAAGGCTGGGGTTTCCTATGTATTAGCATTTCAAGTATATATTAACAGTTGATCAAGTTTTAACACCATTTCCGCACCCATTCCACCCCATTCCCATTCCAGAGCCAGATTTTGATCCTGGGATCGATATACCACCATCTCCACACCATCACCATACCACACCCATACCATCGCTCGATTCCGACAGCCAACTCCTCTCAAGCCTTTGTCTCAAGGCCCGTAGCCCACAGCTACGTCCAGAACACTCACTCTTGTGGGGAGAAGAGAAGGACTCATCTCACTATCTAGTTTAAGCGAAACCGGGGAAAGGTCCATAGCCGACAAGTCGGCATATGTATCGATCGATCAACCATACACTCTGCAAAGGTTTTACATAACCACAAGATCCGCCTTCCTCCTCACGACCGTCATCAATGAAATTTGATTAGGCCGCTTGCTAGCCTAGGATAATGCCACTCTACCATTCAGCCCTGGTACACCCCAAGTCTAGTCTGGGGTGGCTGAAACTGTGAGTTATGAGCCGGGTCCACAAGGTCTCCATGAAGTCTCGGAAGGGTGTGGGGGAAATTCTCCGCGCCCCGTACCTCCCTCACACTGTCCGCTATCAACCTAGCAGTAGTGGCAATACCCTACCAAGTAGTCCGGCCGTCCCGCACCATATAGGGCGAGTGGTACGTAAGGCTTCCCGGTGAATCTGAGTACTAGTAAGTCCTTAGGGATGACCAAGCCAGAATGTCTTCATCAGGGTTTCCATTTACCGTGCCACCATAGCACCTCCACCATGGGCTCCTCCCATCACAGGTTCACACCCAGGGCCACCTCATATACCATTTACCCACCACAGGTATCCATTCCAGGATTGCCCAGGTAGCACCCCATGGCAAGACTTGCCCTAGGCTCATCGTATACTCCAACTTGGTCAACACAACCCTCACCCTCCATGCACCCAAGTCACACACACATCACTCTCCCCATGGTCCAGATAACACCAGTTTCCACCACGCATCAATGTAGTGCAAGCGTAGTAGAAGTAATAAGCAAGGAAATATAATAGCAAGCGTGTGACTAGCCTAACAGCAGGGTGAGCAGGGGTAAGGTTGCATCAAGGTAAAGGCCATCAAGAAAGCATACTACCATGCAAGTCCTACCATAGTGTGATCATGACAATAAAGTAAGCACTAGCATTTCTATTTTAGCCATGCATAATAGGTGCTACGAGATTGGGTGGGATGTGATACCTTTAGTGTAGTTGTCTCCGTACTCCTCACGGTACTCACGATCCTCGTCCATCCGGTTCTCCTCCGAGTCTACAAACGATCGCATTATAGTCGCGTTAGCGACGTCTATAGAATAGCACAAAGAAGCCATGAAAATTCAAAAGAGTCAAATGCACTCAAACATGGGTTCATTGCGTAGAGCTTGATTTTAGATGAATTTTGGTCCTGGTTTCGTATTTTTCTGAGGTCATATGAATTAGTTATGAATTTCTGAAGTTTAAATCATTTCTGAAAATAGAAAAAGGCTGAATTAATCCTGGGCTGACACGTGTCACGTTGTGACTGGTCCACGTGGCATGCTGACGTCATCTCGGTTCCGAGCTGACAGGTGGGGTCCAGCTGACGTCAGCAACGTCATCAATTCCGACAGGTGGGTCCAGGGACTCTCGGGTCACTGACATGTGGGTCCGGTCAAAGTCAACGGCGAGTCAACGGTCAACGGGTCAGGGTCACTGACGTGTGGGGCTAGGGCAGCTGACGTCAGCAGCTGATGTCATTGTGACGTCAGCATGACGTCACCTCAGCCGTGTCGGCTTCTGACGTGTGGGCCCCATGTGATGTCAGCATGATGTCACCATCTGACATGTGGGTCCAGCGTCTCTGTGTCGCTGACATGTGGGGCCAGGTCAACGGTCAACATTGACCAGTCAACGGTCAATACAGGCCGGGTTCAAACTGGGCCTAGACAGGGCTGGATTTGGGCCGGGCCGGCCCAGACACGTGGCGTGCTGTGGCGCTGCCACGTCACAGCCATGGGCCTTTACTGGGCTGTGGCCTACGGCTCGCGGTTCACGGTGGACTTAGGAGTGCTGGTCCATGGACCACAGACTGGTCTACGGTGGACCGAGTCCACCCTTCTTCCCTTAGGCGTGGTCCATGTGCACCGGGTGCAGGTGCGTGCGGCCGGCGAGGAAGAAATCCTCTGATTCCTCCCCGGCGTGCTCTTGCCAGCGGCGAGCTTGCTGGTGAGCCTCCGCAGCGGCGCTAGCGTCCGGTTAGGGCAGGTAAAGGCTTCCCCACGTCTTGGCGATTGCGATGGTGGGGTTGGGGCGACGGCTAGGACTTCCTAGGACCCTGGCCACGGTGGTTGGTGGCTCGGCGGTGCTCGCCGATGGTGAAGTCACGCGTGCAGGCTTCCTGGTGGCTCGGCTGGGCGGGTAAAGGCTTCTACGGATCCGTGGGGGCACGGCGAGGGCGTCCAGGGCTCAAGGCAGGGCTTCGGGTGCCCATGTGGCCGGTAGGGGCTCCACGGCGGCCACATCGGCATGGTGGCGACGGCAAGGCACGCAGGAGCACTTTGGGGCACCAGCGGCCGGTCTTGGCGTGGTCGTGGGTGTGCGTGTGAGTGCGTGTGTACCCAGAGGTCGGAGATGGCCTTGGCCTACGCGCTCACGGTGTGGAGCGCCATGGGCGGAGTAGCAAGGTCCGGCGGCGAGCAGGGGAAGAACCGGGGGCTCACCGTTGGTGTTGGAGTCGAATGGATAGCGGTGCAGTGGCGGGTTGTGGCCATGTAGCTCCGGATGCAGTGCCATGCAGCGTTGCCCGCTCTGGCTCCGGCTCCGGCGAGCTTTCCCCCCTCCCCGCAGCGGCTTCGGCGCTTTCCCCCCTTCTTCCTCTTCTCCCTCTTCTCTCTGGCTCGGGTGTGCAGTGGATGGCCATCAAGTGGCGGCAAGGCGATAGGAACGTGCTAGGGCTCCCGGGGCCGGGGCTTTTATAGCCGAAGCTCCAAGCTCCAATGGCGGACGGGGCGGACGACTGGTGATGCGCTGTTGGCATCGAGCGGCATCGCGGGGTGTGGGCGCGGCGCCAAGGGAACAGGGCCATGCCCCGGGCGTGACCCCCCCTGGCCCGCTCCTGCCAGGGCTATCGGGGCTTGGTCGGAGGCGTGAGCGGCGTGGGGGAGGAAGACGACACTATGGATGGGGGTGGCTGACGTGCGGGGCCCATGTGGCAGCGGCTGCAGGCGAGGTGAGAGCGGCGTGCGGGCGTGAGCGGCATGCGGGCTGGCTGCGTGGGTTGCGAGCGCTAGCAGGCCAGCGAGGCCGTGAGGGCGAGCTGGGCCAGCCGCTGGGTGCACGCGGGGTCTGAGGGCGAGCTGGGCCAATTTGGTTGCCTAGGCTGACTGGGCCGCGAAGCCGAGCAGGCCTGGCTGCTGTGAGGCTTCTTCTTCTTTTCTTTTTCCTTTTTCTGTTTTCTTTTTCTTCTTCCTTGATTTGAATTCAAATTTGGTTTGAAATTTGGATTCCAAATTGGTGTACCTTTTAGATATGATGCCCATATCATTTTTATATATATTAGGAATTTATTTAGCTATTTTGTATAACAAAAATAGGTGTAGTTTTGTTATACACAAATGGAAATAGTTTTCTTTTTAAACATTTATCCTTTGGTTTGAATCATAATTACTTCATGGTGTGTTTCTTTAAAGGAGTTTTCAGGCATTACATAAAGCAACTGAAGATCCAAATCACCATGTGAGTTAACAAGATATGCTATATTTCATTTGTTAGTATTTAAATAAACATGGTTAACTATGGCATGCCATGCTTGTGTGTTGACTTAGGTTGGGGTTAGATCTAATGCATCTCTTAGGTTGGGTTTCTATACATGACACTCATCATCACATGGGAGTTTTGAGAAAAATTTTGTAGTTGGTATTTTTGGTGTATGGATTTTTGGGTTGTTACACAATGTATGTAATTCTTCCTCCGGCATGCATTGGCTCTATTGTGGAAAAATTTGGTGTTAGCATCTCCACACCGGATGTATGTGAGCCTCGATCTGTGTCTGATTCTTGATTTTTCAATGGCTGCGAGCCTAGTGCTACGGGCTTTGAGGCGCCGACATAGGTGAAGCTCCAAGCCAGTGAGCAACCTATGCTCTTGGGCTGCTTCTAACTGTAACAATACTTCTTTCACTATGGCGAGCTACAGCCTCATATCCCCTTTCTTGTCTTTTTTCCAACGCTTGATTCCTTTTGCCACACGCGCCATTTTGATATGCAAGCGTTTCATAGGAAGAGCAGAGGCGACCGACCTATTCCAAATGTTTTGGACAAGATCTTGAAAGCCTTCCATCTTAGTCCAGTAATTTTCGAAGCGAAAGGACGTGCTCTGATGGTGGTCAAGCTCTCCTTGCAGTAGCAGCGTGGTATGGTCCGACATGAGCGATGGAAGGGAATGTAAGAAGCACGCGGGGAAGAACAGTTCCCACTCGGGGGTACATAGTAGTCTATCAATTCTAGTGAGCGTTGGGTTCTCCTGTTGATTGCTCCAAGTGAAGCGGCGTCCATTTAGCTTGATTTCTTTGAGCCTCAAATGATCGATCGTTGCTCTAAATGCCCCCATAAGGTGCTGGTTTAGATTGGAGTTGTTCTTGTCTTTTGCCTGGTAGATGAGATTGAAATCACCCAGGATGAGCCATCTATTGTGTTCCGGCGGCGGAATGTTCTTCAATCTTGGAGGAATTGAAGTTTGGCTGCCTCTCCTTGCGGGCCGTATACCACTGTAATTTGCCACTTTATTCCATCTGCCCTCATGTTGATTTGCGCAGTTATAGCATTCGAGGTAAGTACAATGTCGGAGAGGTCGAAGAAGTCTTCATTGACAGCAAGGAAAACACCTCCTCGAGTCTGTTCTGCCGGGAGCACAATATAGGAGTTTACAAATTTTGCTCCTACTGTGCGGCGCACCACATTATGATCCATAACTTGCATCTTCATTTCTTGTAGACATACAATGGTGGCACCAGTGGTTCTCACTAACTCGCTCACCGAGTCTTGGCGGGCGCCATCATTCAAGCCCCTGACGTTCTAGTTAAGTATTTGACAATTCAGCTGTGCCATAAAGAAACCAATGGACCCCTATTTAAGATTAATCTGTGGAGGGAGGCAAGCAGGAAGCCATGTGGGGCTGTGGTACTGGCAATAAGAACAAAGATAATCACACGGAGACACATGGTCATGAAAGCAGCAAATTGGAGTCATCGATACATCTGAATGCCAGTGGCTGTTGGCGCAGTGATACAATGCAAGAGTTTCTTGCACACAGAGCTGATGCTACAACGAACTACTAGATGGAGGGTCCTTCCAGTGTGGTGGGGAGGTGACTGTAGGCCTCTGGCTATCGCCCCACCCAAGCACCATGACTGGACGCGCACAAAAGATGTGAAACTCCTGGAGTGGTGGTTTGTTACTAACATTAGTACATTGATCTACCCATCGGCGTCAGCAGCTATCTAAGCGTGCGGAGTGGGAAGCGCTGCCGCAACGTCGAGGCCACACAATGCCGTCAGAGCCTTCACGGCAGCGTCGATGAGTGGTCCCTTGAATAGGCTGAAGTAGCACAGCAACACATCGTCGTGGCTGAGTCCTTCCACGTCGAGGATGCCAAGCCTTTTCATGAGCACCTGCCTGGCCTTTGCCTGAGTATCACCTCTAGGCCAGTTCATGGCTGCAATGCGCACGCTCCTGCGTGCTGGGACCATAGGCCTCTTGCGTTGCTGTGGCGGGCTAGCTTGGTGCAATGGAACCTACAAGATGGGTTGAGGCATAGGTTGTGAGATCCCCTCTAGAAATTCTAACACCACTGCTGGCCTGCTCCGGCTGTTGCCGCTGGAGGCCATTCGCCATGCGTTGACGGCGTGAGCAGATGTTGGCCAGTCCATGGGCGCAGCGTCTGGAGTAGACGAGCCCAGGGCGGAACCGCACCACCTAGGCGCTTCCTGCTGGTTGTGCCTGTTTTCGGTGTGGGGGAGGAACACTTGGCCGCCTGGAGTAGACACGTCCCGTGCGGAAGCGGCGTTCTGCAGTGAGGTGTGAGCGCTGTTGTGTCATGATGTCGGGGTCGCTGACGGGGGGAACCTGCAATTCAGTCAGGCATGAGAGAGGTATAGTGGCCGTCAGCGGCTTCGAAGAAGAAATGTTCAGTGCTGCGGCATCAGGTTGGGCGTCCGGCTTCTAGGTTGGAGAAGCTGAGGGCGATGGAATCATTGCCTGATCATTGAATTGACTTTGGTTAGCACCCACCCTGGGAGGACTTGGTGATGGGTGATGGTTGTCACCATTGCCAGCACTGAAGTCAGGCGACTTGCAGCGCTGGCGTGGTGACGGGGACTTTGAGCGCGCCGTTGTGGTCCTCGGCTCCGAATGCACGTGCCTGTGCGGCCTGCGGTTCAGCGTCCGTTCCTTGCTCCGACCCCGGGTTCGGCGATGGACATCCACCGGGAGGCCAAGGTCAGCGGGCTTGGCGAGCTGCTGTCGAGTCCTCGCGTTGTCACCTATAGCGTTGCTTGGGGCAGATAGGTGGGTGCCATGGCCAGCAGCGACGTTGTCCAGTGGGCATTGACGGCCTCCGTGCTCGGGGCTCCGGTGTCGACGGCCACCGTGCCTCGACTCTGAGCGCTCCCGCTTCTGGTCCTTGGGCACACGCTGTGGTAGAACCGCCCGAGATAGCACACTTATGGAGGCGCTTGTCTTCCACCAGACACTAAGCACCCTGAAAGCAAGCTACAGCGGCCGGTATCCATCGGGCACACCCCGAGGGAGAACCCGAAAGATCCACATTTTTCCCAAGGATCCAATAATGAGAACGAGTTACAATACCAGTTCATTTCATACATTAGAGTTTCTTAAAAAATACATTATTACAATACCAAATACCAGAGTACGGAATAATAAACAGCGGAATTTAAAAATAACAACTAGTGATAAGGGCGAGGATCCGTCTGTGCCCACCAGAAGAATCCTCCACACAAAGGGTACTCCTCAAGCATCACATGCAATAGGGGTAAATAAACCCTGAGTACACAATGTACTCGCAAGACTTATCTGACTAGTGGGAATAATTTCCTGACTTCAAGGATTATGATAAGCTTTATGGTTTACTGGTTTTCTTTAGCAAAAACAGCTCTAATAGTGAGTCCTTATTTATGTCTTATTATTAGCCGTATTAAGTTATCATCTAGCCAATCTATATAAGCACATGTTCTACTTTCAAGCAAGAGTTGAGCAATCAGTTCCATTTCTTCTCCTTTCAACTTTCAGTTCTTACTACGGTGCTAAACCGCAGACAAGCCGTACCGGAACGCCAGCGATTTGCGAATCAATGTCCCCAGCTGGGTGCCCCGAAAACACACGCCCCGCTTGTACCCTAGGCACAAGCAGGACTAACCCATCACTCTCCTGTCCCGGGTGTCTAGGTCCCCGTCCAAACTTGTACTCCAAGCCCCCACTTCTAAGTCCCGGACTCAGTGTGGTGCAAGGACCACCACCTCCTCTTCCCATCAGTCGGTCCAGAAAAGAGCCGGATCCGCGACAAGAGAGCAACAAGTCTTCCCTGCGCCCATACCCAAGTATGTTCTCAGGACAATAGATCTGTGACTTGCCTAGAGCCATATGCAACGACCGGTCCTTAATCGACACAAACAGGGAAAATTGTAACCGAGCTATGCCCTGTTGGCCGTAGGACACAACCCCTTACACCCATCAGTACCCGAACCATATCCCTGCCTAGAGCCAATGGCTTGGCAGGGTGCGGTCGGCGTTCCGGACGCAGCGCGTCAGGCATGGCGAGGTGACCCGTGCGCTAGCGAGTGGTAGCAGGCAGCCAAGGCAGCAGCGCCAGGCCCCTACGCGCGGTGCGCAATCACAGCAGCAATGCGGCCTGCGCCTCAACGCACTAGGCGAGCCAGCAGCGGTGGCAGACAGCCAAGGTAGTAGCGCCAGGCCGTGCGCGTGCACAGGCGCGGCAGTGGGACGCAGCTGGTGCGGCAGCGCGCTGGCAAGCCAGAAGCGTGCCAGGCCAAGCGGTGATCGCAGCCAGAGCTAACCCATGTGCCATGCACGCTTTTTAAAGCAGCTTGAAAACTTGTACCTGATGCTCCAAACGTCAAACCAGTTGTTCGATGCGCACGAGGGTGCTTAGAGCTATCAACCAGAGTCATGACATCACGCCACTTCCTAAGCCGATCGCTCTACAAAACTTGTCAAAAGTGGCTTCGTCGACCCATTTCTAAACTTATGCGAAATGACTTACTTCGAACGGTTTCGCGTCGAATTCCAATTTTGACCTACTGGATGTACTAGCTAGCTATCC
The DNA here is from genome assembly GCA_904845875.1 of Miscanthus lutarioriparius. NCBI lineage: Eukaryota > Viridiplantae > Streptophyta > Magnoliopsida > Poales > Poaceae > Miscanthus > Miscanthus lutarioriparius. The sequence goes on from CAJGYO010000005.1 coordinate 107,007,373, forward strand.
TCGTCCTCGACCGCACATGTTTTATCGCCGTTCGCAAAACATTCTCTAGCATTTTTGCTCGATGAAAATTTGATTAGAATACTAACAATGTTATGCGACATGAAACGTAACACTTGTTTCTTGTTTCATATAAATATTTCTAGTGCCGAACATTGATCTATAATTCATGTCATACACATTTGCACATAAGTAAGATGCTCATGCAGTGTTTTAGCAAGAATAGTACAATGTAACACCGAGGGTGTTACACACGCGAAAGGCTGTGGGTGAGACGCGAGTACCAGTTGTCACCCTGGCATTCACAACGTCCATGACGGCCGTCGTCGTTGTCGCGATGGCTACCGTGGATGTCAGCAGGCGGGGGGTCATGGCGGTCGCGCGGCGTCCTCTCTCCGTTAATGACACCGTAGTCCCACGTGTATACACGGGGAGCAGCAGCATGTCCATCTCTGCCCGGTGGGTCCTCCACCAGGTCAAGGTGCACCAGCACCCTGAAGGTGAGTCCTCGGCGGCCATGAGCAGGTTGTGAACTGTGAAACTCTACTTTCCTGCACGACAAGGTTAGCCAGGTTACCTTTGGAATGTCGGATGGGTTGTGCGTCCAAGCCCAGACACAGAGTGCCCTGGTGTCGGCATGGTCCAATGAAGACTTCTCGACGTAGTCAAGGTCACAAGCTCTGGCGACTACCCTCTTGGCGATGCTCTCGTTCCAGGCGTGAAGGGGGATGCCCTCCAGGCATAGGTGAACGCGGTACTTGAGGTTGCAAATGTCGCCGTGCGTGACCAGCTGCCATGACCTTGTGTGGATGTCGAGGTTGCGATAGGGGAAGCTCCCCTATGCCACAGCCTCATCGTGGTGGTGTCGGTGCTTGAAGTCGATGAAGAAGTCTTTGGGGGCGTGCTTGACGATGGTGACATCCTCTGAGCGAACCGAAAAATGGTGGCAGATGGCCCTCTTCATGACCTCTGGCTCCACCACCGACCGGTTCCCCCCTAGCCAGGCCACCATGCCATGCATGGAGAGGCGGTCGAGCTCTTGGTCCATGTTGTCGATGGAGAAGGCCATGGCACAGGTGTCCAGAGGACGGATAGAGGGGTCCCTGGGCCTAGCCATCGCGCCCATTCCTAGAGGTGGTATGTTGCTGTCATCGAATGGTGGAGGAGCAGTCTTGGGCAGGGGAGCTTGCTGCCGACAGGATGAAGGTCTTCCTTTGCACACACTGCTTTTATGCCCCCAACGGCCACAAGAGAAGCACCGCACCGGGTCCCTACAGTCCGCCGCAGCGTGGCCAGGGGAGAGACATCTGAAACATTTACCTCGCATGCACCGTTGCAGTTCATCGCTGTGGTGGTAGTGCGCCGATTTGACCTGGGTGGTTGAGGGAGTTGAATGCATCGTGCCTTTGAACTCAGGGAGACGCCACCAGCACCTCGGGCACACCATTGACCATCCGCCTTCATCTTCTGACGCGAGGTGTGCGCGTGAATGCGCCCCATCGGCCTGCTGCCTCGCCTTGGTGACAGCCCTGAGCCACCCCCCTTGGGAAGGGAAATCCCCATCAAAGTAGGGCATTGCAGCCTGGAGGGGGGGAGTTGAATGCTTGGCGGATTGAGCGCCAGTGGCATGCTTCACTACAGCGGATCTGAGGCAAGATTTCGTTGGCGTAGCGCCGTTGGAGTAGTAACATCTCATAGGGTGGTTGCAGAGGGGGGAGGCGAACTTGATGCGCTTGCCCGACGTGCTTCTTGTCTTGTCCGATGCGCCGGCAGCAACAACGGGTGTAGCAGCGCTTGCGCCGAGGCGGAGCTCCGGCCCCACGGCGACTGAGTTGGGGACTGGGGATGCGCCGTAAGCAGTAGCGGGCGCGTCGAGCCGGATTTGACGCACGGGGCGTCAGGTGGTGGGAGATGGGCTCGATCTGTGGTTGTGGGCCACTGCAAGCTATGCGAGTGGGATAAGGAGGACGGCCGCGGGGTGGGGAGCGCGCTGTAGTGCGCGACGACAGGGGGTCGAGGCCGGCAGCGATGGATCTGGGCTGGGGGGCGACGCGCGGGGGTGGGGGCGGAGCAGGAGCGGGGGAGCCTAACGGTTCCATAGTATAGACCTATCTGTCTGTTAAATGTTGACTACAAATGCTTCACCAAGGTTTTGACTAACAGACTAGTTCCTGTTGCCAGGAAAATCATTAGCAAAAACCAAACTGGCTTTATCAAGGGTAGGAACATTTTGGAAGGGGTAGTTGTTCTTCATGAGGTTCTGCATGAGCTGCATAGGTCAAAGGCAAGGGGCCTCATTCTTAAGATCGATTTTGAGAAAGCCTATGACAGAGTTCGATGGGAGTTTTTAGAAGAGACCATGAGAGATAAAGGGTTTCCTCAAAAATGGATCTCTTGGGTGATGAAAACAGTTAAGGAAGGGCAAGTATGTATTAATGTGAATGGTGAGAGGAGTGCCTATTTTAGAACCTTTAGAGGGTTAAGGCAAGGTGACCCCTTATCACCCTTGCTTTTCAATCTGGTGGTTGATGCCCTTGGAGTCATGTTCGACTCTGCTATTAGATAGGGTCACATTTTTGGGGTTTTAAGTGATCTCATCCCAGGGGGGATTTCTCATATCTAGTATGCTAATGACACTGTCATCATGATTGACACTTCTCATATCCAGTATGCTAATGACACTGTCATCATGATTGACACTTCTTGATATGACCACGTCATCAACCAACATGTTACAACCTCCAATTCAAGTAACACCAACTCAAGTATCACCTACATCGACACCAGCCCAAGCCTTTGGTGGCCCAATTACACGTAGTCGAGCAAAGAAGCTACAACAAGAAGTGAACGCGCTACTTTATGAAGTTCAATTTAATATTAATGAAAATTATATACTGCCTAAGTCGTGCACTTTGTTGTTGCTCAGGGTCACTAAAGAGAATGGCAAGAACACACAAGGTGATGACCACAGAGAAGAACCACACTCGAACCAGACCAGTCCTACAGAACAGTTGGAAAGAAATATTCATAACTTTTGATTTCCAGAGGCTATGAAGGTGAATGAGCACATTTTGGAAAGCTTGTCGAGTCTACTTTCCAATGATGCTAACGCTGACCAGTTTGGACTTCTAACTAATGAAATCCGACCAGCTTAGTACATACTGGTTAGACCTCTTGAAACTGGCAGAATTGTCAAGAAGAAAATATCATAACTTTTTATTCCCAAAGGCTATGGAGGTCAATGAGGACTTTTTGGAAAACTTGTGAAATCTAGTTTCTAATGCTTCAAGGCAGACCAGATCCGACCAGTTTTAGTGTAGATCCGACCAGTCTTAGTGCAGACTGCTCAGAGGGTTAACAGTCTTCTCAGGACATGATATTGGTACAACTTCTCATATTAAACTGTACCATTCTACAATGTTTCTTGGTGCATGCTATACATGGTGTGAAACCTTATCAAGTTAGCTTTCCAACGCAACCAACAACACGTCATTTGGATTTTCCAAGATGGAGTTATTGCCAAAACACTGAAGACTACGCAGAAGACCAACAGCCACGTGGAAACTACTTAGAGACTCATTTCGTGGAAGCTTGTTCACATAGCCTACCATTTATTTTCCTTTTCGTGTTTATACCTATCTAGGAGGGCTGTTCCTAGTATAAATATCCATGTACTCTTAAGCAAAAGGAGACTTTTGATAATTGAAATACAGAACCCCTTTTGTTCAGCTGTGTGCTAACAAATATTGAGAGAGATCTCTACCCCTTTGCTCTTGTGATTTCCTTCGCGGGATTTACAGAAGCGGCGGCTTCATCCGCTCCCAATTGATGCTCCTACTCCCTTCGAGGTTTACCTTAATTGATTGTAGGTTGTGTTGGTTGGTTTCTTGAGAGTGTGGTTGGACGAATCCTCGATTCAGGTTGCCGGTTAAAGACGGTGGTTGGCTTCGAGTTTTATTTGCCAGGTTGCACTAGTTATCGCTGCCTGCAGCAAGTTATCCGGCTGTTCTTCAGCTAGTTATCTGGTGATTGATTCTACGTCGTGAAGATCGGGACCTCGCATCGTATCACTTCTAAACAATCAATTAGAAACCTAAAACTCATCTTGTATTGTTTTGAATGGCTCTCTGTTCTCAAAATTAATTATCATAAGAGTGAGGTCTTTGTCTTTGGAGTGGATCAAGAGGTGAAGGAGAATTTGGCCAACATGCTCAATTGTGTGTTAGGAAATTTTCCTATGAAATACCTTGGGATACCTATTAGTTACAAGCATTTGAATAAGAGTGCCTTTAGCCCTGTTACCCAGAAGATGATTACTAGATTAGATCCATGGAAAGGGAAGATGTTGACTTCTGGGGGTAGACAACTCCTTACAAATACTTGTTTAAGCTCTATCCCTCTTTACTGTATGGGTTTTTATCTGCTAACAGATGGCTTTCATAGTGACATGGATAGCATAGGAGCTAAGTTTCTCTGGCAAGGGGCTGATGAGAAATTCAGATATCACATGGCCAAGTGGGAGATGGTTAGCAGACCTAAGGACCAAGCGGGGTTGGGGATCATTGACACTAAAGTAATGAATGAGAGCCTCTTAGTCAAATGGATTTGGAAAATCCATCAACAACCTGATGAACTTTGGTATAGGATCTTGAAAGCCAAGTACTTAGGGGAAAATTGTTTTTTTTGATTCCTCTGGGGCAGGGGGGTCTCAGTTCTAGAAAGGGTTGCACAAAGTTAAACATCTTTTCAAGTGGGGAGTCACTTTCAAAGTTGGGGATGGAAAGTGATGCTGTTTTTGGGAAGACTGCTGGATACAGGATGTTCCACTTAAGATCCTATACAGTGACCTGTACAATTTGGTCAGGGATCCCAATTGTTATGTCAGTGACTGTTGGGAGGAGGAAACCTGGGGGGTTGATTTCAAAAGAAGCTTATCTGTTCATGACTATGAACGATGGTTTGGGCTGCTGAGTATGCTGAATGACTACGCGTTAACTGACAATAGGGCTGATTGTGTACAGTGGGCTTTAGATAAAAAGAAGCAATTCACTACCAAACCTCTTTACAGATTCCTTACTGATAGGGGTGTCATTAGTAGAGTGGCTGGCTTCATTTGGAGAAGTAGAGTTCCTTTAAAAATCAAATTCTTTCTTTGGCAAATTCTCAATAACAAACTGCAAGCCGCTGTGAACCTTGCCAAATGGGGTTGGAAAGGATCTATTCTTTGCTGTCTTTGTGGTCGCTTAGAAGATACTGATATTTTCCATTTACAATCATATCCCACTTCATGGGAAGAATTCTGTGGTTCTTGGCTAAGAGGCAAGGGGCCTTTCCCGGCTAGGATAATCATTTTCGTGTTTTCAGGTTTTGCTTGGGCCCTTTGGACTACCAGGAATAAGATAGCTATTGAAAAGATGATTCCAAAGGCGCCAACTGATGTTCTATACATTGCACTTTCACTGATGCAGAAATGGAGCGTGAAGCTTAAGGAGAAGGATCAGGACCGCATCATGCAGATCAAGAACTCCATCACTAGCTGGCTCAAGGCATTCAAGCTTAACAGTATTCCCCTGTCGGATGTAATGGAAATTTAGATCTGTAATAGGCTTGGAATGTTGGGTTTGTTTTGTTCTCTTCCTTGAAAACTGGTATCCCCAGTCTGTGAACCCGTTATGTTGCTTTCTAAAAAACAGAGGTTTAACCTTTTTAAAAAAAAAAAAAATATGACAGCGCCAGCGGAGCCCTGCCGATCTTTCAAAAGAACCATGGTGATGATATTTTTCTATGTGTAACTAAATGTTCCACGTTCTTTTTTCTAAAAAAACTATGGTGATGATATTTTTCTATGTAACTAAATGTTCCACGTTCTTCTTCTTCTTTTTTTAAAAATGTTTCCTGCAAATCATGTGATTGAGTGATTTATAGTCTTACATGCACATGATAATTTGACTATTCATTTAGCATCTTTTTTTTTCTTTCCATACGTTGCAGATGTATGCTGTGACAACACATCAGTGTGTATAGGTAAGTGGTGTTTGGATCTAGAGACTAAAGTTTAGTCTTTGTCACATCAAATGTTTGGATGTCAATTAGGAGGACTAAACACGAGGTAATTATAAAACTAATTGCATAAGCCGTGACTAATTCGCGAGACGAATTTATTAAGCCTAAGTATTTCATGATTAACATATGTTTACTGTAGCATCACATTTCCTAATCATAGACATCTTAGACTTAATAGATTTGTCTCGCGAATTAGTCACGATTTATTCAATTAGTTTTGTAATTAATCTATATTCAATACGCCTAATTAATTCCCAAACATCCGATGTGATTGAAAAAGTTCAGTCACAGAGGATAGCCATGATCACGGAGGATAGTCTTGTTCATAGACCCGAGTTAGGGCAGTCCCAATAGATAGTTTTTTGATGCAGTTTCCAAAAAAGAAAGGGAGCAATTAATGTGTAGGAGAAACTATCCTTCTCAATCCATAGTTTCTACGATAATTTCTGTATAAGAGAGAACTTAAATGCAATAAAAAAATGAGATAATTTAAATGCAATAAAAAATGAATGGATCAACTGTGGCAAGCAACCATATAGCCTGATTGCTTTATGAAGATCAGATCAAACATCTCGTAGCAAAGAACAATACATGAAACTAGTATTTGCACAAGTCTTCTTCACGTGCAAGCACGTTTCAGGGATAAGAAGCTAGCAAAGGTTGTCCACGTACGTGCACTAGAAAGAAGCAAATCAACATGTCCTTTCGGGAGCTCCAGTGCGCAGATGCGAAGGGGAAGGAGATGGAGACGCGTGAGCTCCTCGTGCGCAGGGAGCCGAGGGAGGAGGGAGACGCGTGAACAGGTGGCCTCGTCCACGACCCCAGGAGCACGGCAGCGCGCAGGTGGCTGCGGGCTCGCTCCACGGCATTTTGCGGCGTACGCGGAGCCGAGCAGGGAGGACGGCGCAGCGACGACGGGCCATGGCCGGAGCTCCACGGCGGCGATGTCGACTGGCCGCACGCAAGCCTGCGCAGACGCAGCGGGACCAGCTAGCCGGCGCGGGGAGGCGGACCACGAGCAGCCGCGCGCGAGGCTAGCATCGAGCGGCAGCGCGGGAGGAGGCGGGCGTCGAGCAGCGCGGGGAGGGAGGGAAGCAGAGCGCGCGCGAGGAAAGTTTGCGGCGGCGCAAGGGATCCGAGCCACAGGCGGAAGAAAGGAGCTGGGTCTCCCCAACGCAGATTCGATCGTTTCTTGTTGCATCGGTAGCAGATGAGAAAATTGCATACAGTCGCGCTTCACGGTTTTGCGACTCAGTCCGTAAAAACAGGCCTCTAAACATTGAACTCTTTGATTTACATGACATTATGTGTATTTTTTTCCTTTTATAATCTGTATATATGTATTTGACATCCCATTGTACGTGTTGAGACCGATGTTTGGAGGAGCCCTAACCGATCGAAACATTCATCTGTTTGTGGCCGCCGCCGCCGCCCTCCCCAAGCCGCGATCGAGCGATCCCGTCTTCCCGCGGCAGCCATGGAGGGCCAGCCTCCCGACGCCACAGCAACAGGTCATCTATGGCAAGCAACAGATCATCTTCACAAATCACAGGACTACAAGGAAGCAATCGAATGCAGCTATTTTTTTCTCTTTCTCTACTATTTTCCAATCGCAAGAATCAATCCTCCATTGGCTGCATCAAGCGATTTTTCCGTGCCTTCGGCTAGATGCGGGGGCCAGGGGCGGCTCCAGCTTTTGCGACCTCCGCGGGAAAGGCCGACGACGCCAAGGGGAAAAGGTAGGCCGGCTCGACCTTGGACGAGCGCCTCCCACCCGGTTCGCCGCCGTTGACTGCCTACAGCCGCCAGTCGCTATCGCCCATCCATGCTCCAAGCCGACGCAGAGCTTGCCCTTGCCATGCCGCGCGCTAGGGGAGCAGGGCAGCGGCCATGTTCGCGGCCAGGGGAAGGGAGCCTCGCCCACCCATGTGGGTGGACGGCAGCAACCGCGGTCGTGGCCGCGACCGCGGCGACGGAGAGGGTATTGAGCATTTGGAAGACGAGATGCGCTTCATGGCTGCCGCGGGAAGACGGGATCGCTCGATCGCGGCATGGGGAGGGCAGCGGCGGCGGCGGCCATGAACAGATGAATGTTTCGATCGGCGTCGGTCTCAACAGGCGTACGATGGAAAAACACATGAGAGCAGAAACGTCCACTGAGACGTCAAATACGTGTATACAGATAAGAAAAAGGAGAAAATACACATAATGTCACGTAAATCAGGAGTCAATGTTTGGAGGCTTATTTTTATGAAGTCAATATTTAGAGTCCTAAAACTACGAAGCGCAACAATTAGAGTCCCAAATATATAATTTTTCGTAGGAGAGAGACCCAGTTTCGTGTGGAGGAAATGGTTTCTCCTTATTTTTCTCTCTCTCCATAATAAAGCTACTGCCACATCAGCAAATTGATTAGTTATCGAGGCAATTAAGATAGAAACCATCATAAATATCCCATTGAGACTTGAAAGGACCAAGGATGCCGCCTAGAGGGGGGTTGAATAGGCGTTTCTAAAAATTCACCCCTTCAAAATGCGTAAACGATTAGTTGGAAACTCATAATCAGCGAAATAAACCCATCACGAGTTAGCCAACAAAGTAAACAAGGTATATAAAGTATATTTAGGAGCTACAATCCTGCAACACAAAGATTTGAATGAAGAATGAATAAATTCAGCGTAGGTGGGAAATACTGGACGTGTCCGGTATCAATACCGGATGCGTCTGGTATACACGGGCTGTGCAAATCAGCTCCCCTCTTCTTCCCTTTCGATCTCTCCTTTTCACTTAGTTGCTGATGCCTTTAGTTAACCTGTTTACAAGCTCAAGCAACACACAAGATCACAAATATCAAATGTAAAGAGGGAGATCGAGACGCACGATATGTTTTACCGAAGTTTGGCCTCCGTCGAGACCTACTCTCCATTGAGCGGCTGTGAGCGACCCAACAAAGGTTAGCTCTAGAAAACCACCAAGGTCACTCTAGCCGGAGTCTTTTCTAACTCCTTTTTCTTCTTCCACTAGTTGATTTCTTCCCTTGCGGCGGTGGAATCGAACCGTTACAGAGGCACACCACAATATCTTGGGTGCTCTCTGGCGACGCCTACCCGTCTAGGACCGAAGAGTCCAAGAGTAATAAATGCAAAGCACGAGATCGACAATATGCATAAGTGCTCAAGGGTGGCTTGCTCTTAAATTTGAATCTCACTCAACCCACAAGATGGATTTTGCAAGTTTGAATCAATCAATCACTAAGAGAGGGTTGGAGAGTGTTCTCAAGGCTCAAAAACGCGTCTGGAAGTCAGCAGAATCAGCAGCTTCCAAATGTGGAGGCTAAGGGGTATTTATAGCCCCTTTGAAAAACTACCCGTTATGCGACCGTTGGGCAATACGCCGTACAACCCCAACGGTCACTTTGCCAGTGACGCGCGAGACGTCGGAACTCCCGATGTTGTCGGAACTCTCGACCCCCGAAACTCTCGACTCACGTCGAACTCCCGACGAGCCCAGTTGAGACCAACGAAGAAGTCACTAGGGTCAGGCAGATACCGGACGCGTCTAGTCATCCGGTATTGCCGACCACAACAAATTGGGTTAGTTTTAAGTCTCTCAAAACTCTCGTTCTTCACATGGGTTGGCCTGTGCAGTTATGAATAGTTATCTATCAACATGATGCATCCCTCTTGATAGTACGGCATACCTATTAACTCAAGATCAAATGAAAATGGAGTTTGAAGCACTTGAGTTGAATTTCCTTGAATCGAAATACCATAGCCTTCAATCTTCATCAAGTGAGGGTGTCTAACATGTCAACTTTGATTTTATCCTTGAGCATAGCCATCTTGAGCATTTCACTTGATTCCTTTCAATAAATGAGAGTTGGCTTCAAAGGAATTAAGTCATCCCTTTATAAATTTATCTAGGATTTGATTCTCCACTTCAATATGACCAACATGATTTGATTGGTGCCATGACTAAATGCAAGTACTTCCTTCTTCACCTTATCTAGGTTCCTCGGTCGCCAAGCCATTGCTTGCCCTTCTCCTTTGCTTAGTACCTCGAAGCCTTTCCTTACTATCTTCACCATCTTAAGCCATCAAGTCACACTTAGTGTTGAATCATTCATTTAGATTGTTTGTATAAATGTCTTTCAATATAGCAAGCTTTAGAATGTGAGGCCATTCCATATGTAATCCCTTATGTCTCATTAATAAGTTCTTCAACATGCTTGCTTTCACATAAGCCATAGAAATCCCACAATTGAGTAAGCCTTGTATGAATTACATTTGCATTGTTATCTTGTGTTTGAACTAGATTGTTTCCAACAATACATCATTTTTAGCTTTCATTAAGTACCTGTGAGATAACCTATTTCCTGTCCACACTTAGCAAACGGGTTAGACCTTTAATCATGATGTCATTCAATCATCAAAAACCCACTAAAGGGCTAGATGCACTTTCAATCTCCCCCTTTTTGGTGATTGATGATAACTTGATTAAAGCTTACAATAAGATATTAAATATTAAAGCTTTTGGGTTCAATGATTTATGAGAGGCCCCCCTTAATATGTGCTTATGAATGGAATACACAAAATGACCTCAAATGTCAATTGCACATATTAAAACACATATGAGACTCCCCCTAAATCATTGCATCTGTGGGGGTGCAAGTGTGTGTGATAAAATAAATCTGTGATGCATATGACAAGATATATCACACAAAGAATAAAAGTAAATGGGCATCACACCATTCAAATCCATCTTAAACAAGTAGGGTCCTTATGAAAATAAATACAACACATGTATATCACACACATAGCACTCATCACAAATTTTCTCAAGTCCACAAACCACTAAGACAGATTATATTACAAGATAAGGATCATGTCACATGAGTCTCAAAAGATATATCCATGAAGTACAAATCTCATCTCATACATGATACAACAATACATATATCTGTCTCAACTCAAAATGATACATCAATGAAGCTCACAAGACAAAGAAATCTATAGCTCTGTAGTACATGTCTCCAGGAATAAAGATAAAGCATGAAACACACGTCTAAATCTTTAATCAGTCTCTCTCCCCCTTTGTCATCCATCACCACAAACGTCCAAGAATGACACACTAAGCACAAAGGGGATGCAAGTTGTATCTAAAAGTTGTGATCACTCCTCATCATCATTGTCATACTGTCCACCATCATCCTCATCCTCTAAACATGGAGCACCAGGTGGACGAGAACCACCCTCACCAGAGGCACCATAGCCACCAAACCCATAGTAGCCGTAACCACTAGTGAGGTCGCCCCAAAAGTCTAAAGCAAACTGCTCTCCTGCACTAGGAGGTGGCTGAAAGTCAGAAGGCACTCTAGCCTGAAGTGGCAAGGTGTTAGGGTGCTACGGTGACTACTTCTACGGCTGCCGAGCCCTACCGCCGCTCCTGTTGCTAAAGAAACTCAGCAAACTCTCTGTCGCACCTGACCTGCTGCTGATCCTCTGTCTCTGGCTCACTAGGCTCATCATCTAAAATAGGAGACCTAGGAGGATCAAGCTCAAGACTCTAGGAAATATGCTTAAGCGTACGAGTGTCCTTCCTCCTAGCCTTCCTCTCCTCCCACTACCTAATCTAAATATCTCTACACATCCCAAAGATAGAACTAAAGAACTTGCGGATGGGCGAAGGAGGGCTACCACGACGTGAAGAGGAATGTGAAGAAGCACGTGGTGGAGGTGAGGCTCCTCCTCCTGCTGCTGCTCCCTCTGGACCAGGTGGGGGTACTCCAACCTCTATCAGATCAGCCACTATCTTCAACACCTTCTGTTGCTTATCATACTCAAATGTGTGCCCTGTCTCCTGCTCAATCATGTGCATAATGTATGGAACAAAGCCATAGCCCTTGACGGGCCTCTCACCAACACTCTGAATCTCACACCAGATGAAATCAAAGATACTGAAGGGCCGTGCATCTGGTGCCATTCTGTGGAGAAGGTTCATAGAGTAATCTGCAATAGTGCCCTTGTCTCCACCCTTGCTGTCAATGGTCTTCCTGAACATCCTGTCCACGTACCTGTAGGTAGGGTGAAGACCATTTACCTTCCCAACTGAGCCACCTCTATACATGTAAGCCATCCTCTTAGGAGGTAGTACTGGCTCAGTGTGAATCCTATCTCTTTGAAGCACCTCCTCTGAAATACCTAGATATCCTGCAAAGACTGAGTAGTCAACTCTATACCACTGTCCCTTTAACATCCAGTGCATACGCCTCGACTCCTCTACAAACAAGGTAGCGTAGAATTGTGCAATAACTTTAGAGTTCTAGGGATGTTGAAACTCCATGAGCTGGTAAACACCGGTGCGCTGACAAGTGGCAATGGCAATGTCAAGAGAAGGCTTCTCCTGCTCTCTAATGTGCTTCTAATCAATCCACTAAGACTTAGTCACAACTGGGTTTCTGGAGAGTATCACACTGTGATAGAAGTCAAGCTAAAACATGGTGTGAAAACGATGATCATACGGACAATTCTCTAGCTCACTCCAAGGATCAATCCTTCTTAGCTCTCTAGCTCTCTCAGTCATACCCTTTCCCTTGTAATTAACTCTAGCAACATAATCAGGTACAACAGTGCGATGTACCATGAGCATACCAAAGTGTATGCTGTGAGCTAGCATTCCTCCCTGAGGTGGGTGCTGAACTGGAGGTGCCTCCTCCTCCTCTATCTCCTCCTCATCATCACCACTGTCATCATCTGACTCTCTGTCAGTGCTCTTTCTCTTCCTGTGCTCAACTCTGTAATCCTTAGTCTCATCATCATCAGAAGAGGGGCTGCTACCATCTCCACCCTCTCTGTACTATGGAGCACACCTAGTAGCTCTAGAAGGTCTCCTGCTGCTGCCCTGCTCCTGCTGACTGAACCTGGGATGCATGTCCTATCTTGCCTTCTTGTATTTCTCAAAAGCAGGTTTGTCATGCTGAACCTTGGACCAAGGCTCAAGCCTGCCATCCTTGTGTCTCCCCATACTTTGTTGTCCTGTAACCAAGTGACAATCCACATAGTTTGGTCTTAGAAGCATATCCAAGAATAATCTCGAATTGCATTATTAGAGAAATGATTACTTATCCAATAATTTTGTGCTCATCTAGACCAACCTTGGTCATAGATTCACAAAGCATCTCAGACAAATAGTCATAACACTAACTGCAACAGCGACACAAAATTAAGTCGAGAGCTGCAGAGAATCTGTACTGCTAAGGAATACCGGACGCATCCGATATGCGTCCGGTATGTGTACACAGCAACCCTAACCAGGGGCTCACGCTTAATCTCATCTCCAATTCAATCCAAATTTTAACCATGGCTTCTAGACCTCCAATGCAGCATCTTGACCAAAGGAATTTGAAAATGAGGCACTAATGAGTAGATTGGACGGGTTCTGGGATTTGAAATATCTAGGATAAGAAACTTGAAATCGATTTCAAATCTACGGTGGAGATCCTTGATTCTTGCTGCGGGAACCCTCCAATCCTCCTTCCTCTCTTCTCCTTCCTTCTCCTTCTCCTTGCTTGGCCACGGTCCAAGGGAGCAATGCGGCTGCTGTGGGGCTGCTTGCGTGCTGCTGCTGTGAAGGCTGACAGGGTGCGTGGTAAGGATGAGGGTGCGCGGCATGGAGGCAATGCAGCGGCCAGAGGACCGGCAAGTGGCGCGGGCGACAAGGGCACGGCGATGGCGCGGAGTGCGGGAAAGGATGAGAGCGAGCGGCGATGGCACTGGTGGTTGAGACTAAGTGAATGAAATGGGCCTCGGACCTGGGATGAAAGGGTATTTGACCCAGCTCTCCCATGGATACCAGACACGTTCGGTATTGCGGGGTCCGCCCAACTTGTTCCAAATCTTGTTTTCTTGAATCCTAACCCTTCTCTGTCATTTCTTAATCCAAAACCATGTCTATCCTTGATCCAAGTAAAGTGTAACTGATTTTCTTATCCAAAAGCCATGAATTGATCCTCTCTTTTCTGGATAATTGGCATATAAATGATTTTGATCACTTGAGAGAGATTTAGTGAGACATAGTAGTTTATGGACATAAGAAAACCATGTCATGCGTGATTAGAGAGTCAATCAATCAAGGAGAGCTATAATCACCACATGACAAAGCTAGGTCACTAAGACCAAGAATCAAATAATTTTTCAAATCCACACAACCTACACATACTAGTTATGGATTTTGAAAAGACATCTATCCTATGTCACACAAATGCACATTCTAGCATATAAAGGGCCTTAGATGCACTTACAATATATAAATGTAAACACATACCTTTGCCTTGAGCCTATAAGATTTTCACTAAGACAATGCACGGCATGATAGTCATTGTGCTTATATCACTTCTCAAATGATCATGCCATCACAAAGATCCAATTTTTATACTTAGGACTACAAGATTACTAGAAGAGATTGTTAGTCCACAAACGGTACAAAATAGAAAAGTGAACTCCCCCTCAATAAGCGCGACAAGTGATTCGGATAGCTTGCCACATGCACTCTTATTCAATTATGAAAATGAGAGAGTTAGTTTTCTATTTTGACCAACACATAGTAAAGGCCATATCTAGAATGAGTTTAAGAGATGGCCACAACCACTTGGACATGATGAATCACCAGGTTTCTGAGTAGTCCATGACTATATGAAGTCACAACGATCATAACTCAGCAACAACAAGGTTTGATGTTCTGCCCCCTGCCATACCAGACACGTCTGGTATGTGTAGGATAGAACCAACTTATTTACTGCATGAGATTCCTGTTTTTCATTCTTTCATCTCTTGTATACCTACATCTCAAGAAATGAATTGCTCTACTAGAGAGCCATTAAAAGCACCATATGGCAAACGCTAGGATTCTTAAGTGAATCTAGTTAGCCACTTTCAATATTTCACAAATACGATGTTGATATTTATTAACGCACATAGATAAATCCGCAAGCGCATGGATACCGCTGTAGGTTTCACCCGGAGGTATTTCAAGTATCGTATCCATAGGAAAACGTGTGAGACTAACTACGGTCTAACTTAACTAGGGGTAGCAACAAGGTTAAGATAAATAGGAGCGTAGAGAGGATAACTAAGGTTCTCTAGTTCTGACTTGGGTAGGCTTATGTCTTATACTATTCAATTGGGGACATTACTAGGTAAAGACACTAGTAGAGGATGCTTTCCTTCGCAACCGTGTCCTATGTGCGCCTATAGATGGGAGGTGGACTACAAAGGATCAACGAAGCTATATAGTATAGGCTATATAGAACTTATCTCACTCACGCGATCTACCACCTTCCGGAGTGCAGGGTGCATCCACGATTAACCCAAGTCTAAGCACCACGCTTACACTTATGATTAATACTTTACTCCCCCTATGTAGAGAATAAAGCACTCAAAAGAGTCGCAAACCTGATGAACAATATAAACAAGATGCTTACTTGAATCAGAAGTTAATTACCAGAGAAATCTCAGAAGCAAGCTCAGGTAGAACTTGAATCCGCCAAGGTACAAGCCATAGAGAGAGCACCGACAGGCCGGCACCTCCTATAAACTCTTCCCTCACTCTTTATCTCACTATTTCTATTTATAAGACTAGATCCTATAGAGGACTAATCTTCTCTTGATAGCTGGCTTTGATCCTCATGATATGAACTAGGGTTTCAAGGATGCCTCAGGGAGGGGGTTACAGGGCTGTTTATATAGGCCGGAGCGTCCATCGTGAGCCCTTGGATCAAACCGACTTAAAGGATGGCGTAGATGCAACCTAGGAGGCGGTGGAGAACCAACTTAGCAATGAGGGGCTGATTGGTGGATCCCAGGGGCCGAGCGGCTTGCATGTGGGGCCGGCCGGCCCCACATGTCATTGTCTCGGGCTTTGCTTCAAGGGAGAGCCTCCTGGAGTCTTCTAGAGTCTTTCCACATCGGTTTCGCTGTGGAATTACATGATTTCCTTTGACGAATAGGTCCCCCTTGATGGTTTTCTGGATAAACCCTACTAAAACACAGATTCATTAAAACTCATGGAATTTATTAGTTTAGACCCTTATATCTATGTTTGGTGATGGAATTAAGTATATATGCAGGTTATGTTGATGGTTTATAATTGATGTTAGTGACCGTCAACAAGCTCCCCTAAGCTTAACCTTTGCCAGTCCTTGAGCAAAGCTAAACTAAGCAATGGATCAGGAGTTGCTACAATGCTTTCACGCCTCAAAAGTACACATGCGTTCAATAAAAAATTCTCCTCTGGATAAACTGATCCAACTTTTAAACTTACCCATATTACCTTCAACCATGGGGCTTCTTAGCATTCACTTAGATCTTGAGCAATTAAAAGACAGAACGATCAAGTCAAGCACTATGTCTCAAGCTCTTTGTTCCACCATTGTTTCGGAGTTTTTATAAGTTTTCAAAATAAAACTCAGAGATTCCATTGTATGACATTCTCAAGTCTCTCAATATATGTAGTATTTGTGGATCCTCATCAAGGCAATGAAAATGTTATGCCTTTTTCTCTTCCTACCACTAAGGCTTATGTGGAGTTCATAGGTAGGAAGAAAGCTAGAGCATACTCACAATGCTTATATTGTAAAGTCAAACCTCGGATCCAAAGAGAGTTGAGTCATACAATCAAATCAAGATGTGCATGTGTTTGGATGTATGGTGGATATATATGGTGGCTAACCTAATTCTACTTTGCTCCTTGGAAACTTATCTCTCTTTTGAGACTTGGAAACACTTGCTAGAAAGTAGAGGGCTATCTTATTCATCTCTCTTTTTTTCAGGCGGGCATCTAAGTACCTATTGTTTTAGATATCTAGGACACTTGTCCATTTTTAACTCTTTTTTTCTTCTTTTTTTATGAATAACTTTTGCATAGCCCCATGCCTCTTTTTTGCAACAAAACTTTTAAGAGATAGCAACAAAAACTTGGAGCATTTATTTAGTAGATGAAAAATCTAACAAACATGTTTTTGGTGTTCAATCCAAGTGTAGGAGTAGAACATTTTTGGGTGGATCTAAATGGAATGCATGTTTTTGCGCCCACCCCCAGTGTAAGAGCAGTGCATATGGGGTGGTGTGTGCATGATCTTGATTTTAAGAGCATGACAAACCTCTCATAAGGGTCAACAAAGCTTGACTGAACTCAATGCAAAGCAAGCAACATATATGAGTGGAAGTTTTTTAGCCTAAATAACATGTATGGCTCTAGTGGGAATTCAAACTTTGTCATACAGGAACTCATTATGTAGAATTTTTGTGTTTTTCAAAAGATAAATCTTCAGAACTTTAGTGTCACTTGGAATAAGATAAACAGCAGCTCAGACCTTCTTATATCATATCCGTCAATTACCTAGACTTAGATCAAGCATATGCTACCCATGAGTTTCAAGTTCAGAGTAAATTCTTATATCAAAACAGTCGTATCCATAACTCGGGAGAATTCAAGGCTGAAAACTAGTTACTTGAAAGAAACTACAATGGAGCAACTATTTATTATTTCCATGTAATAGTTTATTCTAAGTCCTCTTTATTTTATTCAGCTTCTAAAAAATAAATTAAAGCAAACTAGACATACCTTTTATTTTGTTTTCAATTTTACTAGATCACACATTATTACTATAGCTATATATATTTATTATAAAGATAACTTTTATTTTGTTTCATTCATTATTTTTTAATGAAAAGAAACTAAAATCTAAAACAAAAGAGAAAGAATACTTACCTGAATACATGGGAGTGCTTCTCCCCCAAGCTAGCTCTTTCGATGAGGGTTTGGTCTTGTAAGTCCTTTGATCCAGACTTCTCCTTGTGAAGTTCATTGATCGCGTACCTCGGTTTGTTCCGAAGACAAATATTCTTGTGATGACGTCTCTAATGGTGATGTCACCTTCTTTCGTCAAAACCTGTCTTGATTTTGAGTTTTGATTTTGGTTTGACAGGTTCAGAACCTCCACCTGTAGAAATTTGGAGAATTGACTGTTCTCCCCCACATTTTGCTTGAAGTGTGTCCTGCTCATAAGATAGGGTAGAGATCAAGTGCATGGGCTCTGTTGGTGAGAAAACACCAACAGAACCAAAATTTTATTCATTCTTCTCTAACCCTTAGGCGCATTGAACAAGATGAAGTTGATGTTATGTGTTGTGTTCAATTATATCATAGGTGATAAGATCAGAAGATTGAGCATGAATGTAGCATTTAAGTTCATTTGGCATAAATGGTTGAATTGCTTAACCCATGGAAGGATTGCCTATCTCTACATAATGTATCAATCTTTATATGATTATCACTATCATCTTTCAAAGATAAGATGCGCAATGTTTTAGCTCATTTGGTTAAGACTATGTGATCAAGAAAATAGTGATAGTAACAAGCTTAAAGAACTAAACATGTTGAGTTAATCAGATTGGATCAAGTAATGATGCTGTAACCCAAACATGTTTGTTTCTTATTTATGTGCATACCGGAACCAGGGAAAAACTTTTTTTTAAATAATGACTATTTACCTTAGGCTGTTGCCTTTGTCATTGTAGCATGACGACACCATATGACGAAGGTTAGATGACGCGTGATGGTCCTTCCTTTTTGGTTGGAGTTTTCCTTTTTCGGCTAGCCTCGCATCTTGAGCTGTTCATGAGCTTCTTGTCTCCTAGATTACACCATTTCTTTCTCATCCTTTTGTCATGCCATCTTTCCGCTCTTCAATCTTTTGACACCTTGATAGATCTTTTGCCTCACTCATTGTTTTATGCCTACAAAGGATTAGTAGACAACACATACCCGAAGGAATACACAATTTTGAAACACAGGTTGTTTGTCTAAAATTTTGTAATTTCCCTCTATGCTAATGAAAAGATGGTTTTGGGATTACTTTAGTATAGAGATCATGTTTTACACAAGCATGGCTCAAGGCAAAGGTAACTTGCAGCAAAAGACAAAGTGAATGAACTTTGGTACTTATAGTTCTTTCATCCATGTTGAATGAGGTATGTAGTTCTTACATCTATGATGAATGAGTTGTGTCTTCTTGTGCAAAGTTAGTGAGGTTCGTCATGTGTCTTGCTTTATTTCCAATTTGAATTCATCTCGTGACTTATCAACATTGAATTAACAGTTTCCTACATGGGGTTAGTCCAACAAAATGAAAAGTATCTACTATAGCATATTCTTGGTTCAAAATTCAAACTAGACACCTTGTCTAATTTAATCTAGGAAAGTATTTTAACCTAAGCACCACGCTTAATTTTAAAAATCTTTGAAAGTAAGATCAACATTCCTAAACTAAGCACCAGGCTTAATTCTTGAGATGAATGAACATACTTCTAACCTTGAACATACTATAGTAAATAAAGGTGGCATGAAAGCATTATAGAGATTTATTCAAATAGAGATGAAAGAGCATGATTGTTGTTTAGCAAATTTTTGGAGGCGGGCCTCTTAACATGGCCCGCCTCGGCTAATATGGCGAAGCCCACTAACTATTGGTGAAGCCCGTATGAGCCCAGTTTCTAACTAGGAGTATATATACCAAGGAAACCCTAGACCACTCTTCCAGCCCCATCCCTCTCCCCATCCTAGCAGTCGCGTCTCCCTCCGCTCTTGGCATAGTCGCGCCCTCTCCTCTCTCACTCTCTTCTCTCCCTCACTTCTCTCAATGGCGGTGGTCGAGGGCCGACCTTCCTTAGTCGTGCGGCATCGCGGGCACAACATCGCTGGTGCAGAGGTGTGGAGGGGCGCGGTAGAGGCCCGGCCTTGCTGCCATAGAGGCATGTCGCGGTGGAGGCCTAGCCTCGTGGGCGCGGAGACACGGCGCGGCGGTGGCCTAGCCCTCCCCTCCCGATGGCATGTCTATCCTCTACCAGCGGGTAGCATTGGTGGGCGACCGAATCTCCGTAGCTGGGCCGCTCTCCTTCCCCTCCACCTCCAGATGCGGCAAATGCGGCGACGAGCGGCTCGATCCAGCAGCGTGCTGCCGGATCCCAGTGGTGGGAGGTTGGATCTGGCGGTGGGCAGCCGGATCCCGGTGGTGAGCGCGGTCCAGGCACCGGTGACCGGATGCGGCGACGGCGGCACGTGGATGGGCTCGGCGGGCTTATACACGGGTTTTCTTTTTTCTGTTTTTTATTTGATTTACCGAGGCGGGCAGTAAACCGTCTTGGTAAAAACTGATTAATTGTGACCTTTGGGCCGAGGCGTTTGTGATGCTCGCCTCGGTAAATAAAAAATGCCTGCCTCGGTTAAATTTTGTGTAGTAGTGAATTCTATTTCTGTAACAATTACAGATTCCACTCAGCCACCACCAGAGCCATGCCCACACAGGCACCATACCACCCCATCGTGGTTTGTGTAGTGCTAGCCCATGTCTTCTCGTGGCTGGCACACCGCCATCCTAGGTTGCCTGGCCGTGCGGGGCGACACTGGGCACGCACGCTGCCATGGACGTTGTTCCCACATATGACTTAACTTTTGCAGCCACACTTGTGCCACCGTCAACACAATAACTTGTTCTCCCATTGCAATGTATGTGCATGTTTGCTAGTTGCACATAATTGAGATTTATCACTCTGTACGCTCCGGATGTCGTTGGGCACATTTGTAGAGTAATGTATTCTCGTATTGCCCAAAATATCCCTCATCTTCTTTCTTCCTCCTTTAGCCTCTCCCTCTGCCATAATGAACGGTAGCAAACTGCATCACCGTAGGCACCAGCCACCGCACCACCAATGGTGAAGATGAGGAAGAGGCTGCTCCACCGCACCCACTAAGCTCCTACCCCTCATCGAGCCCACAGCCCACTTGCGTCCCTCCCTATTTGGTGGCGATGACGAGGAGGCTAAGGAAGGGCCAACAAGGCCGCCATCGATGGCACACCACCGAACGTCACTCATAGCCACTAGCTAGAGATCACCCTCGACCACCCGCTCATCTCGCCCCTCCCCGACTAAAGGTGGCGGCGGAGGCATCTACCACACGGATAACAAGTACTTGACGAAATTGACTATGCCATCACTGAAAATAGCGAGAGTTCACATGACGCGGACTCAATATCAAGCCATCCCCTGCTTCATCACCATCATTGCCTTTGTCATGAATGAAGATGCGACCGAGCTAAAGGTGGGGGCATGGGTGCTCGGATAATGGTGCACGTGTGGGTCGGGGCCGGCGATGAGTAGGGACTCACACACGGGGGCTGGCCCAGCCTCTAGCGACGCCATGGATATGAGTGCAACAAAGAAAGTTGCGAGCTTGCTGATGCCCTTATCGCCTTCAAGGAACTTGCTCTCATTAAACAGGGAACCAACAAAGGAACCTTGGAGATACAGAGGGGACCCACAACATTCAAGGCCACATAAGACACAAGATGATCGAGCACAACCCCAAGCACTCAACAAAGACCACGTGCATCAGCACCTCACTCTCCTATAAATAGGAAAGCATGGTCATTGACTTCCTCTACTAGAATAAAGACATCTTCGTATGGAAGCCATTTGACATGCCTGGTGTCCTGAGGATGGTCATCGAGCACTCTCTAAAGATCAAACTTGGCTCTAAGCCAATCAAACAACTTCAGCACCAATTCAAGGAGAAAAGGCGTAGGATCATAGATTCATAGGACAGGAAGTGGCTAAACTCCTACCAATAGGCTTCATCAAACAAGCACTACATCCGGACTGCCTTGCAAACCCAGACCATGTAGAAAAGAAAAATGGGTAATGGAGAATGTGTGTTGATTATACGGCCGTAATTAGGCGTGTCCCAAAGACCCTTACCCCTTACCTCACATTGCTCAGTGATAGGTTCCAATCAGGATGCAAAACTCTATGATTCCTTGATGCCTACTTTGGCAATCACCTAATTCAAATGAAAGAGTTCGATCTGTTCTCGAATTCCTTCATTGACTACTATAGAAATGCTATCACCGTTGGTTTAGAACGACCATCACCATCACTGGTTTTGGCCCTCGGCTGTGATATAATAGGTGATGACCAGTGGCTAGTTGGAAATTGTGTTATCAACGGCGGTGATGGGGGTTTCCAGAAATCCTAAAACCAAGCAAAAAATAGCAAAATTTTTTTAATCCCGAGAAGCCCTAACTAGTCAGCTTCACGGTCGCAAGTCATGTGATTTTTCGCATAAAAATAGGCACACCCGTGCTAGCAGGATTCAAACTTGAGGCCTATGTCCTCATGCGTAGTTCTTCTAACCACTCCACCCCAACATCACTTGTGTATAAATGGCATATCCAACCCCCCTTGTATTCACTTTTTAGGATTTTGAAATGAATTTTTGAGATCCAAAACGAACTCAAATGAAAAATATTTCAACTAAAAAGTTGTAGATATCATCAAGTACTACAGCTTTGGTGGTTGTCATTTTGCTATCCAAGGTCGTTTGAAAAATTTTTATTTCAAATTATGCGAACTTGAAACATAATTTTGGTTCACAACTGATGTCAAATGAAAAAAAAATCATCAACTACAAAGTTGTAGTTCCCATAGAAATCTACAACTTTAGTTTGGGTCGTCTCTCCATCCGAGGTCATTTGTAAAATTTTAATTTCAAAATTTTAGGACTTTGAATAGACATTTGAGACCATAGATGACTTCTAATGAAAAAGTTATCAACTACAAAGTTGTAGCTCTCATCAAGCCAGCGGCAGGTGAGACCAACCGTCGGTGATGATGGACTAGCACTGCTGATTGGTAACATGAACTGATGGTGATAATGAGACCCATTTTTCATGGCTGGTTGGTAATACGAATCGGCGGTGATAAGCCCATCACTGCTAGCTCGTACTACAAACCAATGGTGATAAGCATCACCGCCAATTTTAATAAATCTGGTGGTGAAAGCATCATTGGGGATGCCCATTTTTGTAGTAGTGGTCACCCCTTCGGCTCATTCTACTACGTCACGATGCCCTTTGGGATAAATAATGTTGGTGCCACCTATCAACATGCATGTGGTGGTGTCTCCATTCCCAGATCAGGCGCAATGTTGAAGCTTACATGGATGAGGTCATTTTAAAGTCCAAAAAAGTTTACCAACTCATCGACGACTTGGCAGAAACTTCTCCTATCTCATAAGGTTTGACATGAAGCTGAACCTAGAGAAGTGGATTTGTGGGGTACCATTCGACAAGCTGTTTGGATAATATTGTATCCGAGCGAGGCATCAAAGAAAATACAACCAAGGTCGATGCCATATATAATGAAGTTGAGACCTTCCACAAATTGAAGGATGCGTAGAATCTTATAGGGAGCTTGGTGGCTCCAAGCTGCTTCATCTCAAAACTTGGCGAATGATGAATGGCCTTGTACAAGCCCCTCAAAAAGTTTCTCACTACACCCTCAATCCTTGTCACCCCGGTGGAAAGCGAGCCGCTACTTCTCTACATCCAACCACAACACAAGTGGTCAGCGCCGCCATCATGGTGGAAAGAAAGGAAGAGGGACACGTCTTACATGTATAAATACTTGTCTATTTCATCAGTGAGGTGTTGATCAATGTCAAAACTCGGTACCCTCATATCCAGAAGCTGCTCTTTGCAGTCCTCATAGCTAAACAAAAAATACTACATTACTTCGACTCTCACTCGATTACCATGGTCACCTCTTTCCCTCTTGGCGAGGTTATTAATAATAAGGATACCATTGGTCATATCGCTGAATGGGCATTAGAACTCATGCAGTATGACATTGCCTATGTCCCCCACACAATTATAAAAGTCACATGACCTAGCTGACTTCATGGCCAAATGGATGAAAGTCCAAAGACCAAGAATATTGGAAAATGTATTTTTATGTTTCCCTCGTGCTCAATGATGTGGGGGCTAGCATTGTCCTAATATCCCACAAGGGAGAACGAATCAAGTACATATTGCAGCTCCATCTCGAAGGGGCAATGAACAACATCGACAAGTATGAAGCCCTCTTGCATGGTCTCCAAACTGCGATATGCCTAGCTATCCACTCTCTCTATGTCCATGACAACTCCAAGATAGTCGTTAACCAGATGATGAAGGATTTATTGTATAAAGATCGGAAGATGGAGGCATACAGTGAGGAAGTACGAAAGCTAGAACACAAGTTCGATGTTATCGAGCTGCATCATGTCCTTCGATGCGACAACGATATGGAAGACACCCTAGCCAAGCTAGGATTTGATCAGGACTAAGTTCCACCTGGGGGTCTTCTCCTTGAAGTGATTTAGAAAACCTCTATTTGATTCGAGTAGGATCAACAGGAAGCCCAAAATAAGTCATAAAAACGTGAAAAGCCATAACTGCAAGTACTGACAATTACCCTGGTTTGGGCACAACCGCTAGTGGATTAATTTTTATGTGATGTCCTTCTAGCTGATGTAACAGAGGTCGGACAACTTTCCATAAAAGCGAAGTCTTTCATAAATGATCGATGATGAGCTACACAAATAAATCAAGTTGGGGGGGGGGGGGAGGAGGGTCTTCAGCGGCGCATCCCAATAGAGGAAGGCAAGGCCTTGCTGCTTGACATCCACGCTGGCGCACCCCAAACAATAGATGGAAAAGCCTTTCAACAAGGCTTCTACAGGCCAATTACAGTGCACCTAGGGACTACACCCACATATTCATTGCAATCGATAAATTCATAAAATGGATTGAAGAAAAGCCGATAACCTCAACAAAGGCCGCTGAGTTCTCCACCGAAATCATACATAGATTCGGTGTGCCTAAATGCATTATCACAAACAATGACACTCAATTCATAGGTAAGGAATTCGTTTATTTTTGTGATGATAATCAGATCTGAGTTGACAAGGCTGCTACATTCTTCATCGATGCGAGAGCCGAGATATCCGTTGCCGAGAGTCATGTGGATTAAGATATCATCGCTGCGCGGGGAGCGGAAGGCTGCTGTGGCACACCCACGAACGAACACGCAGACTGAAAGGGCCAATGGTTGCATATATCTATATCTATATCTATATCTATATCTATATCTATATATATATCTATATATCTTATATTTTCAATCCCCACTAGCAATTTATCTCGTCATGCAAAGTGTCCTATGAGCATCCACTAGCATATCCTACTAGCACACTCAACTATCTCGTCATGCAAAATGTCAACATCAGCACCCACTAGCACATGCCATTATATCTTCATTTAAGCTATTCACATTAGCAAACCACATTATTACTAACATATATTTAGTTGTCCACATCGCAATGCTAAAAATCATGGACTAACATGTAGTATGATATTTATTAGTTTATACAAGTAAATATAAGTAGTATAATTTCACCTGTGATTCCCGTAGCAACGCGCGGGCATTCTTCTAGTATCCTATAAGGCCTCAAACCACACATCTTCAATCAACTGAAGAAGTGTTTACTGGCCAATGTGTAGCCAAGTTGCCTTTGGTTAACTGGAGATTCAGATGACCCCTAACCGATTGACCGACTTTACCCGTTCTTTCTGGTCTATGGTGCTGACGCCATTCTTTCGACTAGCCTCGACTACAGTTCTCCACGAGTTAAGGCCTATGAAGAGAAGTCAGAGGAAGCAAGACAAGACACCCTTGATCAACTTGATGAGGTACGAGAAGTTACACTCCTCCAGCCCGCTAAGTACCAACATGAGCTATGAATGTATTATAGTAAGCATGTACAAAACTTATCTTTCAATGTCAGTGATTTGGTACGTTCTTCATCGGGTCCAATTGAACAAAGGCATGCACAAGTTACCATATGTAATGCGTTAAGACATGGTAGATTTGATGAAAGTAATTCAATGCTGCATATGTTAGTGCATTTTTCTAGAAACTTGATCAAAGCTGGTGAATTTTGTACATTTGAACAGCATATGCATTTTCACTAATCAAAATGTTTTTTTTAAATTGCAAGTCAAAGTGTCATGGATATTGTGTCAATGTCCTAAAGGATCTACGTTTGGAATCAGATGTAGTACTTAGTATTTAACAGAATAGAAAAATCTATATGCATAAATCTAGCACAAGTGGGGGGATTATATATGCAATGCATGCATGCATGACCAACAAAGGTAAATGTTGTTGAGTGATCCTGCTTCGACTCTTGGGTAAGAGATGCAAATTGTATTATTCTAGGCACAAGACAGAGTTGCAAATTGTATTATTCTAGGTGAGACGTCCCATTCCAGAAGGATATATTAACTATGCCCAGATTTACCAATATTAGGAACTCCAATCACTCTGTCGCTAACCAGCTATATTCTCTTGACCTTTGTTCCTCAATTGTTAAGTTGTTAATTTTATGCATGTGTGGAGATAGGGTTGCATATACGACAAACTTATGGCGGCCTCTGTTTGTATCCACAACTAATCTAACATATATAATAACAACTACTACTATATATTATTGTACAGCCCTTTGTTTATCAATTAGGTGCATGAGTTAGATATATACTACCCTATAACTGGCAACCATGATGAAAACAAACAAAATTGCTTATTAAGGCCTTGTTTAGATTGCCTCAAAATTCCAAGTTTTTTCACTCTCTCTCCATCACATCAATTTTTGGACGCATGCATGGAGCATTAAATGTAGGTAAAAAAAAAAACTAATTACACAGTTTGGTTGTAAATCACGAGACGAATCTTTTGAGCCTAGTTAGTCCATGATCGGACAAAGTTTGTCAAATACAAACGAAACGTGCTACAGTGTGCAGATTGCAAAAATTTGCAATCTAAACAAGGCCTAATAATGCAAAATGCAACTTGCCTGAACAAATTATGCAGCTGTGACGTATGCACATGAATTAACAATCTGCAATTCTGTAGCCTGGGCTGAAGTGCATGATATGGTTGTTATGTATATAAAATTAGCCATTGATCACTGACGGCAGTAATACTAAACCATTATTGGCAGACAGAGATTAGTAAGTGTATTAGATGCTCAACATGGCCACTAGCTCGACAGCGAATGACTGACATATGCGTCCTTTTATTTGTCTCATGCTGCTGCGTGCTACTGTTGCGCCATATTACAGACATCACAAAAGCTTAGCTTGGGTGGGGTTGTTTGATTATTGCTAAATTAAATATCTGCTGCAATGTCTACCAAATGCTGATGAGATCATTTCCTGCACAAAAATAGTTTGTTATTCTATATTTTTTCTTAGGTTGATTGGTTGCCTTGGGCCATTATTATAACTGAGCTCGCATTCACACTCTCCTTCAAAATGAATTAATAATACATGTTTTTTCAACATATATTGTATAGAAAATCATCCTTTTTCACTCCTTTTGTTGTTGGAAATGAAATGTCGACTCTAGAAACATACCCACATTATAAGGTATACGGTTTGCATGAATTATGCATTTATGCTTCGCTCTGAAGCTACTTGGAATCTTGGATAGATGTACATTCGAGCACTTCTAGGAATTATCACAACTTCACAAGGAAAGGTTGGTCATGTACCAACAGATACACCAGCTTTTTCTTTCCTTTTGATCTTATTGTCACAACACTTTTTCGATGGGTATTAATTATGCGGGCTGTATTAAAGGACGCAAGTTGCAGTTTGGGGATAGGATGATAATGTAATTTTTTTGAGAGGAGGAAGATGATAATGGACAATTAGTTAGTTGAATCTAATGATGAATGCATGAGTAGGTAATAACGGATCAGCACGATCTGAATTCTGTTAGCTGGTTAGAAAATATTCGTCCTTTGAGGAAAGCATGGATAGGCTAAGAAACACATAACTAGCCGAGGGTTTCGTTGCATCAGAGGAACGTGCGCTATGGAGTATGAACCAGTACTATGCCAAAAAAGTTTAATATATATGCTTCATGATGCATTAGGTTTTCCTTGGTCGTCCAACTGTAACGTGTATTGTTACTTTGTTAGTCTTGGCACTCAGCTCCTTGCATTGTTTCAGGTGACGAACAAGATCTGAGACCAAAGTAAGTAACATCTATCGCATGTCTGCAAGTAACATCGGCTTAAAGGTACAGATATCTTCAGTAGCAGGTCAGAGGTCCTCGGCACGTCGCATGCATGAGACAAATTTGATCCAGGGAATCGGTCAAATAATTATTGGGAATGGAGAGAACATACACGTAGTGCAGTGGTAGGGATGCAGGAAGCGCAACCTACAGGTCAGGAGTCCGACTCCCATTCTTCACCCAAAAAAAAAGACCACTTCCTAGGCTATTTTCAGGGAAATACGTGGTCTCGTGGCTTTTTCTCGACCATTTGGAAGGGAATCTTCTACCTTTCCGTCAATGCATCGAGGGAGGTCTTATCCCCAAGAGTTGAGTTATTTGGGAATGGAATTGCCTATAGTTTTAGCAATACAATACAGTGGCAGGCACACGATGATCCGGACTAATAAGTCACCAATGGGACATCATTTATGCGCCACAGAACTTACAACTTTCCCAATATGCATGGTTTCTTTTCATGTGGCCAATGATATGTAGTAGCTGTGTTTTCCTTTTTGATGAAATGCAGTGGTAGTTTTCCAATCCGCGAAAATTGTAATGATAAGTACTTGCTGCCCCGGCCACCACATCCGCTGCATTCAACAGCTCCAGACACCCGTTAGCTCCGGCCACCTGTTAGCCCGCAGTGGGGCCTTCGTCAGCTCACAGTGGCGGCAGCGGTGGCTCATGAGCCCGAGTTGCTGCGGCGGTGGTGGCGCCTGAGCGCGAGCGGCAGCACCGTCCGGTGGCAGCTCCCCAGCGGCTCGTCCCTCTCCCTCGAGCTCCTCTGGTGGATCTGGACGAGGAGCTCCTCCCTCTCCTTCGAGCTCCTTCGGCGGCAGATCTGGCCGAGGAGCTCTCTCTCCCTCTCCTTCGTGGTGGCGGCGTAGCGGATCTGGCCGAGAAGTAGCACCTCCGGCGGCGCTATGGTGAGGAGCAGCGGTCCCGGCGGCTCCACCGACGACCCTAGTGAGCAGGTGCTTAGATCCGATGGCAGGTGCCCGGATTCGGCAAGCGGCTATGGCTGCGGCGACGCGTGGATGGGCTCAGCAGGCCCGTGGATGGGCTCGATGGACTCAAAGCGCACGCCTCCGTAGGTCTGCATTAACGCAGACCTTTCGACGCCCGCCTCCGAAAACACAAAACACCCGCCTCGATTAAGATTATTGTAGTAGTAAGGGGCAGCAGCAGGGGCTTTTTGGGCCACATGAAAATACAAATGCCTGCACGTGGATCCAACGGTGTTCAGAGTGTACAAAGTGGCGTATCTCAAATGAACTATGAATAGCAATGGCACTGTTCTAATATGATGAATAGTAATGGTAGTTTTCCATTCTGCGAAAGATGTAATGGTATGGCTCCAATTAACCCTTAGTAATTTGGTAAAATTATTGGAGGAGATAAAAAAAATATAAAGTAGACACTATCGACTCAAGAAATAAAATAGTAAAGAGCGCTCTCTCCAATATTTTGTGGTGTCAACTTCAACCACATATTTTGTGAACCTTATGAAACCAAAACTTTTATGGATTCATTATTAGATCCAGTTTGAAACACACTACATATATGCATGCCCTATTGTCCTTGTAGTGTGCTTGAACTAGTGTGTTTAATTATTTTAACTCCAACATGGCACATCATCATGTGAAATGCAGTATAGCGCACAAGTACTTATCAAACAGTTTTATTTTAAAAACAAAGCTAAGAAAATTTATCAAAAGATTTGCATTCATATGGAAATTAAAAATAGCGCGCATGATGCCATGCATATATGGACAGAGCCGCCAGCATGTTGTTTGATTATGATGTCCTAATTTAATATAATCAGAGAGTGAGGTTGATTGGCAGATCCCACATAGTATATAATATAAAGTTGCTAATATAGTGTCTCATAGACTCATACCATTAAATGGCTAGTCAAGAGTCAAGCCGAATCTATCTTGTTAAATTAAAGTCATCATTAGATCTCCAACAATCGCTCGCTACATCAGAATGTATACTGTAATGAATTTATCTCCATGTCTATATGTTGCAAGTTAGTAATAAGTGATTTTTTCATATGAATAAACATTTTTCTTTTTTGTTACTATATAATTTTAGAAGGTAATGGTCAAGCTTTATATCAGTAGTACACATCTTGACCTTGTTCACGACTGTGCATGCAAAGATAATAATGTCATTAAATCCTAATGTCCTTTTGAAGTTCACTCTTTTTTTTTTGCTTAATTAGGGTTTCTCCATCTATAGAGAGGTCATGATTGTTAAGTTTCTATTTTCAATCTAGGCCAAATTTTTAGCTCAACTTACTTGTATAGAGTAGGCTCCCACCCAAGATTCTCTAATTATTCTGTCAAGATTTCTTGCTTTTATAGGATTATAGGAGGTTGTCCATGAATGTGATGCTTTTATAGATCTAGATCTACATAAATGTAAATTCAAATATGACGGGAAATTCCATCAGTTGTAAAGTATTTCCAGTGTCAGATCATTGTAACCAAGCATGGCACTGGAGATGTATTTTTAGGAGCGGTTCTTTTAAGCAATTTGTCCCCCGAAATGAATTTGCATGGACAATTGCTTTAATCAGTCGTCCTTGAAAATGCATTTCCAGGGGAGGTTGGAAGGCCGACACTAGAGAAGCCGCATCTTTATAATCGATGGTGTAGTGTCAGCTTTTTAAACTACACCTAGAAACCATTTTTGACAGCCTTCCATTCCAAATTATTGTAACTCAGTGCTGTTGTTCAATATTTAAGTTAGTGCTGCAACGTTTTATTATACTCCATCCATTTCAAATTATAAGTTATTCCAAGAATTACGGGGAGTCAAAACATTTTAAGTTTGACTAAAATTATAAAGAGAATTATAAAGATTTATGACATCAAATAGGTATACTATGAAAATGTAATTAATAAAGAATCTACTGATACTTAGTTTGTATCATAATGTTACTATTATCTTATTATATAAATTTGGTTAAACTTGAGATGCTTTGACTTTCCAAGAAAGTTGGAATGGTTTATATTTTGGGACGGAAGGAGTAGTTAGTTTGCTTTGTGATAAGGAAATAATGATTGCAGCTGAGAAACTGTGTTTTTTCTCCCTCATATGACGCGCAGCTTCTGCATATATATTCTAGGGTGGATGGCATTTTGTTTTTTAGCACTACTACATGTACCATGGGTAAACCGTCGTCCATGGAAAAGCTTCAACGCATATATACCAAGAGACTCGCCAGATTACTAGCAATGATGGCAGCTTTTTCTTCCATTAATCGATCGATGTGATGGATACGATCTTGCGGTGTTGGAATATGATAGTTAACTTGATCTAATAATTCATGGTAGTGGGTAAACTAACGGATCAACTTGATCTCGAATGTCACTAACTGATTACTACTAGAAAATTACAAATGGCAATTGAGATCACAAGCCTCACCGGCCTGCTTCATGAATATTGCATTGCATTGACTGATATTGGCGGTTTTTGTTAAAACATTTAGATCATCTAGCAGTGGATCTAGGAGGGATACACATGGATTCAGAATAACACATGCACATGTAAACCTAGAACATTACACCGAAAAGGGAGACAGAGAGACAGAGGGGTGTGAGGAGAGTGAGGAGTTCACAGGCCAGTAGATCCCGTGGAGTTGGAGCTCGATCCGGCCATCGCTGGTTTGTTGATGGAGGCAGCACACGGACAGCGACGGTCGGTGAAGAGAGGCGACGTAGTGGAGATGGTGATGCAGTGCAGTGGCGTGGCGGCGGCGGTGCTTCCCGTCACTGGCTGCGCTCCTCTGTTAGATCGGAGTAGGGTTTCTAGGTGGGGCGTACGGCTCAGGCGAACCTCGTACTGAGAGCTGCCGACCCCACCTCTATTTAATGCGCAGTGTGACGGGGGCCCGCCAGCCATAGATGGACTAGGCGCCTCCGATCAGGGCGCGAGGTCAAGGCCCAAGTGGCCGTTGGGCCACTGTGGTTGGGAGATCAAACCAACAGTTTTAACTACTAGCTACGTACCAAAATGACCATGCGAACCAAGGAACATGCATGATGTGTGTGCTAATACCATTATGATTATAAAAGAATGTGCCACTAATACCATTATGATTATAAAAGAATCCTTGCAAGCTCATTATAATATATTCCTTCTCTTTGTGTAAATCATTTCGCCACAAGTGGCGCTTTATAGCTTTTCATATTTCCTTTGGAGTCACATTTGTCTTGTAGACCCATTACAGCCTACTGTGTTGGCTCCATTTGGAATTACTTCTAAGTCCCAAACATCGTTGGTATTTATCGATTTCATTTCATCTTTCTTTGCTTCTTGCCATTTAGACGAGTGAACGCCTCTCATGGCTTTTTCAAATGAGGTGAAATTATCCTCTATTTGAATTTCTTTCTTAACATTGACTTCTTAGTCGCTAGAAATATCTGATTTTCTTATTCTTTGAGACCTTCTGGGGCCTCATGGCACTTCTTTCATATGGGGCTATTATTACTCTTCATTGCCAAAAGACAATTGTTCTATAGCCTCCTGTATCACAAGATCCTTGTTTACTTATTCATCTTCTTTAAGAGCTAACATCTGGTGTTGTATATGTCATACAACATCAGCATGTATAAGGCAATTTGTTGCTCTAAAAAATACTGTATTGGATATGTAATCCCACTTCTATTTAAGCCTTAGGTATCTACATACCATGCTCCCCCAGATTACTCCATCTTCTGAAAAGATGGTGTATCTTCAAATTTCTTATTTTGGGTTTAATCTGCTAAAAAACTCATATGGCGCGTTTAGCACCGCCTTGATAACTCTGAACTCGTCCAGTATAAATACTAGTCAACTATGCTATCTTCTCATCGGAACTATAAAAAGTCTAGGAATTTAGCTATTTCTTTACTTTAGGGGTATCGTTATTATGACCGTCTTACTCCCTTAACGATCACATTCATCTTTTATAGATCACTTTTACCTTCAATGCATAGTATGCATTGCATTATCTGAAGTATGGGGGGAAGTATTTTTCTTAATTGTCTTTCTTAATTAATCTTACATTTCTCCCCCTCGAAATGTGGTATGAACTTTTCTACCACAATTTCGAAACATTCAGAACTCTTGTGAATGAGGAAACTTTGATTACTTACTTCATCCACATGATTACATCATGCAAACAAAATTCGTATGAGAGTACATTTTTCTCATTACACTTCAAAACTCAACATAGTCTATTATTATCAATACTTCTACAAGTCACACTTGCATATCATTCTTATCTTTTGGTTCACATGCAACTTTCTTTTGTTCTTAAACTCATTGAGTACTTATGACCATGACACAATCAAAGTGTACGGTAAATACTAGAATAGCATAAGAGCTATCCCAAACTTCTCCTCATGTGCGGGATATTTCTTTAGAGCACATGAATCATCACATCCTCCTCCCGCCATGCAGGATAAGTACTATGCTAAATCTCTCCCGCCATGCAGGATTGGTTAACATATGTACTATGCCAACTTTACTCCGCCATGCGGGTATTTTCTCAAACTTTTCCCGCCATGCGGGTACTATCACAAACTTTTTCCCGCCATGCGAGATAATTCTCTTGAACAGACATAATTGCCAAGATTGGCTCGTGTTCAATCATCAAATTCAAAAATAAATCCGAATATTCTTTAACACATGTGTAATCCAATGTTAGTCAAATTAAACATGTATATGACTTTTACAACTCTCATAAGTAAAACTGAAAATAAATTCTTTTTCACAGAGAGTACATAAAAGACATTTCTCAATGAAGACTCTCATTGATCTATCTCTTTTTTTGGATCAATATCCTAGAATTCTTTTCTTTTGAAGCCATTCTTTAAAGAGAACACAGTCTCTTAAACAATTGCATTCTTTCATACATAACTTGCCCTAAGGCATTTCATCATCTGAGTCATAAGTACCCAGCTCATTTCTCTTATTGCCTTCAAGAATGAAAGCATGGAGGTCTTTTGTCTGAAAAAATATTCAATAATAATGCTCATTTAACTTTGAAATCTTTATGTTCTATTCTATATCACCATTGGGCAGAAATAGAATAAAACATCATTCTTCTATATTAATTCCACATCACCGTTGGGCAGAAATGGAATTAACGTATAGAAATTCAATAATTTTGAAAACATAGAACTGCTCCTCAAAATTAAATTCTCTCGTTGGTTCGAATTTAATTAGAAGACAATCAACTTCATTGCAGCGGAAACATGAAAATACATTTCTCTAGTTTAAGAGCATTCCTTGATCTTTATCTATTCTCTGAAAATTGATCACTTTGATGCAAAAATTTATCAGAGATTTAAACATTAATCATAAAACTCATAGAATTATAATATTGTTATCATCAACGTTGGTCAGAAAATAACAATACCATAATTTAACTTTAAACTTAAACTCATAAATAAACTTATAATATTGTTATCATCAACGTTAGTCAGAAAATAACAATATTATAATTTATCTTAACTATCAACCGAATATTCCTTCAATTAATTTTTTTTCCAGTTGGTTTCAATTTTAACTGGAGGATAAACTTTTCATCATTTACTGAATAACTATAACTGCTCTTCAATTAGAAGACAATAAACCTTTAACTTTGCAGCGGAAACTTGACAAAATTTCTTTTCCTACTTTTCAGAAGCATTTTTCTGTACTTTTCTACTCTTTGAAAATTCTAACACGTTGGTGCAAAAATTATCAGAGATTTTAAATCATTCTTTGAATGAAATCATCAAAATTTGCTTCTGAAAAAAATAAAACAATTCTCAATTATCACTGTGCATTCGGGCCCAGAATGGCAAAATGGCCCACGGGCCACGCCCGCGTGCGCGCTTCCCGCGCTCTCCCCGCGCCCAGGCCGCAACCTGGGCCTGGGCAGGGAAATCGGCCATGCGCCCTTGCCCACCTGGGCCGCGACGCTGGCCCAATCAACTAGCGCCGTTGGATCCAATCGAACGGCTGCGCGGCATCTTCGGGCGAATGAAAAACGCCGACGCCGGCTTCCATCCGAAACCCTAAGTCATTTTCTCTTCTGCTCTCTCTCTCTTCACCGGTCTACGCTCTCTCTTCTTTCCTCAGTGCCTGCTTGGCGATCACCGAAAGCGGCGAGTGGGTGAAACAATGGAACAATGAGCCCCCGGCGCGCCGTGGCCCCCTCGCCGGCGTCTTGCGTTCCCCAACATGTGTGCGCTTGCCGTCCGTCGAAGCGGCCTAGCTGCTGGCGCCTGTGGCAGCGTAATCCGATCCCGGAGCAAGTGCCCCGCCGCCCTTTCTCCCTGCTGCCGGCGGCACTACTGGCGAGGTAAGCCATCCCTTTCCCCTTCTGTGTTTCTTCTTGTTTGGATTTGGGGATGGGGATTGGATCTAGGGTTAGGGTTTTGGGTTAGGGATTCACTTTGTTCTTCTTCTTCCCCGAGTCAGTAGTGGGTTAGGGTTCGGATCTCGTCGTTTTCTTGAATCCGAGCCCTCTGTTTCCATCACCCATTTAGGGTTAGGGTTAGTGAAAACACCCTAGTCTGTATGCTCAGATCCAAAAAGATCTAATCCATCTCTTCCCGTGCGTCAGCAAAACAGCGGTGGGTGCTCCATCCCGAGTGAGGCGTTAGTGACGGCGGTGGGGAAACCTTCCCGGACCGTCCAATTTCTTTAGGGTTAGGGTTCTTTAGGAGGGTAATCCGAATCGAATTCGAAACCCCTTCCTTCTTTTTCTTTCTATCACCCGAATAGGGTTTAGGGTTCGATGAACCCTCTGTATTTCCTTTTTTTTCGATTCGAACCGGATCTAACTCATCTCCTTCTACACTGCTACCCCTAACACAATCCACACACTAGATCGACGGCTTTGATACCATTGTTAAAACATTTAGATCATCTAGTAGTGGATCTAGGAGGGATACACATGGATTCGGAATAACACATGCACATATAAACCTAGAACACTACACCGAAAAGGGAGACAGAGAGACAGAGGGGTGTGAGGAGAGTGAGGAGTTCATAGACCAGTGGATCCCGTGGAGTTGGAGCTTGATCCGGCCATCGCTGGTTCGTTGATGGAGGCAGCACACGGGCAGCGACGGTCGGTGAAGGGTATCGACGCAGTGGAGACGGTGATGCAGTGCAGTGGCGTGGCGGCGGCGGTGCTTCCCGTCATTGGCCGTGCCCCTCTGTTAGATCGGAGTAGGGTTTCTAGGTGGGGCGTACGGCTCAGGCGAACCTCGTACTGAGAGCCGCCGACCCCACCTCTATTTAATGCGCAGTGTGACAGGGGCCTCGCCAACCATAGATGGACTGGCGCCCCGATCAGGGCACGAGGTCAAGGCCCAAGTGGCCGTTGGGCCACTATGGTTGAGAGATCAAACCAACAGTTTTGACTACTAGCTACGTACCAAAATGACCATGCGAACCAAGGAACATGCATGATGTGTGTGCTAAGAACCTGCATGCAGAATTGCAGATAATTAAGCTTATCTTCTTCAAGTAGCTATCTAGCAGAGGCAGCAACATTATTAGGTTATGCCTGGGCCAAACGCGTTATTACACGCAGCGATCTGCTTGTCATCATTGCACCAACCTGCTCATCATATGCACGTAATAAACTCTGAGCTCATTGTATTTTTTTTTTATTTAGGTAAGAGCTCATTGGCCATGTTCGCTTCTCTTATAATTCGTACTTTTTAGCTTGTTTTTTTCAGCCGGAACAGTACTTTCTCTCACAACAAATCAGCCGGAATAATATTTCAGCTTGTTTTTTCAGCGAAGCGAACGGGGCCATTGTATATATAGGCATGTATACAAATTAAACGTTAATAGATGCTGTTCCTGTTATCCTGTATATATGCTTAAGTCGAATAATAATCGAGACTGCTAAAGAAATCCCAAACAGAAAGTGCCATGGATGCAAACGCATGCAGCATACCTGTTGTTGGAACAGAGCATCCAGCAGCCCAGCAGGCCTTCTTTTTTAACTCCCACATGGTACATTGGCACGCGAAAATGTTGTAGAGCATACCAATCAAAGCATGGTTTTTTTTATAATACATGCTCTCGTACGTGGTCGATGGATGGCCCATGCATCTACATCTCGCCGGCCGCCGCCGCCATGTCATTGCCTGCTTCTGAAGTCTTTCAGAACTTGTTATAACTGAGTCAATTAAGTTGATCAGCAGGTTTTGTAATTGTTAGTTAGTAGTAGTAGTATAAAGTATTTCTAACCATCACATGCACGCATGACTAGTCAATTGTTACATATTTATATGATTAATTCACATAAGATATTCACCATTTCTGCATGCAAATTAAATGGCACTACGACTATATATCGATTACAAATCATCAATACTAACTATTCATTAGTATGTACTACGAGCTAGTACAATTATGAAGGGTGAAATATAGGTGACCATGATAATGTCCTAGCTAGCAAGTCATGTAACAACATGAACAACTAAGAGACTTTTTCTCGTGTGCCATTATAAAAGATCGCAATCCCTTGTGTGATCCTGGAAAAATTCAGCGGTCTTCAGCGCCACTACTCCAACTTTTTCGGGTCCTCCATGCCACTTTCGTCGATTCGAGACTCTACTTGCCGTCAAGCAATGAGTGTGTGAAAAGGCGAAAATGCCCTTTAAGTTCAAATATGTTATTAATTTTTTTGAGCATCTTAGCGACTTCAAATGAAAAAAACTCAAAACTAGAAAGTTGTAGATCTAAGTCGAGATTTATAATTTTCATATAAAAGTTATTTTCATTTAATTCCATTAAAAAAATATGATTTGATATGAAAATTATAGATATCTTAGAAAAATCACAACTTTCTTTTTTGAGTTTTTTCATTTGAAGTTTAAGATGCTAAAAAAATTAATAACATATTTGAACTTATGGGCATTTTCGCCTTTTCACACTCAATTGTTTGACGGCATCTTAAAGCCCTGAATCGACGGAAGTGGCATGGAGGACCCGAAAAAATTAGAGTAGTGGCGTTGAAGACCGCTAAATTTTTTCAAGGGCACACAAAGGATTACGATCTTTTATAATGGCACACAGGGAAAAGTCTCAACAACTAATGGAGGTTTGACATCTGATAGAATCAATCAAGCCGCCTGTGAGTAGCTTTCCCGGAATTCAAGTGGATGGTATGATCACGACCAAAAGGGTGTAGGCCAGTAAGGCCACTGACGTTTCTTATCGGTCTACATGCATGCACAATGCACATTTTTGCGAATTGCACAAGTACAGACGCAGACGCTCAATATACACGCATACTCACCCCTATGAACACACGTACGCAAATCCTACCCCCTATGAGCACCTCCGAAAGAATGTGCTGGCACATCTTGAGATTGATGAAGTCACCAGAGACGCCTCGCTGTCGGCGCTAGATAATAAACTTAATTGGTCATTCAGGTACACTACAGATGAGAGTATAATATAGGAGTATGCTAAATCCCCGAGAAGGAGATAGCGAATCGAATGATCCCCTGACCGACCCTACGAATTGCTGGGGGGCTCGGGAGCTATATCCATTAGGTACACTCGCGCGTACCCTCCAGCGGAGTAAGGATGGTTCGGCGGCCTACGGATCGTCCTCCCTCGAGGAGCCCCGCGAAGCCAGGAGGATGAGCCCGAGCAAGCCAGCAGCCATCGCTCGGGGCTCGGGGGCTCGGCCATAGCGCCAGGGATCCCAACCGATTAGGAGCCCGGGCCAGGCCTCTGCACTGGCAACCGCCTAGGCCTTCGCTCAGGGACCAGCTAACGTCCCGAGCCAAGACTAGAAGCCAGCTCAGGAATTGTCAGGTGCCCGGAGCCTGACAGACGCAGAGGCGCTGCACCGTTTGCTCGTTCCACAGCCATGAGGCACCGTCGGCCATTCCCTCGTCAAGGTCACGCAACGGGCATGACACATCAGGACAAGGGACTCCCCAATCCCTCCAAGCCCACTCATCAGCCTCTGTGGGTAGGGAAGGCTCCTTCCGCACCAATGAAAGCCTCGAGAAGGTTCACCTAGGGAGGCCACATAGAGGTAGACGTATAGCACCTGACAGTCAAGTGCGAGACTGCACAGAAGCATCAGGAAGTGGTTGCGACATTGTTGCCCCTCCTACACGACAAAGGAGTACCTGGCGGTGCCAAGACGAAGGAAACCGAAGCACCAGGCAGAGAATCCCTAGGTTAGAACCCACTCGCTTTGTACCCCATGCCCTTCTTGATATATAAGGGGAGGCATGGGCTCCTATAGCAGGAATTGAATCAGAAACATAGGGATCGAACCCATATACACTCGGCTCAAGTTGATCAGATCAACCGACCTGAGGTAGAAACCAAACAACCCTAGGATAGCACCACGCAATCCCCTACCAAACTATCTCTCAATTCCTCTATTGTAAACCCCCGATTGGGCATTCCTAACACAAAGAATACCATACTGTTGGACATAGGGCTCAGAGGCCCAAACTAGGATAAACTGATTATGTCCATTGCATGTTTTGAGTGTCTGAGCCACCAGAGACCCACACATCGACCTCTGACAAATAAACTCGATGCTCGCCACGGTTAGTTGGTGCGCCAGGTAGGGGAGCACGTCGTTTGTGATCACCATTTTGTGGTAGCTAGAACCACCTACTTTGCTGTCAAAGCCGGAGGTACCGCCCTTGAGGGCGTGGCGTGTGCTACTCCGACAAAATTGTCACCACCGGGGGATTCTTCGCCCCCGTTCAAGATCTCAGCTTTGGGAGCCTAGACTACATCACCGACCATAGCGGTGAACTCCACCTTTTCGAGGGGACTTCGTCAGAGGATAGTGAGTCCCTAGCGTTGGACCTCCACCGGGCCTCCTAGGAGCCAACCTAGATGTGCTGGTCCGACAAATCGGTCTCGGTCTAGGCTCGAACGCCACCGTGTTGAAGAACCTTCTGACGTCCTACATGTCAGCAAATGTTTGTCGTTGGACCAACGTCCAAGGGGGGCTCAAACACCTTGTTGCCTCTGTTGTATTCTCCTAGGTGTCCCCAATGAAATCCGGTGCAACACGTTGAAGCACTAGGCCGCCTTGAGGTCGCCCGCCCACCTAAACACGTGGCGTAGCACCACCCACCAAGCCGCCACCGGTGATGCCCCCCTAATTAATGTAGGAGTTGACAGAAATCTCCTAGAAGGAGGGAGCTATTGCATGATATTAGGGTGGGAATAGGCCCATGAATGTCCATGGCAATGGAAGGTCACCGAGCGGGAGGTGAACATGGTCGGACCGGTGGAGCCTTGTGAAAGCTCTAGTTTGGTTTTGGTAAATTGATGAAACCCTAAGTGCTAACCTAGTTCATCAAGTGATCATGAGATAGGTAGCACACTTCAAGTAGAGAAGCAAATGAAGATCATAACATGACAATGGTGATAGCATGGAGATGATCAAGGGCTTAAACTTGAAGAGAAGAAAGAGAAAAACAAAAAGCTCAAGGCAAAGGTATAACTTGTAGGAGCTATTTTATTTTGGTGATCAAGACACTTAGAGAGTGTGATCACATTTAGGTTTGATAACCGTACTATTAAGAGGGGTGAAACTCGTATCGAAATGCGGTTATCAAAGTGCCACTAGATGCTCTAACTCATTGCATATGCATTTAGGATCTAGTGGAGTGCTAACACCCTTGATAATATTTGTGTAAATATGCTACCACATGTGCACAAGGTGTTTGTAGGGTTGAGATGGGTTTGGGCCCTCTCTCCTCCCACCGAGCTTATGAGGCGGGATTCAGCGCTTTTCGGGAAAATGAAATGTCTATTTTCTATTGCTACGGATGCAAAATTCTTGGTGGTTGGCACACTTGAGCAAGGGTGAAGAAGTAAGAGTTGAAATGGAGTTGATCGAAATGATCTTTGGCGTCGGTCTCTCGACCGGGATTGGAGTCACTCAATGACCGGACGCTGAAAGGCTACGTCCGGTCGAGGTGTCGACAACCTGATGGCTTGAGTTGAGCACGGACGACGGTTTGGCTGCGTCCGGTCAAGGTGGACTTGACGCGTCCGATCGAAAAAACATGCCTCGAGGAGCTTACTGGAAACGACCGGACGCTGGGGCTTCAGCGTCCGGTCAGTTTTACCGGAGCGTCCGGTCAGCTTCGCAGCCGTTGAAATCTGACGAACAACGTTTGAAGCTGGTGACGCGTGGCGTCCATCGGGCGCCCGGACGCCGGGCGAGGGCCAGCGTCGGTCGTCGATATGACCCGGGCGTCCCGGTCGAGAGCGCGTTTGCCATGTGAGGGGTATAACGGCTCTATTTGATTGGGGCTCTATTTATAGCCCCATGGCCGGCTCAAGGGAGCTCTCTTGCACATTTTCATTGACATAGCAACCTTGTGAGCCTAGCCAAAGTTCTCCCACTCATTTCCATCATAGATTAAACATCTTTGTGAGATTGAGAGAGAATCCAAGTGCATTGCTTGAGTGGTTGCATCTAGAGGCACTTGGTGACCTGTGTGTTTCATTATGGATTTTTCACTTGTTACTCTTGGTGGTTGCCGCCACCTAGACGGCTTGGAGCAGCAAGGATCGTTGAGTGGAGGAGGTGATTGTCTCGACTCGATCGTGGTGATTGTGAGGGGTTCTTGACCTTTCCCGGTGGAGCGCCAAAAGATACTCTAGTAAATTGCTTGTGGCTCGTGTGATCCTCATCTTGTGTTGGTTGTGCGGCACCCTATTGAGGGTTTGACGAGTGATGTCAATCAGTAGCGTGAACCTCCAAGTGAGTGAATCGCCATTAACGAGGACTAGCTTGCTGCGGCAAGCAAGTGAACCTCGGTAAAAATCATTGTGTTCATCATTTGATTCCGAGGTGATTGGTCATCATTGTTATTCATCTTCGTGATTGATTGGTTCATTCATCTACACGGCGGTATAACCCTCTTGATCACTCTCTTTACTACGCATAAACTAGTTGACAAGCTCTTTAGTGTAGCTAGTTGTGAGAGCTTGCATGCTTGGTTGGTGTGGCTCTTTAGTTAGCCTTTGAGAGCACACTAACATAGGGTAGAGTCATTGCTCTTGTGTGAATTGAAACTATCTAAACTAGAATTGTGGTAGGTGGCTTGCATTTTTGAGTAGGCTAGCGCAACACTCGCTTCGCCTCATAATTGTCTAACCATTTGGTTAAGTGTTGTTGTAGAAATTTTTATTAGGCTATTCACCCCCCCTCTAGCCATTAGGACCTTTCACCTTGACACTTGTGGTGGTTGGAGGTGCCGATCACCTTCGGTCGGGACGACTATGTGACCCTAGCCACGTGCCTAACCCAGGCCATTTTTCGCTCATCAGTAGTCCAATCATCAGACACACTCATCTCTCAAGGGTGCTCATGGACGGGGAAGCGGGCAGAACATCCTCTACACCGATGCCCTGGACTAGATGAAGACCTCGAGGAGCAACCTCCGCCAGAGTGAACTACCCTTCTATGGGATTATCATCGGGGCATAGGCCATGCTCCTTGGAAGCATCCAACTCCCTGTCGTGTTCGGGGAGCCAACCAACTTCCGTAAGGAGGTGGTCACCTTTGAGGTGGTGGCTTTCCTAGGCACCTATCATGCGTTGCTTGGGTGGTCATGCTATGCAAAATTCATGGTCATCTTGCATTATGTCTCCCTAAAACTCAAGATGCTTGGCACCACAGAGTCATAATCGTGGACTCTCTCACCCAAGAGGCCTACCTGTGTAAACAAAAAGACATGACCTGCAAGCCACGGTGACCTCACTGACATTCAACATCAGCTGAAGGAAGTGGCCCCACATAGCAAGAGGGAGAGTCCAACGAGCTCCTTCAAGCTGGTGGAAGACACCACGATGATCGAGGTTGACCTCGAGAGTCCTGCAAGGTTGTCCGCATTGGGGCCAGGCTACCTCTAGGGTCTGAAGCCTCCCTCATGGAGTTTTTGTGCTGCTGGTACAACCCCTATAGAGAGAGGGTGATGATTGGGAAAGAAATGAGATGGAGTGGGAGATATATGTCAAGTATTAGAGGTGTTATATTCAAAGTTGCCATAGCACTCACGTGCTCTGAGAGCCATGGTGGATGCATGGTGGCAATCCCACATCGAAGAAAACGTCCACCCAAACCAGTATGGACCGACACTATATCATTTAACAAGTTTAGGGGGGCTAGAAATGCATTTTTAAAGTTTGAAGGCCTAAGTGACACTAGACATGTTCTGGGGCCTCCCGCATTTAAATTTTTGGGGGTGAAGCCTCGTGCCTGAAGGTTCACCAACTACATCAATTTCCCACTATGCAAGCTTTTATGACCGCAGGTGTTGCAGCGAAGGCTTCGGTGAACACGAAGGTCTCTGGTGCGAAGGCCAAGCAATGACCCAACATCGGAGGCCCAAGGAAGCCTACAACCAAGGTCGATGAGTCAATCCACGAAGGTCTCTAGTGCGGAGGCCAAGGAAGGACCCAATGCCGAAGGCCCAAGGGAGCCTATGGCCAAGGTCGATGAGTCAATCCCTTGCTCGAAGGTTTCAAGACACCAAGGTGCTGAGGTTTTGATGAACACGAAGGTCTCCACGTGCGAAGGCGGAGCAATGACCCAATGCCAAACTCCCAAAGGAGCCTACGACCAAGGTCGATGAACCGAGCCCCTGCCCAGAGATTCTCGTGCTCTCGAGGCAAAGGGTCCCCCGAGAGGCTTTCAACAGCCAATGCCCGAGGGTCTTTGTTGCAGTAAAGAAGACAATCTTCAAATAAGAGGACCCAAGAGCAAGCCAAGCAACCTAATGGGCCATGGCCCCGACCCTACAAGGGCCCATTTAGGAAGGTGGTTATACGTGTAAAAGTCTTTTATACCCATTGGGGCATTATACTCCGCATGAGGGGGAATATGTTGGTATATTCCCCAGCTGGCAAGGGACATAAATGTACCACAATATGTATGTAACCGCACCCGATAAAATGGGGACTTGAACCCTCATGGAGGGAGAGATCAGTTGGCACATCACCTAAGAAACTATTGCCTCTGTATTCATGTCTGCTTTTCTGAAGGGGCAAGCCTTCGATGCGAAGGCCCCCGCCCGTTTAGGCTCGTCTCCAGCACGAAGGTCCCCACCTGTCCAGGCTCGCCCTCGGCGGGAGGGCCCCCGCCCATTTGGGTCGTCCTCATTGAGACCCCTCCTATTGGGA
The DNA here is from genome assembly GCA_904845875.1 of Miscanthus lutarioriparius. NCBI lineage: Eukaryota > Viridiplantae > Streptophyta > Magnoliopsida > Poales > Poaceae > Miscanthus > Miscanthus lutarioriparius. Next base: position 107,051,631 of record CAJGYO010000005.1, read on the forward strand.
TCCTAACATAACTCTTCATGAAATGTGTTGCTAAAAAAACTCTTCATGAAATGTAGTCTAGACACAAACACTCAACATATACCTAATTACACTACCCCAGATCTAGACATCACTGTCAGTTCAAAAAACCCTTCACTGCCGGATTTTGAACCGACAGTGGTATACCGGCAGTGATGGGGGGTTGACATCACTGTCGGTTCTTAAAAACCAACACTGATCTATAGGCAATAGTGTCAGTTCCTGGCTCCACCCGGTAGTGTCCAGTTGAACAACATTGTCGGTTTGTAGTCCCAACCGACAATGATGGTTGCTTCAAGAGTGTCGATTTTTGGCTCAAGCCAGCAGTGTTGAGTAAGCCTACACTATCGGTTTATGGCTCAAGTCGGCAGTGTTGAGCAAGCCAACACTGTCGGTTTATGGCTCAAGCCGGCAGTGTTGAGCAAGACAACACTGTCGGTTTGTTGCTAATCGACAGTGATGGTTCGGCAGTAATGGTTACGACAACACTGCCGGTTTGTTGCTAACCGGTAGTGATGGTTACGACAACACTGTCGGTTTGTTGCTAACCGGCAGTGATGGCCCGTTCGCATTTTATTGTTTTATAATTTATTTTAATTTATATTTTTTTGTGGAATCGGGTTTCGCTTTATATACGCTACGTAGACGACAGACCCATCAATATTAAACATTACAAATGTTACGGTTATAGTTCAAATGTTCTTATCAAGATCTCGATCCCTCAAAATAAAAAAGAAATTATTCGATAAGATGAAGCATGCTTCTCAGACTTCTTACAATAATCTAGCGAGCCGCTCTGGGCCATACTGGTCCTTGAACTTCACGGATTGTGCAATGAAAAATACTCCATCTTTTTCCAATACCTCGGCTAAGATGAATTTTGCCAGCTCCAATTGCAGTGCGACGATCTCCATGTCTAACAGCCTTTCGTGGTTATATTTCTTGCGTTGTCGTTCAAAAAAGATGATATCCAAAGAGAAATCAGTAAATCATTTTGTTGAATTATTAACAGACATAAATGAAATGGGGATTATACACACCAACTTATCTGCTTCTTCCGATTTCCCGCCGATGTAGCGAAGCATTGCCCACATTACATAAAACCCGCATTCATTGTTTCCCGCCGGCTGTTTTAGGTACTTCCCCTCCATTTCGACAACCTTGAATGGGACCTGCATCCCACCGATATGTCTTATTTGGATACTGTGCAACATTAAAAGTTGAAACATTAGAAAGCGGAATATACCCAAAGACTTAGCCTTAGATAGGAGTTCTTGGAAAACAGCTAGTCACGTGCCTGGACCTTGATTGCTTCTGCTGGGTTTCAACTCTAACCTACCCCAATTTGTTTGGGACTTAAAGGCTTTGTTGTTGTTGTTATTGTTGTAACAAAGACTTTCTCGTCTAAAAAGTTAAAACAGTTGTTTAAAATGCCAACATTCAACACAGAACCAAAATTATATAGGAACCATGGAGTGGACCAACATCTGGTTAAGCTCATTCTAATTGCAAGCCTTTATAGGCTGTATACTGATGCACAATACCAAAATTATATAGCAACCATAGAGTGGATCATGCTACCATAGTTCCAGCAAATATCACACTAAAAGTGGAGTTACCAAATACCAAGCACATACCACTCAACATGGCCAATTTAAATAGTTGCTTCCTAAAGGCTAGATCATGCCATCAAGTTAAGTTGCCAAGCAAAAACTGACACTCTTAAACATTGCAATACCACAATAAGAACAATGTTTATGTGCAGAGTAATTGTGCCATCTTATTGAACCCTCATATCTGAATGATAAATTATACAACATGATTATAAGTATATGACAGTGAATGTATAGAGTTTAACCACATTAGGTACTTTTGCTAGTACTCCTGCAATGGATTGTCCTAACATTTTTTCCCCGCTAAGTAACTGCAGTTCTTCTCATAAGTTGGCTCTAAAAAAATTTAATACTAGCAAAGCAGGTGTAAAGGTATTGATCAAGCTTCCAGATAATTTTATACTATGCAGTTCTTCTCATAGGTCAGCGGTACAGATAAACAGATCACACTGGCATACTCAGTTCCACACTAGTAAACCATGATACTATCATTTTGCCTTGAAAACCTCCCAATGCCCACCCCTAAAGTCCCATTGGCCCCTACACGCCAAATGCCACATGGATCATGAGTCAATGCAGGAGAGGACCTACCAAATCCTAGCCGCTGCCGCCATGCACTCACCGTGGGGTATTTCATCAAACACATAGCGGGCAGTGAGCCATGAACTCACCGTGGAGGGTGGGAAAGCAGCTGTCCATGCGCTCCTAAAGGCCTCGGCGGTGGGAGTGCAGGCGTGGAGGAGGAGGGGCATGGCCGACGTCGTGGACGAGGAATGAGGGCACGGACAACGCGGTGCTCCAGCGTGGGGCGGTGGACGGCGTCACGGGCGCTGGTACGGGACTAACGGGGACGCATCGAGGGGACGCACAGGCGTTGGCATTGAAGAAGAGGAGCACAGAGCTAGGAACGGCGGCACGGGGTGCGGTGGATGGGTGCGCGGGGAACGGTGGTGCCCATCGGCGTGGGCTGGTGCTCCAGCGGCGCGGGGGGAGGGGTTGGCGCGGGGTTGAAATGACTTTGGAAAATTTCAACCCACGCCTTGCTTTTATACCAATGGTTCATCATTGCCGGTTGTAAGTTCTAAACCAATAGTGATGAGGAAACATCACTGCCGGGCCATACCTCAAACCGGCAGTGATGGGGGTGTAGCAGTTATGGGTTAAGTAGGATATCTTTTCTCTTTCTTTCGAATTCCTCCGATTACCACAACGGTTAAGACCCCGTAATTTAGCTCCCGAGACCCGTGTTCGAGTCCTAGACGGCCCAAATTTTTTGTTTAATTTTATAAATTATTAAATGACTTTGGAAAATTTCACCCTGTACCTTGCTGTTGTCCCAATGGTTCATCACTGCCGATTGTAAGTCTAAACCGACAGTGATGAGGCAACATCACTGCCGGGTCATTCTTTGAACCAACAGTGATGGCGGTGTAGTGGTTACGGGTTAAGTAGGATATCTTTTCCCTTCTTTCGAATTCCTCCGACTGGCTCAACGGTTAAGACTCCGCAATTTAGCCCCTGAGACCCGTGTTCGAGTCCCAGGCGGCCCAAATTTTTTGGTTTAATTTTATAATTTATTAAGCGCTCTAAAAAGTTAAAAAGAAAAAATAAAAATAAATTAGCCTTGACACACCTCCTATACTAGGGCATCGGTTAAGACTCAGAACTCTGCTCCCCCGAGCTCGAACCCGAGGGCTGGCACAATTTTTTTTAATTTTTTATAAGTCACTGCTGATTTTCAAAATAAATCGACAGTGATAACCATCATCACTGTCGGTTTCGTCTCATCACTACCGATTTTTTGAAACCGACAGTGATGTTTATATATATTAAAAATTTTCTTTTATATACTAAATAAATATAAGCATATGTATTCCTATGTCGAAATGGCTTAAATTTTTTTTGGCAAGCATGTACACCCAAATTAAGACCCCACATAGGATCTTAGATTTTTCTGATTAGTTTTTTTAATTTATTATATTTTTTTGTGTGCTGAATGAGACAAAAGAGGGTGAATTTCATCTTGGACTCAATAGATTTTTTCATCGACCTCCACAAAATTCTTATCCCTAGGGCACATTAGAGCTTGTGTAAAAGTTTGGCACCATTCCGGATCTTTTCGTGGGTAGACTCAGTTCAACCTATAATTAATCGGTGTCGTCGCGTGGAAATTCAATTAAACCTCAGAAAGTACCAAACCATCTCCGGAAAATCTCAAACTAGGTGTTTCCTTCACATGTGGCACGTGTAAGCCTAAAAAAAGTTTGAGAACAATACGACACCAGAATACATATGAACCACAGAAACCTTGATAACCTATGTGTATAGTCATGGTTCGATGAAAAGGCTCATGTACCTCTATTTAGCATGTATACTCCGCTTATGTTGAAATAGCTTAAATTTTTTTTGGCAAGCATGTATACCCAAATTAAGACCTCAAACAAGATCTAAGGTTTTTCTGATTACTTTTTATTAATATATTTTTCTCTGTGCTGAATGAGACAAAAGAGGGTGAATTACATCTTGGACCCAATAGATTTTTTCATCAACCTCCACAAAATTCTTATACCTAGGGCACATTAGAGCATGTGTAAAAGTTTGGCACTATTCTGGATCTTTTCGTGGGTAGACTCAGTTCAACCTATAATTAATCGGTGTCGTCGCGCGAAAATTCAATTAAACCTCAAAAAGTAGCAAACCATCTCTAGAAGATCCTAAACTTGGTGTTTATATCACCTGTGTCACGTGCAAGCCTGAGAATAATTTTGAGACCAGTACGACACCGGAATGTATATTTCTAGTTGTCCAACAAATGTTACACGAATTACATGTATGACAATAATTAAACACACAAGCCGTACAAATTAAAATTAGAACCCAATTAAACTACGACCTTGCAAACATAGCTAAATAAACATTAATTACTATTGGAATCACTACCAGAATCGATCGAGCCACGCACACTAACATGCCTCTGTAGCCATATATGGTAATTGATGTCATGAATTATGTATTCGATTGTATCGATGAAGGTAATGCTCGTATGAGTGCACTCTCTCGTGCCTCAATACCGAAAGAATGGTCGACCATAGATATAACCTATTGAACGACCACTACCCCTGTTAGTAATCCTTATGCAGTATTGGCGTCCTTCTATAGTGAGCTAGTCGAGGTTTCCATTGCAGAAGTCTCAATCGCACCCGAGTTGCTCCATAACTTGGTCTAGAATGGCCCACAAGCCACATGCAGCATAGGTAAGGTCTTGGAGCGCAATCTACATGCGGAGAAAAAGAAAAAAATTAGAGAATGTTATTACAATAATAAACAACAAATAACCACGACTCAGGTATAAGTGACCATTTTACCACATCCGCACAGTTGTAGTTCGTAAACCATTCACTTGCTTGCGGGACGGGGATATCACCAGCATTCAAAGCAAGTGCCTTGAAGTGCGAGAAATCAGGCACATCATAGCAAACACATCGAAGTGCCTCTAAATAGAAGTGCACGACACTGAATTGGGCGCTTATCACGTTCGGGCTCTGTCTTCCTGTCTTGTGGATATGGTTTCGATGATTTGCACCCCTCAAAGGGATGGAAAAACTGAGTTCACACGTCCATAGCCGACCACTTGTATTAGATGCCATGTTCTCGACGATGTCCGAAATAAAGAACCAGCTAAGTGCTATTCGCAGTCAATCTATTGGGGATATAGTCTGCGACATATATGTATGCAACAATGATATTAAACTAATTACACTTATTTGTTAGCATAAAAAAACAAAAGATGTTGGAAAATATTTCATACAATAGCTGGAACAGGGAATCGTGGAATGGCCACATTAGGAGCGAATGGCTCATCGCCAGGGTGAAAACCTGGTTCTTGTGGTGGGGGAGGTCCGTTGTTCATACCACCTCATCGATAAAATGCAAAAAAATATGAACATAAAATATATGCACAAAAAATTCTTCCAAGTAAAATGTGGCAACATAATTAAATATAGATCAAATGCAAGGAATAAGAATATATATAAATGTGGAATGCAAAGAAACATGAATATAAATATATATCAAATGAATATAGATAAAATTTTGGAGAAGACAACATATCAATACCAATGAAAAATGCAGGAGCCATGACCAAATCACGTAGAGAGAGTGGATTTGTTGAGAAGTGAGAGTGAAACGTAAGAAATGAGACTGTGAGAGTTCGTGGGTGGGTGGGATCGATGTATGTGGCTGGCGGTTTGTTTTATATAGGGGGGCATGGACATCACTGCCGGTTTTTAAATAGAACCGACAGTGAACGTTAATATCACTGTCGGTTTTTAAATAGAACCAACAGTGAAAGTGAATATCATTGCCGGTTTTTAAATAGAACTGACAGTGAAGGTGCATATATGTAAATGATATATTTATTTAGACTAGGTAGTGTGCCCGTGCGTTGCTACGGGACAACTAAACTTTTATACTAACAACACATGGATCGCACGATAAGATAACGATACTATAAAATTAAATACCAACGTTAAAGTTACAGTTAATCCAAAAAGCAAAGTTTATGAAATTAACAGTCACGGAGAGCGCGGCGTCACAGGCTTACAAACTCTACTTTATAGACCTTTTCGTGATGCGCCTAAGATAATGTTTTATATCGGCAGGAAGAAATCTTCGATATCCATTTCTTTCGTATGCCAATAAATTCACGAATAAGTTCCGTCGCATCTCCATACCATCCTGTACACAGGCTCGAGTATATATGTCAATATTAGTGCTTGTCGCATGGGTAATACTGTGTCTCTTGAAAAATCTTCCACAAAAACTTAAAACAAAGTGTTATACTCACCGTATAAATATGTGTGGCTTTTGGTCTATTCCACGTAGACATATACTGTAGAATAAGATATCCACTTAAGTGTCTGTGGCAAGATTCACGATCAGCGATATATAGAAATAGTTAAATCATAGGTATTATTATTGTAAGCTACAGTGACTCTGCGTTAGTTACCCATCTATGTCCTCTGCAATGTTTCCTTCTCGTCTGAATTTCCATTTGAAGACATCCTCATTCCATCCAGGAATATGTACATTCACTGTGTCCATGTACTGCAAGGTAAATCCAAGAGTGTACATGGCATACATCAGCGCTGGTGTCTCTTTACACCAGTCTTCAATAGGTCTAGAATCAATCATGATAAGCATCTTCTCCTTCTGATCAAAAACATAAAGCATATACTTTCAAACGTGTAGCCATGGCAAAAGAAACTGTAAACATGGTAGCGTTTAGAATAGTATATAGAAAATAAGTAATAAAAGCAGGAGCAAGCGACTTACATATCTGCATTGTGCTAAGTTGTATTCCATATCCTCACATACACCAATCGTAGCAGCCATTTCTTTCTTAGTGTATTTTTATGGTATTCTGGCATTTTTGTTAAAGCACACATTTTCTGGAAGAGAAGGATATCGAGAGTCAGGATTAGTATAATTTGGCCTACTTTAATTAGGAGAACAACAAATAAGACAATATAATATAGCACGATAAGAATTTTAAAAATATGCTTACACAGAATCTCAGGTCTATGTGATGCTTCGTAATACTATTGTATTTTTTCATTGTATTGTACTCTCGAGCTGCCTGAAAACGGACACCTAAGTTGAAACAGTTTTCAGAGATGTCTTGATTGTTCATTAACAACTCTTGTAGGTCCTTGACACTTAGGGCAATCATGGAGGGATGAAAACCTTTAACCCAAGGCTTTCTGCAAAGCATTAGACACATATGATGGTTTTCGTCATATAAGATAGCACACTATTATTAGTAAATAAAGTAATTAAAATAAGCATGTAGCTTACTTCAACGTCGCTTCATCCTGAATTGTCATGACGTAATCACACAGTAACTCAGTCATCTCTTCCTTGTTCATTGGCATGTCTTTCATGGCCTCAAATGCCCAAAACTCATCAGGGTCTTGGTTAGCATGGACTTGTGGGGATTTATTCTGAGTTTGTATGTGTTGAGGGGTGCCCGTTTGAACCACTAAGCATTCGGCCTCCTCATAATGTTTTCTCTTTTTCGTGGACACTTGATCAGCCATCTTTGGATTCTCTATTATGGCACAGTCGCTTGGGCTTAGGTAGCACAATAAATCTGATGTTTTGAATTACATGCCAAGCGTTATAGCCAATCATAAGCAGTAGTCGCAAAAGTGACCATAGACAGTAGGGTAACTCATTTCAAGAGCCTTTTTAAGTAACTATTATACATTGAAGCCAAGTTTATTATTTTATATATCATGAAAACAAAATATATAATCAAGTGTATTGTACAATCTATTTATCTGTAGCGGTGGCAATGTAGGTACCATTGGCAAACTGCAACTGTCATGACTGTACAATTCACCTACTGTGGAATGTCATAAATCTCCAAGTTTTGGAAGCCGAGTTGAAGAAAATGAACATGAAATTTTAGGAATCTTGAGTTGAAGAAATCAGATTATAAGGCTGCAAGGAAACAAAAAAAAATCACTTAGATTAACTTCCTATACCACTGTAAAGGTGGACTTAATTGGTATTTTGAGCAACGACATGTAGATTGTAGGACAAAAACTACCAGGAAGATGATCGATGAGACCTTAAACCTCAAAGTAAGTGCGAAAAGAAAATAGCGTTTAATTAAAGAAAGAAATGTATGGGAGTCATATAGTATACATGGTGTCCAATTAAAGTGATAGGCGTAAAATTACAATAAACTGAACTGCAAAACAACCTTTGATATGAAATTAGAATAAACGAAAATGCAAAATGTTAATTTCAAAACCAGCAGATATTCCATATGATAAATAGAGAAGGCGCATATAATCTAAAAATGTCACATTGAAATCTAAGGACCAGGGTAAGTGGGTCTGGAGTTGAGTTCACTATACCTGCTTATTTTATCTCTTTGTAATAAGTCTTATCCTAGTGTACAAAAAACATTGGTGTGCTGAGCATAGAGCACATGTGAATCACAAGTTTATAGAATGTAATCATTCATCCAATGCACATATACCTATACCTGCACATCAGAAGTTCAATGTGGAAGGCACTCAGAGTTGTGGTAGACAGACTGACATGTACAATAATAGGTGCTGGAAGCAGCCAGCTATAAAGCAACTGAATCTTGTAAGTTTTCTTATAGGAGCATAAAAAATACAAAAACAATAAAATGGAACTGCACCCTAAAAAAATAAAAGTAGACCATGAATCTATTAAACTTTGTAAGATGCATCCAAGTAACCTATACCTAACTAAATGAGACATTCAGGTTCGATCTCAAAGCCAAGCTCATTGTTAGACAATTGATGTAAGCAATATGAGAAGCAGCTTAAATATCTAAGGCTACTAGAATGAATATGGCTAAAAATTTAATAACAAACAAAAAATAGGGAGTGCGATGGAAGTTCTAAAAACATAAACTCAGAACACTTGGGAAACCATGATATATTGATGCAGGCATGCAGTCCTATGTTGCCTAATCACTGCAAGGAACTGATATATGTTGTACGATATGAATGAGAACAAAAGCTATATATGAACCTCACCTGCATATATAGTTTGTCACTGAAATGAGGCCTATTAAGCAACAGAACAGCTCTGGGTTATACTGAGGGAAAGGCGAACACAACATTAGGTTGAGAACAAAGAAAAAAGAAATAAAGGAGGGAAGTATATCAAGTGTTATAACTGTGGTTAAGAAGCCACCAATTGCACCTTACATTTGAGAAATCACCATATGCAAGAGCCTCAAACCTGTGCATACTGTACTTTGAGGTTGTCAGCGTATAACTGTATAGGAATATCTGTATGTATGAATACATGATGGTAAAAGTGAAGCACCACTGGAATATAAAAGACCACATCGCAATGAGCAAAGCAAACAACTATGAAAATTAACAGATATCATGCATTCCATAATTTATTTATTCGGATCCAAATTTAGCCAAGCCGAAGTGCAACTGACCTGCAAAGCTCTGTTTTCCCATAACAGTGTATAATTGTATAGGAATATCTGCATATATGAATACACGACAGTAAGAGTGAAGCACCACTGGAATATGAAAGGCGACATCAGAATGAGCAAAGTAAATAAATCTGAAAATTAACACAGTTTATTTATGAGATCCGAATTTAGCAAAGTCGAACTGCAGCTGATCTGCACAACTGTGTTTTCTTGGACCGTCAAAACACGGATATCATTTGCATACATTACAGAAAAACAAACTGGCATATCCGAATATAAAGTATGAAGAAGAACTTGGGAACGTGTTTTATATTTTAGCAAGCCGACATGAGAACTGGAATGTGTGATAAACAGAGGACATGGCGAGGACCAGTAAAGGCCGTCGCCATCGTATGCAAATGCGCCGCGATGATGCTCCTCTTGACCTGTACTCCAAACACCTCAATGGTGTCGGGCATCAAGTTGAAGCCATAATAGCTGAACCCTAGATGAAGAACCAAATTGATTTGTAATAACCCAAGATGAAGAACCTAATCGATCTGGGGACATAAGAACCGTAGATGACGAACCAGATCGATTTGCGTATCGGCCTCGCACCTCCCGTTCTCGCACATGGCGTGGAAGCACCGTCGTCGTGGCCACAGGCCATTGCCATACCTCCGCGCCGCCCTTGCCTGCCCTCCCAGGCACCTCCGCGCATGTCCCGGCAGCGGTAGCCATGACCGCGCGTGACCCTCGGCTGCTCCTCCATGATCACCGATGGCATCCGCGGCCGCTTGCGACTTCCGACGGCTCCTTATCCGCGACCGGCAGCCACAGACGCATCTGTATGTATCCGTCTTCCCAGCAGCGACACCTCTGCATCCGCGCCAACCCACAACCCCACCAAACGCAGTGGAGGTGCAGCTCGGACATAGCGGGCTCATCGAGCCATCGGGCCTACCCACCGCGCGGGGAGCGCAAGGTCGAGTTCAGCTGCAGCAATGGATACAGAGAGCGTTCTGAGCCATGGCCGAAGGTAGCTTTCGAGCAGGTGCTGATCGGTTGCCGCACCACCGCAAGGAACGCCGCCGCCGCGAGCAGGTCTTGATCGGCCGACCTTTTCACCACCGCGCGAACGCCGTCTCGACCGAAAGCGTTGCCGGCCTGGCCTTCTTTCCGACGAGCGCTTGAGAAACCGATGGTCCCCCGACCTTCTCCGCCTTAGCCACATCGTCCGCTCGCACCGATGCGGTGGCCAATGCGCATGGCGAGGGGCACGACCGATGGTGGAGAGGGATCTCGCGAGGGGGAGAGAGCGATTGGAGGCATGACTTACGTGAGCGATGAGGCATATTTTTTTCCGCACAGGCGAAGGCAGAGCGACGAAGCGAGCGAGGTATCGCACGGTCGTGGGCAGACGGACGAACCAAAACAAATGTCGCACCAAAAAATATCCACGCTTTATTCTTTTTAGTTGTAGAAGATAGTACAGTAGGAAAGTTTTAACAATTATGATCTATTTATTTTGATAGTACAGAAATACATCAAAAAATAACAAAAATATTAGAAATAAATTACATATACGATAACAAAGACCTTACACTAAAATTCTATATACGATAACAAAGACCTATTTGCGTACAGGTCAATGTTACAATCAATGTGTATCAACACATTATAATTTAACCACCTCAGTAGCATTCTTCTAGCACCAACTAAGGTCAAACAGCAGCACCGAGGTGGTCTACGAGCTATACCAGTTGGAGATGACAAGGTGGCATCGATGAATCTATGCCTCTGTTGTACATGGCCTTTGTCTTGGTGCAGTCCAGATGCGCACCGCAGTGGATGGCCCTGTGAACCTCGTGGAATCTCCAATCTTCGGCATTGCTCTATCTTCAGTAGCATTCTTCTAGTACCTCTTGTGTGCACCATTTTGGTGGACTACGATGCGTAACGATATCTATGGTTTGTTATGAGAGGAAAACACTGTATCATGGCTGATAAGCCATAGCTGAAATCAACATGCATGGAGAGGCTCCCTAGTAGGGCTTCATTTTATAGGCTAGCTGTCACGGTAGGTGGGAGCAGTGCTCCTGCTGTGGTGATCAGCGGGAGCACTGCTGGCCCATGAGGGAATATTCATATCACTGTCGGTTTTGATAAAAAATCGGCAGTGATAGGGGTCATTAGTGCTGGTTTTTAGAACCGGCAGTGATTCCATGTATCACTGTCGGTCTTTAAAAAAAACCGACAGTGATAGGCCTAACAAACAGTTGCTGCTGCCACAGGCGCTCAGCTTTTATTTTTTTGAAATCAGTGCCACTGCCGCAAGCTCTAGATAAAAAAAATAAATGTTTTTTGTCCCGCCTGGGTTTTGAACCGAGGGAGCGAGAAAGAGGGATTAGTGGCTTAACCGCTGCGTTAAAGGAGGATTTACGTTAGGAAACATTTTGTTATCATTTTTATAGTTTAAGTTGAGGTTCATTTAATTCTGTAAAAATATAAAAAAAAGTTTGCCACACCTAGGATTCGAACCAAAGGCTCGGGCTTCATAGTAGCTGGCTTTTACCGCTGCGCTATGATAGGGAGTACGTCAAGGTATGTTTTCTTTTTTGTTTTGTCCTTCGAACGGGAGTTAATTAATTTGAGGTCTAGATTATAGGGCTTTAACCGCTGCGCTAGCATTAAGGATTACGTTAGTTATGTTATGTTTTTTCTTTTATCCGTTTAGTGCATGTAAATACATATAATTTATTATAAAATAATACAAATATTAGTGTCTCAATTATTTAATTCCATGATAATTAATTAATGATCTATAATTATCAAATAATAGTGTTTCTGAACATCATCTCAATATTTGATTACATAGTCAATTATTTAATTTTAGAGAAGCGCACAAAATATAAATTAGATTACATAGTTGGTGAACAACGTCCGAATAATGATTACATAGTTAATAATAATCTAACTATCTTTAGGTGCATCAGCAATGAGGGCCTCATTGTGATCAAGCCGTACGTAAGCAGGTTCGTCACCCTCTTAAAGTATAGGTAGGAGTACGTTCGCCCTGAATGGACGCATTTCCTGATAGCCTCTATAGTCTTCTTCGTCCGTCACTCCATCGACACCGACAATCTTCCTTTTCCCTATTAGGACTACTTTTAGCCTTTCTTTTGTCTTGTTATCCCTTGCATAGAAGACTTGCATAACATCTCTTGCAAGGGCGAAGGGGTCGTCTCTGTATGCGGTCTTAGTGAGATCAACGGTAGTGAACCCTTCACTATCAGTGTTGATTTCCTCGAGCTAGACCCACTGGCAGCGAAAAAGAGCTGCCTTCAATGGACTGTAGGCTAGCTCCCATATCTCCTCTATGAAACCATAGTATGTCACCTACACGTTGCCGTTTTTGTCGTGAGCATCAAAATGACCACCACAATTTTGGTATGTGCTGTTTCCATCTTGCTTTTTTGTGTAAAATATGAATCCATTGATCTCATACCCTTGGTACTTAAGATATGTACTCGAAGGTCCCTTGGCTAAGGCATCCAGTTGATTACCCAACTTTATTCCAAGCAAGCGGCATTGCAACCAGTTGACAAATTCCTCCTTATATTTTTTATCCAGCCAAGCCTGTGACCTGCTCGGATACAGAGTTTGCAGCAATTGCCTGTGCTCGTCAATGTATGGCATCACATCCTCGGCTTGCTGGAGAACAGCAAACTATGCCTGTCTAAAAGAAACAGGGTCGTCTACTGTAATAGATTTCTCCCCGATCCTTCCTTTGCCACGTAGTCTTCCCTCGTGACAAGATTATGGAACTTCGACCTTTTGATGTCCAGATAATATGTGTAGAATGCAATGGCCTCCTCCATTGACCATCCTTCAACCATGCCCCCTTCTGGCCTGAATCTATTCCTAACATACCTTCTAAAAACTTTCATCAATCTTTTGAAAAGGAACATCTGATGCAGGTACATTAGGCCAAGGGCTCTAATTTGGTCAACAAGATGAATGAGCAGATGCAATGAGATATCAAAGTAAGTCAGCAGGAAATGCATCTCAAGCCTAACGAGAGTTTCGACTATGTCCCGCTGTAGCTGCTCTAGCATGGACACATCAATGATCTTTTTGAGATCGTGTTGAAGAACGAACAAAGTTTTATGAATGGGGCACAGACCTTTGGGGGAGGATACTACGCAGGGCAACAGGGAGCAGCTGAGTCATAATGACATGACAGTCATGGGCCTTCATAGGGCCATAGTTGAACTTGAGTTCTCTCATGTTCACTAGCCTCTTCGGGTTCACACAGTAGCCCATTGGGACTTTGAGTTCATTGAAGAAAGAAATAAGCGCACGCTTTTCTTTCTTCTTCAATGTCCATGATGCAACCGAAAGTTCAAACTAGCCATTCTCTAGCTCCATGGGATGCAGCTCCTTCCTGATTCTCAAGTGTTGCATGTCCAGGCGTGTGGCTAGTGAATCCTTCAATATCCCACCGGTGTCCATCAAGGTATTAAGAGTGTTAGCGCACACGTTTTTAGTGATGTGCATGGGATCAAGATAGTGGCGTACCCTCAGAAATGGCCAGTAAGGTAGTTTCTAGAAAAACCGATTGTTTCTTCCAAATGCTCCCATCAGGCGCTGCTACTGCATTGTCCCCCTTCCCAAGGACAACCTCTAGTTTGTTGAGTTCTCGAAGTATCGCAGGCCCATCTCGATATTTTGGAGCTAAGCATTTCTTAATAGTACCGTTGAAATCTTTTCTGTTCCTGCGGTAAGGGTGATCCTTAGGTAGGAACCTATGGTGTCCCATATAAATTATCTTTGAGTTATTTGGCAGATTTACCGCATCGGTGTCGTCCAAGCACTCGACATATCCAGTATAGCCTTTTGTCTTCTCTCCGGACAACGAACCTCGACCTGGCAGGTCAGTGATTGTAGCGATAAGTACTCCCTTGATCGTGACGTGTTCCTTTTTGTACTCGTTCCAAACATCCGGTACACCCTTTTCAAACATCTCCACTAGTTCATCGATCACTGGTTCCAGAAACACATCGATGTCATTCCTAAGTTGTCTTGACCCTTGGATCAGTAGTGGCATCTGGATGTACGACCGCTTCATACAGACCCAAGGTGGAAGGTTGTATATACAGAGCATCACTGGCCAGGTGCTATGATTGCTTCTAACCTGGTCGAAAGGATCCAACCCATCTGTGCTCAAAGCAAACCAAAGGTGTCTTATCTCTCCACCAATGTCCTTATAGAACATAGTATTGACAGTCCTCCAGTCATGCCCATCGACGGGGTGCCTCATCATTGTATCTTTCTTACGCTCTTCGCCATGCCAGCGCAACAGCTTGGCTGACTTTGCACATGGAAATAGCCTATGCACCCGGGGAGCTATAGGGAAATACCAAATGACCTTTACGGGACCTCCTCTGGTCTTGGTACCCTCATCTAACGGCCCTTCCTTGTACCGTGGAGCTTAACACTTGGGGCACTTGTCTAGGTCTTTGTATTTTTCTCCACGGTACAATATGCAATCATTGTAACACGCGTGGATTTTTTTAACCTCGAGGCCGATGGGACAGATCATTTGCTTGGCCAAGTATGTCTTTTCTGGCAACATGTTTTTTTCTGGGAGCATTTTTCTTATTATACCTAACAACTGAACGGAGCCTTTATCGCTCAATCCGTTTGTCTATTTGAACTCTAACAGCATGATGTCGGCTTCTAGTTTGCTCATTGAACAATTCTTATACAATGGTGGTTTGCCATCTTGTCTCATTTTCTCTAGCTTTCTCAGCTGCATTTGATCTCTACATTACATAGCAGCTGAGAAATGCCATCATTATCCTCGATGTCGTCAGCTAGCATGTTCCTAAACACATTATTAACTGTGGCCATAGGTTCCGTGTTGACACCGGGTTCCTCGTCAGCATCGTGGATGGCTACGTCAGGCATGTCCACATCATCATCGTTTTCCTGCAGAACATTCACACCAACCTCACCATGCGTAGTCCATATCATATAGTTTGGCATGAACCCCCTGGTAATCAAGTGCGATCGTATAGACTCAATTTGATGAAAGTTTCTTTGATTCTTGCAATCTTTGCATGGGCAGAAGACATGGTTCCCATTCCCAGCATGGGCTTTGGCATCAGTGATAAACTGGCTGACGCCATGCATGTACCGCTTGTCCGTTCGGGACAGATGCATCCACTCTCGATCCATCTCTGCACAAAAAAATACTGAGACAGTAATTACAAAGAATTAATAAGAAATCGAGCTTCATGAACAACAATTGTAGCTCAAAAGTGCCATTTTTTGAAAACATTATTGTACACTAATTATTGGAAAATTGAAATTGGTAGTCCCGCCCCTATAAATTAAAAATCGTAGTAAAAAACAATTATTGCACAATAATAAAGAACAACTATTCTACTCTACTTCTAAGAACTAATTATAGCATCACATACTAACAATGATGATCTTGACCACCATGAAATAATTAGCTAGGAATTTAAATGTGTTCATAGATACCAACCTTTTGGATGATGGATTCACCATAATTTGAGCCTTGCACAAATGTCCAATTGAAAAAGTGCTCTCTAGAATAAAGAAAGAATTAGAATGAGAATCAAGTAATGTAGCCATCAAAACAAAGCTAATTAAGCAATAGAATGAAATGAGTGGATGTTTGTTACTAACCTTAAAGCAAAAAGATCAAGCCATTCTTCAAAATCCAAGCGCTTGCTTCATGGTGAAGAGTAGCCGCAACAATAGAGGGAAGGGCCCAAACACGCGCCTCTGTTCTTAGGATGGAAGAGAGGAGGAAGAAGAGGACGGCTGCAGCCTTTTTGTGCTGTAGGCTTATCACCGTCGGTTCTTGGCTAGAACCGACAGTGATAGATCCCAATCACTGTCGGCTCTTTGCTTGAACCGGCAGTGATAAGTGGCCACCAAAACACTGTCGGCTCAAGCCACAAACCGGCAGTGATATGGTCATTCACTACCGGTTTTAGTCTAGACCTAATCATTTTCTCATTTTCAAGCTCATAACCGACAGTGAAGATACATCACTGCCGGTTTTCATAAATCCGGCAGTGACGAGGCCGACAGTGATGTCCAAATCTGTAGTGGTGTTACCTGTGCACTCTATATGAACTAAAACCTCGAGATTGACATGACACTTCACTGTCAAGTATGAAAAGACATGTGTCACGTACCGCTGAAAGAATAATAAATGCAAGCACCTTGTGATATTTTCTGCCAAATATCTCAATTAGATCGCTTATGAATAATAATAATAACAACAACGATCAATGGATGCAACATACATATCTGTCAGAACGTGACCAATCAAATCATATATGGCTGCAGCGATTCAATAAAAATAAGCGAAAGGGGAGCACTTTATATTAGTATATTACGACGCCTACAGAATTATGGAGTGGATCATGCATGTCTCAGACCCATGACGCATCATTATGAAGGGACGCAGCTAGAGGCATGAGTGTGGCTGCTTTTGCGATGGCAGCAAGTGCAGCTGCATGTTAAACTAGTTACCGGGCTGCATGCTGCCCCCCGATTGATCATGGGTGCTTTACAGCCATTATCGCACAATTACATAAGACCCTGCATATTGTATTACCCTCTCTGGATGGGCCATGCCGGTTGCCGGATAAACAATGCTGCAAATGATGCAAGATGCAGCAGCTGCCCCAATTTCCTATGCACGTTTCTTGCCATAGACAGATTGGCACCAGACCAGAGCATCCAGCAAGTATACTTCAAATTCAGTGGGGGGGATCGGAGACTTTCGTTCAGTACAGACAGTACGTGCATGCCGTTCGTTGTGACTGTGAGAACTGCTACCTAGCTTGCTTGCTTGCTCGGAATCTATCGATCGAGATGGGGAGGGTGCACCCGTGCTGCTCCGAGGAGAAGAAGGTGAGGAAGGGGCTGTGGTCGCCGGAGGAGGATGAGAGGCTCGCCTCCCACATCGCCCGCTTCGGCGTCAGCTGCTGGAGCTCCATCCCCGAACTCGCAGGTGATGCTGATGCATGCATTCATTCTTGATGCTCTTGCATGCCCTCACTTAGCTTACAATTCATTCACCGGTTCGATCTACTTGTTTGCTCATATGGATTGGATCATCGGAGTGTGAGTGAATTGGTAGCTGTATGCAGGCTTGCAGAGGTGCGGCAAGAGCTGCCGGCTGCGGTGGATGAACTACCTGCGGCCGGACCTCAAGCGGGGCCGCTTCTCCCAGCACGAAGAGGACCTCATCATTGCTCTCCACAAAGCACTTGGCAACAGGTAACTGACCTCTGCTCAACAGTAGGTGCCGCCATTGCCGTACCTTGCCTCAGCTTATACACGGCCATTTCATAATATAACCCGGCCCGGGTGTGAACTGTGAACTAATGTATGTGATGATCATTATCTGTAGCTGGTCCCAAATCGCGGCGAGGCTGCCGGGGAGGTCGGACAACGAGATCAAGAACTTCTGGAACGCGCGGCTGCGCAAGAAGCTCCGGCAGAAGGAGCCGTCGTCGGCGTCGTCCACGGCCGGGAGCAAAGAACCCGCTGCGATACGCAACCGGCCGAACAGCGCCGAAGACGACGACCGAACAAAGCCGGCGCCGTCGGTGTTCACCCCCTACCCCTTCGTCCCGTCTCCTCGGGACCACGTCGCCGCCGCAGCCGCCGCGGGCGCTTCTGGCGCGAGCAGCTGCGACGATTCCTCCGCTGTCGGCAGCTTCGTCGCTGGCCCAGCCATGGCTACATGTCCTGCCGTTCCCGCGGACGCCGCCGCTGACCGGAATGCCGCGGCCGCCGATTCGGGGGTGACGCCGACGCCGTCGCTAACGACGAGCACGAGCGCGTGCACTGACGACGCGCGGGGCAGCTGCGACGATGGCTTCTTGCGGGCGATGGTCGACGATCCCAGCTTCCTGTTTGGAGATTTCTACCTCGATGGCGACGGCGGTCACCATGGGCCGATCATGAGCTTCTGGGAAGGACATGCGTTCAGTTGATTTGTTTGTTTTTCGTTTCGCGGTGATGTTTGGGGCAACACAAATTTACGACCTCATCATTTCATTGTTGTGTAAGCTTATGCATGCGGAATCAAATGTGAAGAGTTCAATCAAATGGAATAAAAGGACGAACCTGTACTTGTTGTTTTTAGTGTTTCCAAGTTTTTTTGAAAATAAAATGCCAATCGATTTCAGCCTCATCAGCCTATTTTCCAGATAATTGCTTGGGTGGTTGGCGCTTGATTCCAATTATATCTAGGTGAACACTTGTCCTTTGTCTCTCACGTTTTTCATTGAAACCAGACGACCAAAATCTTGAATCTGTTCTTGACCTGATATCAGTGGAATCAAGAGGGGCCTGTGAAATGAATAGCGATTGTTGATGGTTTTAGCGGTTGATAAGCCGGCTGATGTTATTTTGTTAAGAGATAGAAATACTGTACCATGGTTGATAAGCCGGGCTGATAAGTTCAAGCGAACAGGGCGAGTCGGTTAGGTTTTTCTTGCTGGGGAACTTGACCGCCTAGATTTAAGTTTCCAACTCAAAAATCATACTGATATATAACTTTACTTTAGCGAATTTTGTGATCTCTTTTTGATATTATGATATGCGACACGATCACCTAAAATTAAAAATGTCCATAGGGGTAGTTCATAAGGGTGATAGTGTTCATGCATGGTGAATGTGTGCTCTATAACGTTTTTTTTTTTTTGAGCAAAATGTGTGCCCTATAACTGGCTAAGTACTATATCACTGTTTTGGGTCTTTTAAGCTAGAGTGGAAGACTGGAAGCCCTGTAACTTCATGTTTTAAGGAAAAGGAAGCCCATAATAATAATAATAATAATCAAACGGGCCTTGGCAAGGGATGAAATTAGTTGAGTGGGTAGAGACAGTCTGGTACTACTTGGGCCGTCTTATCAAACATGGGCTTTCAAGGTCTTGCTTTGATGGCCATGAAAATTGAACGAATTCGACGTCTAACCACGCAGATTAGGCCCAGAGTTTTTCCCATCTAGTTTTGTGAGTTGCACCCATGAAAGACAGGCCTCGTTTGCTTGGCCACATGGGCTAACAGGCCTCATCCGTCAGGCCACCACAGTCCACAAGTCAGGAGAGCACCACAAATGGAGTTAAAGGGCCAAGTATTCAGGGCTTCTTTATAAACAGAAAGAATGTTTTTTAGAAAATAGAGAATACTAAAAATAGCAGAAACACATTCCCTAAAGAGCCAATCTTCGCTGCCGCTCCATTCCCCTTTATAGCGTCTCCAAGTCTTTTTATCCAAGAGTTTTTCTTAAACTTATTCTATAAATCATCGTTTGAAGAGCTATTTGAATAAAAATTATGGCACGGTCTAAAGAGCCAACCTTGCTATCTATCATTAGTTAGAGACAAATCCGGAAAAGAAGATTGCAATATTTGGAGATATAATTAAAAAAGTTGTCGTAGAATATTTTTTCACCAAAATCTCTATTTCTATTAATAAGTATCAATAAAGAAGGATATAAAGAGGCTAATGGAGTTGATCTTACTTCGACACTGCCATTCACTACCGGAAACTCGAATATTTCTGTGGGTGATGAATTTTTCTGTGCGTTTTCTCTATACACATAGAAAAATTCGTAATTAAGGTGTGGGTTTCAAAAATCCCGACAGAAATATTCAAAAACCCACAGAAAAATTGCGTGATTTTTCTGTGCGTGTCAATACACACAGAAAAATTGCCATTATTCTGTCGGTCTTTTCAAAACTCATAGAAAAACTATATACATGCACAGAAAAACTATATACACGCAAAAAAACCCCTAAACCTATCTCCAGACGCGGCCGCCCATCCCTATCCCAAACGCGCCGCCCATACCCGCCCGAGACCACGCCCGCACTCCCGTCGCTCCTAGGTCTCGCAGCGGCCACCCCCTTCTCTCTTCCACCGTCGCGGCAGCCACCCCCTCCTCCATCGGTGAGGCCACCACCCCCTCCTCCACTACAACTCCTCCCCTCCTTCCTCGAAGAAGGCGGCGGTGCTGCCCATGCAGACCCGGATGATGGCGCCCCGCCCCAGATCTGCCTCCTGCCGCACCAAGGAGCTTCGCCGCCCCTAGATATGCCTCCCCCTCCTCTCTTCCACCATCACGGCGCCCACCCCCTCCTCCACTACAACTCCTCCCCTCCCTTCCCTCGGAAGACGGCGGTGGCTGCCCATGCAAGACCGGATGGCGGCGCCTCCGCCCCCAAATCTACCTCCTCCCGCACCAAGGAGCTTCGCCGCCCGCCGCCCCCAGATCTGCCTCCCCCTCCTCTCTTCCACCATTGTGGCGGCCACCCCCTCCTCCACCGGTGAGGCCACCACCCTCTCCTCCACTACAACTCCTCCCCTCCCTTCCCTCGAAAGACGGCGGTGGCTGCCCATGCAAGACCGGATGGCGGCGCCTCCCTCACCTCTGCACTGGCCGTGGTGGCGCCTCCCTCTCCTACCAGATCCAACGGTGCCCTCTCCTCCACCCACATCCGGGGGTGGCGCCGCCTCCTCCTCCAACCGGGTGTCGACTCCTCCTCCTAGATCTACGCCACCCCTAGTCTTCGCGGGCCTTCGACATTTCGCCAAATGACGAGCACCCACCAGGTATGCGCCCACCCCTTTGCTCTCCCTTGAAACCGAGCACCCAAACCCTAGCTAACGTAATCTATTTGGGTTTTTGTGCTCAGTTTAGGATTCGATTTGGGGGGTGGATCGATAGATCAATGTGTGTGAGCTGCGGTTGCTCAAACCTGGTTCATGTTTAATTAACCCGTCACATGTGTGCTATTTTTAGAATTAAAAGCACGCTCCTGTTGTTACAATCTCCAATATTTTTTAGAGCTCATACATGGTGTAGATGTTTGAAAAATACTTGAATTTCTAAACTGATACATTTTTGGTTATGAAGTACAACAATTATTGTCTAGTAACAGTTATTTCTCAATCTATCTTGGGTTAGCGTTTCACATTACTTAATTCTCTGTTGTACTGAAATGCTATGTATGTGTAGTCATTTCCATTGTCACAAGTATAAACCTGTGAATATAAAAGACCGTTACTAAACTGTACCTGCATCTATTTTGGTCTACAGATTTTTTTAGACATCTTTCTCATATAAGAAAACTTGCCCATTCTACCATGTTAGCTTTATGTTATTGCATTCATGTGACAAACCACTCAAGATTACTCAACATCAATAATATAGATGAACCTGGGTACTGGATATTATTGTGCCAATTGGCTACCTGTCTTGCATATCGCATTCTTTCATGTAAAACATCAGTCACAAAACTTCTAGAAGAATGTTCTTCTCCTTTATTGTAAGTTCAAACCGTTGTCTTGGTGGAGGTGGACCCCTCTCATCCGACCTCCTTGGGGGTCTCCCAGGATTGTTTCTTTGGCTGCTCTAGTTACCAGATTTGGCACCCCATCCATCTGCTTTCCAGTCCTTGTTACCAGAATCAGTTGTCTCTTTCCATTGAGCAGTACCTTGTGAGTTCTCAGCAGGCACAACATTCCAGCCATCCCAAGAATCTGATTGCTTAGCATCTAAATTGCCCACTAGATCAGGGGAGCCATGTCGTCTCTTAGCAGGGAGCTGGTTTTCCTCATCCTGCAGTTCCTCGATGAGGAGAAGTTCAAGGAGACGATGCACAAGTGAGTACTCGTCATGATCATGAATGGGGATTTTGGAGCCTTGCTTTGCTGGGTGAGCTAGGATTTTTTATGCTTTTTGTGGTTGCCCGTGCAGGCTGGAGCAGGAGTCGGGCTTCTACTTCAACATGAAGCACTTCGAGGACCTCGTGCAAGGCGGCGAGTGGGACGAGGTGGAGAGGTACCTCAGCGGCTTCACCAAGCTGGAGGACAATCGCTACTCCATGAAGATCTTCTTTGAGATCCGCAAGCAGAAGTACCTCGAGGCCCTTGATAGGTGACCGACTCATCACTACGCTACTCTTGGTCCTTTGTTGTTGTCAAGGTTGTTTTTTTGCTGAATTTGCTGTCGGTGTCACAGGCATGATAGGGCCAAGGCTGTGGAGATTCTCGTGAAGGATCTGAAGGTGTTCGCCTCCTTCAATGAGGAGCTGTTCAAGGAGATAACACAGCTGCTGACCTTGGAGAATTTTAGGTATGGTAACTTTCCTTTCAGAAGCAAAATGTTTAGTGCATTGGGCCAGTGCATCCAGATGTTTTGTGTATTGATGGATAAGGTGACAGTTAAATGTAGTCGATGCTTCCTTTGTTCATTTGACTTGTTGGAATTTTATTGCTCCTGGTTGTCCAGTGCTACAGAATTTTATAGCGGCTCTAGCTTTAGATGCTTATGTTATAGCAGATACCATCCTTTTTTCCTTATTGTAAGGTCGTATCCATTCATGCAACAATTGGGATTTCTCTACTTGGTATGCCTACAAGTCTAACAGTGCTTCCAGAAGCACATTTCGTGCATGTAAAAGGTGAGGCTAACTAGACTTTATTTCTTTGTTTCTAATGCCTTTCAGTCTGAACTGGCAACATCAGCTCTACAAGAACCCTAGACCAAACCCTGACATCAGGACACTCTTTACTGATCACTCTTGTGCTGCTCCTACCAATGGAGCAAGAGCACCTCCACCTACCAATGGTCCGCTTGTTGGATCCATCCCTAAGTCAGCTAGATTTCCACCAATGGGTGCTCATGCTGTAAGTATTATCACAAGCAGGCCATTTAACTTATCCTGACTATTGATTGCTTATACTGGTTCAATGTTGCAGCCACACCAATGGGGATCTTCATGCTGCAAACGTTGACAACAATCAAGGTTCCGACAACAATGGCAATCATGCATCGATAATGTGATGGTTGTGTTTAGTTGCAAAACATGGATGTGATGGTGGTTTCTTCTTTTGTAGAGTTGTGCTTTTGCACATTAACTAGTAGTGGCTCTAATCTGTTAGCTTTAGTTTTAGCTATAATATGACTCAATGATGCATGATGTTACTTTATTCATCTTGACTGAGACTTGAACTGTTGAGATGAGATGGTAATGCTTTTGAATGTATTGATGCCGGACCATTTGGACATCATCTATATATAGCCCGGATGCCATTAATGAATGTACTGAACATTTGGATCTTTATATGTATGCTATCTATTATGTTGTGATGAAATTACAGTATGGACAGTCCATATTTAATATGTCATTGCTACTGTTCTGTTTGTATATAATTATTGTATCCAATTTGCTGCATGGTTAAGGGTTTTTTCTGTCGGTGGTCTGTTATTTTTCTATGCGTTAACCGAGACCGACACAACATTTAAATTTAATCTGGGCTAACGTAATTTTTCTGTGCGTGTAACACCCACAGAAAAATCATTTTTCTGTCGGTCTTTTCTTTTTTTTCTGTGAGGATCAACGCACACAACATTTAAATTTAATCAGGGCTAACGCAATTTTTCTGTGCGTGTAACACCCACAGAAAAATTGTTTCTGGCGGCGAACACACAGAACAATTGAATTTTTCTGTCATTATATTTATGTGGGTATTTTTCTGAGGGTACACCGTCAGAAAAATATTTTTCTGTCGGTATTCGCATTTTTCTGTGTATTTTCGCACACACAAAAAAATGCGAGATTCCAGTAGTGATTGGTTACAACGCACGAGTTTGTAGGCCTCGCTTGCAGATGCCCTTGAGTACTATTGCCTTGTCATTTTCGTCTACACTGCCATTGACTACAACACACAAGTTCATGCCCTCGCTCGAAGATGCCCTAGAGTACTATCGCCTTGATGTTTTCGTCTACACAGTCTTCCTCCCTTGTTCGTCATCGATTTCATTAATTGGGATTCATCCACTAAGATATTCCTATTATCGTCTTTAACCTCACATGCAATCAATAGACCAACTAGATCATAGCCTACTTTGCCTCGCCGCATGATGACATTCTGATCAACTAATTACCTCCACCGATCCCATGAAGTCCAGCCCTCAGTATTGTGTGCCTCTTTGCCGAGTAACATGGCTGCCGATGCATCGCCTTGCTATGTCGCACCATCAGCACCCCTAGTCTTCTCCGATGTTACATTTTTCACTTCTGCCAACTATGTCATCGATTATGTCACTACACGCATCTCATGCATGTTATCCACCATGTCCTTTGAGCTAGAATAATTATCGCCGGGACATCCAAATTATCGTCATTGCGCCAGATCATCTGGATCTACCTCATCCAACACAACCATGTCATCAATAGCGTCATCATCTCTTGTGAAAGCCCTAGTTTAGTTTTGGATAATTGATGAAACCTATGGACTAATCCCTGAGGTAAGTGTGTAGACAAGAGAGGATGGTCCAAAGCCAAGTGATGGAGCTAGATGATGGTCATGGTGATGGTGGTGACCAAAAGAGATGATCAAGTGCTCCAACTTGGAAAAGAAGAAAGAGAAAAACAAAAACCAAGTGTTGATCAAGGCAAAGGTATCAAATAGGTTTTTGTTTTGGCACTCAAGACACCATAGAGGGTGTGAGTGTGTTTAGGATCGATAGCTATACTATAAAGAGGGAAAATCTTTGGCTAAGCGGTTATCGAGTGCCACTAGGTGAAGTGATTCATGTATATGCATTTAGGGACCTACTGCGCTAATAATTAACCCTTGAAAAATGCTTTGAAATATGCTAACACACGTGCACAACTGGTGAGACACTTTGGTGTTGGCACATGAAAGCAAGGGTGAAGTGAAAAAGAAGAGAAGGGGTCACTCACTGGTGACCGGACGCTGGTCTCGGCTTGACCGAACGCGTCCGGTGTTTAACCCTAGGTGGTGCAGCACTTGGCCGAGAGGGCCGAGTTGGGACCGGACGCAGGACCAGACTCGGGCGCGGTGTCCGGTCATGCACAACAGAGGAGGCGCTGCTCGGGCAGTAGATCGGACGCAGGAGGCGATGAGCGACCGGACGCACGGTGAACACTGTTCACACATCTGGTCACGGAGGTGTGGCGCGTGTTGTGCAGAGAAGAAGAGACCGGACACCGGGCGCATTAGGTCATCGTTGTCCGGACGAGTCCGGTCAGAGAAATTCCTCTCTAGATGCTTACTGGACACGACCGAACGCCATGTGTTGGTGAGTCCGATCATACTAACGTCGAGTCCGGTCACAACTTAACGTTTCGCACGACTAAGAGATGACCGTTGAGTTCGAACGCGCGAGATTCAAAGGGGCGACATGTGGCGTCCATCGGTCGATCGGACGCCAGCGACCGGACGCTAGAGGCGGGTCCGGTCGGCGCGTCCAGTCACACCTGCGATAGTCTATTTGATATTATACAGTAATTTGTGCAATGTTTGACAATGGACTAACTACCTAGCATCTGAATGATTTTATAACCCACATTTTTGAGCCAATAGGAGAGTGACATGCCAGAAAATTATAGGAAAAAGAAAAGGTGAATGATACTATAAGATTTTTGAACCGAAAAACACAAGAAACAAAACGTAGAGAAAGCTGAATGGAAACAAGCAAGGTGGTCACTCCAGAAGCGGTCACTCATCGAGGAATGTCCATCGTGGCCGCCATTGTTTGTCACCAAGCTGGCGCACATGGACCCGTCGAGGAATGTCCATCGTGGCCGCCTTCTTCCCCATGAGCTGCAGAGCGGCACTCATGGACCTGTCGAGGAATTGCAGCGTGCAGCAGGTGGAATAGGGGCATGAAGGCCTCCACGGTGGGCGGTGGTAGCGAGGTACCCAGCGCCTGGCGAACGACGGCCGCGGTGCTGAGGACCATACAGAAGGTGCTGGGCAACGACCATACAGAAGGGCGCGGGCCGCGAGGTTATTGGGCTAGATAGTCTACATACGTGGGCCAAAACTACCAAAAAAAACAATCGACAAAATCCACGGACAAAATCCATACTGGGCCAACAAAGGAAACCAAAGGCCCATCAACAAAATACACTTCACCATTTCACACAAAAGATGACAAGTCTAGAAATAATATCCTCCATAACAAAAAAGAATGAAAACATAACGCATAATCACATCTTGTTGATATATAATTAGAAATGAGTACATTACACTTGCAGCCCCTAAACTAATACGTCTAGTTTACGCCATTCCCAAATCCCATTCAGATCCCAAAACTATGAAATCACGTATATAAATCCTAAAATATTTAAGTACACCAATCTAGATCCAAAAGAAGCGTCATGGTCCATAGCTAACCTAGCGCTTAGCGTGAAACTGACATATGTGTTCGCAACTCATAATAATTACATGGACTATCCCTAAACTACCACATGACACCAAAGTCTCTAAGCTATATATGAAATTGCATATATGTGTTCGACGGTGGAAGGACACACTTGTCGTTCTCTGCTCCACCGACCATCGCTCCGGACCCATCTGTTGGTTCCATGCTAGACCGTCACGTCAACTAATGGTGTGATGTGGATGCTTTGGACCAGGGTTGGGCCATTTAAATAGTTTATGGTCCTAGTTATGCAATTTCATAGTTTGAGGGACATGGACGTGATAGTTTAGGACCAATAGCGTAATTTGCACTTTCAAATTTCTATTGGTTCAAGTGGTACGGTCTGGAAATGAGCATGCAGATTATGGAAATTCAGAGGTTTGTGAACAAACCTATCTACATCCATATTCCCTCTAAGAAACTAAGCGTGTGTTTGGAGACGATGTGGAGTGGGACTATTTCATCCTTGTTTTAGGGGATAGGATCTTCCTAGCCATTGTTTGTTTGAAGAGAATGAAACCATCCTTGCTTTCTATTTGGTTGGGGTGATTGAGTCAAATGGGATGGATGGTGATTCTAACAGGTTATGTACAATTGTTATGGGCCCCACCTATCATAGATGGGCTCACAGACTAGCCTCACGCTAGGTTTCTTCTTCCCCTCTTTCTTCTCCACTAAGACACCCCCAACCACACGAGCTCCGGGCTCCGCCTACCGCCCGCCCAGAGCTCTGTCAGCTCTGGGTTCGGCGTCGCCCGCTCATCACTGAACATCCGGGCTCCAGCATCACCCTCCCATGCCGCCAAGGATTCATCCGCTGCTCTAGCTCCAGGCTCCGCCAGCTACTCGTCCTCGCTCTATCAGCATTGTCCGCCCTCACTACTAGTTGCTCATGCCACCAAGGACTCGACCACCACTTCAATCATCGATGTCGCCCTCGGTTCGTGCTCCGGCGCTGCCCAACACTGGATCCGGCAGCTCAAGCTAAATCACTCCACCTCTACCCTCAGGCACTATCTCCCCTGTGTCACCCGCGTTGAAGCTCCACCCATGTCCCCACTGAAGAGGGACGAGATGGCGTCAACCGGGGATGAGTTTGGCCGCTTGTTTTGGAGGGACGAACTTGCCTCAAATCTTTGGTGAATATCCCTCCAAGGGGATGGTTCCATCCCTTGTGCCTTGGATCCAAACATCGTAGTTTTGGGGACATCTCCATCCCATCCCGATGAGCCCTCCAACCAAACACAGGATAAGTTATCAGATACTGAGACTGATGAGTCATCAGAGATACATCTTTATCAATGGACACAATCTATTAATGAATGAATGTATAAGGCACGTCGTCTATCCTATTTCTTTGCCTGCTAGATTATATCTAGCTGTAGGTGTGGGAAACAAAGTTGAATAAGATGGTTCATAGCAGGTTATAGGATTATATAATTAAGTTGTCTTATAAAATATAAAGTGTTTGTTCACCACTTGACCTTGTATAAACTAGTAGCTTATGTAGAAAGTTTGCATAAGCTGGATTATATATATAAGCTCGGGTGTAAACAACCGAGCCATAAGTAAACCTCTTCGGAAAACTACTAAAAGTTGCATAACACATATATGACCAAATAATACACTAGCAAGTAAAGTAGCAAGACACTATGCCAGAAAGAAACAAAGGAGACACATACATCAGAGACGGTAAATCAGCTAGCATCACAGATAACATAGTAGAGACGTTTCCAGTCCAAACACGTCTCTGGAATTTTAGTCTAGAGCCACAAAGCAAATATACCCATCTCTGATGATATAATATCAGAGACGAGCCGTCTCTAATATTTTAGAGACCCGCGCCCTCGAGGCCCATTATACTCTACAGTATACATCAAAGACGGGTTATAATTCAAAGACATGGATATTTGTAGCCCGTTTACTCTAGAATACACGTTAGAGACGGCTTATAATTCAGAGATGCAGTTTCCGTCTATTCTAAGCAATACAGCAGAGACGAGTTCAATGTAGCGGTTCTTTGTCGTAGTGAGAACTTCGATTTGAATATAACAAAAATTACAATATACAGATGTGTGAAAAAGAACGAAGCAACATTTAGGGGTAAGAAAAAGGCACAACAACGACGGAATTATAAAGGAAACAGATGAGGAGCTGCACGATTCTCAGAAGGGTTGAAGAACCATGCATGCGTGTGGGTGTGGCCATCAACCGGAGTATGGTTTATTGATGACACCACACATGGTTCTGATCTCACCATTGGCGCTGGTCTTCACCTCGATGCTGCCCATCTTCACCATGGTCTCCCCGAACTTGGACTGCCATAGCGTCTGAGAGGCCGCATTGTCGTACACAAGCCGCATGGTGTCGTTCGACGTGAGTAGCGCCGCGTCGGACGCGAAGAGGACGTTGTGGTTGAGCACGTTCCTGTAGTACTGATTGTCCATGGCGTCGGGGGTTACGAAGTCCTGCACCACCGTGGGGTCACCGCCGCCGCCGCACTTCTTGGCCCCCAGGTCGGCGGCGAGCGTGGCGTTCATGTCGGAGCCGCTGTTGGGTGTGAGGCGGTAGGAGAAGGACGAGCAGTGGGAGCGGCCGACGCTGTGCGCGCCGGAGAGCATGACCATGTCGGCGGCGTCGAGCCCCTTGGCAGCGAATATGTCCTTGAGCTGCTGCGCCCCGGCGAACGGCGGCGGCAGGTTCGGCAGGGTCTCGTTAGCGAGGGACACGAAGCCGTCGTAGCGCCCCGCGGGCATCTTGAAGTCGATGCCGCGGCTGCTGAGGAAGTAGGACGCGTCGCGGGCGGCGAAGGCGACGACGTCGGCGCACGAGGCCTGCTTGGGGCAGGCCGCCTCCAGCGCTGCCTTGGCCGCGTCGATCACCTCGAAGCCGCGCAGGCTCAGGTTCGGTATGCCGGACTTCTCCGGCGGGTTGTTTGGGTCAGTCTGGTTGAGCAGGACGGAGGCGTCGCAGCCCTGCATGCATGGAGCACCATGTTGCATTGTCCAAATATATATATTTCCATCAGTTATCGCATATGCACATTTTTACTTTTAGATTGTACGTAGTAAAGTATCTTAATTACCCGGACGAAGCAGTCGTGGAAGAACATGCGGATGAGCCCTGCCTTGATGCCGGCGTCCGCGTTGCTCACGTGCTTTCTCACGATGTCTTCTGCCCCAGGACACTTGTCAGCGTAGTAGCCGACCCTGAGGCCATTGGCGGCAGGTGGAGGACTCGGGGCGGACGGAGTTGGTGTGCTGCTGCCGCCTCCATGGCCGAGGCCATTGCCATAGCCTCCACTACCATGCCCGTAGGCGTTGCCATTGCCTTCTCCGCCACCATGGCCGTAGTTGTCGTCGTCTCTTCCGCCCTGGCCGTAGCCTCTGCCATCGACGTAGCTGTCATGCATGGTGGAAATGATCAGCGTGATGAACACGAGAAAGGCAAGCTTCGCCATGCTCAGTACTCCTACTATTTTTTTTTTTTGAAACAAGTACTCCTACTAATTAACTGACTGCTTCCTGCCTGTGTTCGAGAAAGAATGTGCTAATCAGCAGCTTGCGAGAGAAGCTAATTAAGGATTAAGATATGGGATGATGAGTTGATGACAGGACGCCGCTTTGCGTGTCTATTTATAGACCCTGTCGATGGACTCGATTGGGGTGCTCTTCTTTCCCATTTGGGCAATGGCGACTACTTCTGGTAGTAGGAATGTTTTTGGAGGGCACATTTGAGGGCTTGATGCGTCTAAAGTCAACCAAGAACTTAACATGGCCACCACTTAGCACCGCACAAGCGCAACCAAACGGTTTGACACTATGACTTACGCTGGCAATAAACTATTTACTCCCTCTGTCATGTAGTATAATGCATTCTAAGAATTTTAAGATAAATTAAGAGAGAACATAAAAGACGCATGTACCCTTATTTTATTTCCTAATCAGATGCTATCATCAACGTGATTAATGGTAACTGGTTGATAAATGAAAATTATTTAATGTAAAATTAGTTTTTGTCTTCTAGAATGCATTATATATGAGAACAAATTTTTAATGCTAGAATGCACTATATTACAGGATGGAGGGAGTAATTCGTTAATCAAGTATGTAGGAGTATATCTCTATTGGATTAAATTGGATATATAAGCACATCCAGTCCAGTGCACTAAACGAAATTAACACTACCGGACACCCTTTCTTTGCCGAGTGCCTGCGGCACTCGGCAATGCCCGAAATACACTCGGCAAAGGCTTTGCCGAGTGCCGCCCTCGACAAAGGCTACTCGGCAAAAAATTAATCAGCAAAGAAGGCTTTGCCGAGTGCTTTTTGTCGGGCACTCGGCAAATCCTTTGCCGAGTGCCGGAAAAGCACTCGGCAAAGATTTACACTCGGCAAAATGAAAATACGAAAAAACCCAAAAATAATAGCAAAAATTTTTTTTTCGGAGGAGGCCGCCACCGGCCAGCGCCCGCCCGTCTCCATCGAAGTCGCTGCATTTTTTGTGCAAAATTCGCGGCTAACGTGGCCGACGGGATTCGAACTCACGACCTCTCCCTCGCGTGTCTGCTGCTCTACCACTGCACTACACTGTCACTTATGTCTAGATTCTGTTATCTATCCTCATATATTATACTAAACCGAGAGTAAATTGCTTGTTTGAGGCCCTAAACGAATTCAAATAAAAAAGTGGTCAACTACAAAGTTTTATAACTTTTTGAGATCTACAATTTTCATTTAGGAAGTTTTTCCATCCGTGGTCGTTTGAAAAAATCGAATTTCAAATTTAAGAGATTCAAACGTAGTTTTGCATGATAAGATGATTTTAAATCAAAAAGTTGTCAACTACATAGTTTCATAACTTTTGGAGATCTACAATTTTCATTTAGGAAGTTTTTCCATCTGAGGCCTTTTGAAAAATTCAAATTTTAAAATTTTCAAATTCAAACGTCGTTTTTGCATGACAAGATGATTTCAAATCAAAATGTTGCCAACTATAAAATTTCATAATTTCTCAAGATCTACAAAGTTTATTTTGGTCATTTGTTCATCCGACATAGTGGTAGTAACATTGTTCACAAATCTTATATCTCTCTTCTACTTTCATGAAACTAATATGAGAGATATGAGAGAGATGTAGATTTTATGAACAACGTTATTGTCGCTTTGTCAAATGAAGAAATAACCAAAATAAACTTTGTAGATCTTGAGAAGTTATACAACTTTGTAGTTGAAAAGTTTTTCATTTGAATTCATTTAGGGTCTCAAAAATTGCTTTGAAAAAACGATTTGCCGAGGGCCAAAACAAATGCACACGGTAAAATGCCTCTTTGCCGAGTGACAAAACAAAGGCACTCGACAAAATAGCACTCGACAAAATAAATCTTTGCCAAGTGCCGAAAAAAAACACTCGGCAAAACCATCTTTATCGAGTGTTTTTCTTTTTGCCAAGTTTATTTTACTTGGCACTTGACAAAGACCGTCTTTATCGAGTGTCCGATAAAATACACTCGACAAAGCCTCCAACACTCGGCAAAGTGCCGGTTTCCAGTAGGGTAACTTATATTGTTGTCGGTGCGTACGCGAACAGCTTGCATCTATGCGTTCGCCGTGACGTTTGCGTTAAGTAGAAAATTGAGGATATAACACATAAACTATCTTTAGTTTGTAGTCCAGTCGACTACCCAACGCCTCAGGAAAAAAAAGGTCCCTAATATTTTTTTGTTAGTAGTGGCAGAGATAAATAACTTGTTGGAGTTGTAGGTAGACTACAAATGGGAGAATATCACATCACTGCCAGATCAGAGCACAACTTGGTAGTGATATGCTATGTTAGGTTGTAGCCTGACCAGACAATGGCAGCACGATATCATTCATGGGTTGTGGATTGACCCAGTAGTGCCCTACCCATCCATTGGATTCACGTTTTCCTCCGATTATTCTCGGTTCTTCACCGTCAGATAAGCCCTGCCTTGATGCTGACGTCAACATACTTCGTCACAATGTCTATCCGACCTTGAGCCCATTGGCGGCACGAGGACTCATGGTGGACGGAGTTGGTGTGCCGTCACCAAAGGCGTGACCATTGCCATAAGTTGGCGTTACCATCTTCTACATATAGAAATCGATTTTCAGCCGTGGTCCATTATCTAGACCCATCTACTACCATTTCTTGGGCGGTGAGAATTACGCCATTCCAATGCACTTTCATTCTCACATTGCAACCAAACTTTTTTGCGTTTAGGCTTACAAAAGACACTGTGGCCAAAACAACACAAGAAGACACCCAATTCGGAGACTGTGGCCCCGTTCGCGTGCTCTTAAACCCGGCTTGATCCGATTATTTTTTCATCCGGAACAGTGCTTTTCTCTTACAAATTCCTTCAGCATTCCTCCAAATCATCCAAATTCCTCCAGAATTCAGACAAGCGAACAGGCCGAGTATGAACAACTGACCTCCTTGAACTGCAATATTTGTTGATGATCATTGTATTTGTTCAAAGACTCAGATCATTTGATGACCCTGAATGCCGAAGATGGGTAAATGACACCAGTGAAATTTGTAACCTAGCATGCGGAGGAAATTCTCAACTACTTTAGGTTCCGATTCGTCAGAAATATAGGTAGCCAGCCTGTTCGCTTGTTGGTTTCAGCCAGCCCAAACCAGCCAGCCAACAGTGTTTTCCTCTCACAAAAAACCAGCACCAGCCAGCCCAAACCAGCACCAGCCCCAAGCAGCGAACAGGCCCAGCTTTTTCTAGCACAGTGGCTTGGTAGATGCGAATCATGGAGTCATGCTTGGCTAGATGATTTTCAGTTCACTGCTGCAGAAACCTATATAGCGGTGTCTTCCTTTTGCACGTGGCTAGCGCCCGGACCTCTAGACGCTAGCCCCGGCCCGTCCGGACACCCACGCCTGTCCTGCCTGCTCCGCCTGCTGCACGCACCCGCATACGCCTGCTGCTGCTACGCACCTACCAATGCTGCCCTACCTCAGGGATGGAACGGGCATGCTCCACGGGAAGGCTTAGTGAAGTCACCACGCATTTGACGTGCAGCACCAAGCCAACTAAAGCAGTTTGGCAATTGAAGAGACTGTGTATATCCAACAAGTACATGAGTAGTTGGCAGTATGCATGCTGCTGCTGCATGCTCCACCTGTGGGCGCCTACTGCTGTTCGCCTAGCATGCCTGCGCCTGCTGTTGCACACCTACGCATGCCTCTTGCTGCTACGCATGCTGCTGCGTGTGCCTACGTATGCCTATTGCCGCTACACATGCCGGTGCGCATGCACACGGAGACCGTCCCCGCCTGTGCTCGCTTCTCATTCTTGCTAATGAAAACACCTGAAACAGGAAGCACTTGTTGCAACATACGTCTGAAACATGTGAAATATTTGGAATATACTCATGCAACATATGTGTATAGCCACTGCAACATATGCAACATCCAGATAAAACACCTGCAACATACTTGTGAAACAGCTAAAACATTTGAAACATACACTTGTAACATACGCGTATAGCCACTGCAATATATGCAACATCTAGATAACACAGCTAAAACATTTGGAAGATACACTTAGAACATACGTGTATAACCATTGCAACATATGCAACATCTAGATGAAACAAATACAACATCCTGATAAAACATATGAAACATACACATGGAACGCATACGCCAGCGCGGAGTTCGATACCCATGGTCACCCGTCACGGGAGCAGCAAATGGAAACATGGCATTTTTATATTATTGTTGGCTATACGAGAGAGGTACTTCAGTGTTGCATTTCTAACATAGAAGAGTGAGTTAAAGAGCATGTTAGACGGTCTCCAACAGCCTATGCATAAGGCTATCCAAACCCAAAATGCATGGTTCACAGGAAAAAAAACACCCTCCAACAGAGTAGGCAAACCAAGTACCTATTTTGCGTGGAAGGAGAGAGGGATCCCGAATAAGCGTCGTCTCTCTCCACGACCCAAATCTCTGGCGCCGTCGACCATGGTGGGCCTGTAGGAGACCGCGTAGGAGGCGCCGGGCTAGGGCGGCCCGCGGACGATGACGGCGAGGTGGGCCCGCGATGGGGAGTGGCCGGTGTGGCCAGGCGGGACCGTGGCGGAGCGCGGCCGGCACTGCCAGGCGGGACCACGGCGGGTAGCGGCCGATGTGGCGAGGCGGATCCACAGCGGGACGCTGCCGGCTCGCGCGAGGCGTGCCCGCGGCGAGGAGAGGCTGGCGCGACGAGGCGGATCCGCGGCGGCTGCTTTTGCGGCGGGTCCATGGCGGCTGCTTTTGCGCTCGCTCTGCTTTTGCATTGGCTGTTGGAGAAGGCAAGTTTTGGGTGCGTGATCCTTTTGCTGTGCGTGACCCAAACCATGGAATGGGTGTCGTGTTCAGGTTCTCGTTGTTCAAGATAGTCTTATAAGTTACAAAATAGAAACATGGCATGGTGAACTGTAGAATCAATTTCTATCTCCTATCATGTGAATTTGAGATATGCTTATATGTAAATTTTGAAAAGTTATGGAATATCAAATTCCAAGCCAAATATCCTAGTCTATTAAGTAGATTCTAATTCCTCCAAAATGAAAGGATCCAAAAGGCCCTAAGAGAAAGTAGAATTTGGAATACAGGAGCAGGCTACCAATGATAATGAGAATTAATTACCATCAATTGCCAAGGACCGATATAGCACTAGGCGATATTACAAACCAAGCTTTGCGACAGATCGAGAAGGCGTCCACTAGCTAGATGAGCATAAGCAGCGTGCTCAGCGTCCTGTACCCAGCAAGAGCCCACTCCCGCGCCTCCTCCAAGATTGTATAGACAACAGATTCGCCGGTTGGGTTGATGGATCACCGAACGTTCTAGCATTGCGCTCCTTCCAAATGGACCAGCTGATCAAGAAGAACATATATGGAGTCGAAACCAGCCCCCTACCAATCTTGGGCGCGGATTTCCTCTCTCGCAGCCACCAGACAAAGACGTTATCATGTCGTACCGTGATAGTGTGATCTAGATGCAGCTTCCTGAGCACTGCCGACCACAGCTCCCTCCTAAAGACGCACCCGAGTTGGAGGTGTTCCAGAGTTTCTGGACTTTGGTCACAAAGAACACATGCATCAGTGTCCTGCAAGGCTGCAAGCCGTCCCTTCGCCTCCTCTCGGCAGTCCAGCATCGCCCGTGCAGAGCCAGCTAGAAGAAGTGCTTAACTTTTGGCGGCGCGCTGGTCATCTACAGTTGTTTAGCATCAAGAGGCCTCGACGAGCCAATGAACATGGCCGCATAGGTTGATGCCAATGAATAATTGCCGTCGGTGGACCAGCGCCAGCAGAGCTTATCCGGGACCCCGGAGTGAGCTGAGTATCGTCAGTGAGCTCCCAAACTTGGATGTAGTCCAGCAGCACCTGCACCGTTAAAGCCACGCACGCTCTCACCTCGCAGATAGAGTGTGCATGCATGCATGCACCCAACGGCGACGCCGACAACTCGAATCT
This sequence comes from Miscanthus lutarioriparius, assembly GCA_904845875.1. Classification (NCBI taxonomy): domain Eukaryota; kingdom Viridiplantae; phylum Streptophyta; class Magnoliopsida; order Poales; family Poaceae; genus Miscanthus; species Miscanthus lutarioriparius. Next base: position 107,088,051 of record CAJGYO010000005.1, read on the forward strand.
CCGACTTTCTACATTTCCTCGGTTCCATTTCTGCGCCCACTGGATCTGAACGTACGCATGCATCTCGAGCATTTCTACTAGTGCCTCTCTTCTCTGCTAGACGAAGCTGACCTCGGCCACAGCGCACGACGCGCGTGCATCAGAGTGCGTGTACCCATGCATCCTCCATGTTGTCGGGGAGATCGAAACAGCACCAATTCAGCCGACGATTGTTTTGTTTGTACGATGCTGATTAAAATGCATGCGCTCTGCTGGACGTAGAAACTGTGCAAAGTGCACTGCACCTGACTTAACGTGCTAATGCAATCTCCTCCACGGGTCCACTCCTATAAATATCACGACGTAACACTGCTTCCATGCATTACAACCTGCTGCTGCTAGCTAGGGGTCACAATGTGGGGCGCCTCCATGACAAGAACACGATCTCTGCTACTGCTAATGATCGTCGTATTAGTTGTCTCATCTGCAAATTCTTCCGAGGCTCGAACACGTCAGGTCTGTACTATTAGCTACTTCTGTTGATTTTATTTGTAGCATCAACTTTAATTTATCTGTGTTCTTGTTTGAGCTTTGATGAGTTTTAATTCTGATCTATATGGCACCTCTATCTACATGTAGACCTCGCCGGTGGCACGCGGAGCTTCTGAACCGCCGTGCACCTCCACCGCCAGCGCCGGCATCAGGCACTCCGGTCGGCGCATCCGCCACCTTGCCACCGCCGCCGCCGTCAGCAGTGTGATGCTGACAACCGCGTGTGCGCCCCTCCGCGTATACGTATGATTCCTTGCATGGCTAGCTATATATAGCTGCATATAGAAGTGTTATGTGAGACCCTTTCCGCGCATATACATATCAATGTACGAGTCTCAGAGTGAATTAAGTCAATGTAATGGATAGCGGTGTGGTGTCGCTCCCATTTTATCATTCCTGCTGATGATTGGTTGATTTGGGGACATATATGCATGAGAGAAGGAAAAAGACCGAGGGCGAACGAAAAGGGGAGCAAAATCCTAGCGATCGCAGGGTCCCTTCGTCCTTTCAAGCGGAAAAAAATTTGGTGGTTATAATATGTATGGAGCTCCGGTGCATACTTCTCCTGATATGCTGCCACGTATATATAAACAAACTAATCAAATGCTCATGGTCTTCCTCCGTCCACCTGCACTGATCTGTGATTGCGTGCTGTTGGATCATGAGGTGAGAACATATGGCATTCATCCACGATATGTATGCATAAAAGGCCGGTGCATACTATATGCATGCAATTTTTTCCTTTCGGGCAGCAATAGGCCGATTGACTCCCCACCGGAAGAGGGACGCTTATGGTCAACAAAGGAAGTTTCATAAAAAAATTTGAGCATGTCGGTGTTGTCGACATCAAAACTCCGATCACCGGTTGGAGGCTTCACCATTATTGGTAGGAGGTATATGTCCCCTAACTTTGGAGAAAAGAGTGGAGTATTGACTGGAGGAGTTTCTCTCGACGATGATCTTGTGCTTAGAGGTTTCTGTTAGGGAGCAAGAGGAGGTGTGCCAACATAGCTCTGGTTTATTTGGGCTGTGAGAGTTCAGTGAGGGCTAAGGAAGATGCACCATCCACGCCGGTTTACAATGGTGTTCCACATGGGTAATCTAGAGGCATGGAAATGGCTGGCAGCAATTCATTGAGCCCAATTGAGAAGCAGGATAAATTGCCTCCATTATATATGGAGGATAACTAAGTGCGACCGTACCAAGGAGAAGAAGCGCCAGGGGGAGGAGATACGTCGGAGCTTATTCATGCCACTATATAGACGTGAGATCGAAGACCAGGAATGGATGCAGCTTGTCTCAAACTGGAATAAGCAATGAGAAGGATCCCCTCCTTGAACCGGAACGTTCTAGAGATGGAGGATGAGGATAAAAAGGTCAAATTCTCTCCAATGGGCCAGCCCAGTTGAAAGAGAGAAGCCTAGGTATAATTTTGGATCCTATATTGAGAACTTCTTCAACCACTCATATCTCCTACCTGTTTCTCACCGATGGACTTGGGGTCAACAAGACTAGGTTTCTCGAGGTATAGTTGTCCAGATGGCCCACGACCTGGTGGCTCGCTACGAAGACCGATTTTTTGGCCAGGCCAAAGAATCTGGCCATGGTTAAATTGTACCATGGCTTGGAATAATGTGATAAAGTTAGGCAACCAAGCATCCCCCATATATGCCCTTATACCTTTCGGTTAAAGTTAAAATAGTGTTTTCTTTGAAAGGATGACAAAAGGTTTACCGTAAGTATTATTAGAAGGTGTAAATAAAAATAAGTGTTTACCTAGTTTTTCTATGGGAAACCAGGACAACAAACCACACAATTAGGAGGGTGTGTCATCATGCCACCCCAAATGACTTCAGTACGAAGACCACCTCAACAACTTAACGTAACTTCTCGTGAAATAACCTTGAGCCAATCGGGTCGAAGCATCAATACAACTAAAACTCCTTGGTGGCACCACAAAACCAACTTGCTCCAATGAACCCGCCACAAAACTAGCCACCAAAGGTTTCCTGCAGAGCAAACAGAACCCACATGCTAGCGCTGCTACCAAGCCACCCTCCGGGAAGCAAGCATCGCTCCAAGTGAACCAGTGAAAAACCATTGTCAACCTGCACATCCGACCGCCCCACGCAGATCTGGGCAAACCCATATGCATCCGATCGCCAACCATGCCGACTACGCTGGAGCAAGAGAGAGGAGTTCATGGGAGGAGAATGCTGGTAGAGGGAGAAAACACGAGGGGAAACGCGAGATGCATGCCACTTTGCTCGTCGGTCATCGCAGCTCTAGTGGTGACGAGGCATGGAGAGTGGTTGCGGTGGTGGCTAGGGAAAGGAGTGAGTGAGCCGTTCGAGTCGCCCAGCCTAGATGACCGGGCAGAAGGATAAGAGATGATGCAAGATAGAACAATCTTATAATGGTGAGCTGGCGTTTTTTATCAAGGAAGAAGTCCAACTCTATAAGCTGGCACCCCCCCACACACACATATTTCATAGGAGCAACTCTAGGAATAGTCATGCTAAGGTGTTCTTTTGGGGTTAGATCATTTGGTCAGTCTGTTTAATTGGTGGCAGGGTGGTGTAAGGATGTTGTATATGTCCTTTTTTCTTGTTGGTTCTGTTTTTCTTCTTGTTCTTTTGCAACATTACCCCTTTTCCTTCTAATAAAATCACTCAGCAAATCTCTTGCTAACTTTTCGGGAAAAAGGTGATAAAGAGTTTTATTTGAAATCAAAGTAAATAAGGGAGTTGCTAATAAATAGGTGCCTATTTTAATTCCAAAATCCGGCGATGTTTTCTGTCCGTTGGATCGTGATCTTGTGGTCATCACCCTTCTTCCTCGCGTCTGCAGCAACAACGTCACTCCATTTTAGCCGATCAACTGCCAGTGCTGCCCCCACCTATAGCCAAACAACCTCTGTCCAAGTAACCCCACGACGCATGGCCATCCCCATGAGTCCCCCGTCCTTCCTTGGCCCAACCGCCATCCTCCTCTGTTCGCGGTCGGCAGCGCCACCGCCGTCTCGCCGCTCTACCCCCGCGCCTGCCTCCTCAATCTGCCTGGCTGACCTACTACCTAGTGACGTTTCCTCTTAGGTTGCCATCAACGGATCGAAAACGGCAACAACAACCCTCTTCCCGAACTTGACACCTGAAATGCATCCAAGATTTTAGGGGACTAAAATATAGGAGATGTTGGTAAATAAAGATCGTTCCACATCTACCGCACGATACACAGGAGTAACGTCATGTATTTGAAACATCTTCTTCAATCTTCATTACTTCCACTCATCAGACACTTCAGAGTGCATTTAGACTTGAGACTGGCTGGCTATCTGCCCCGTTCACCGCTCTCCCGAAGTTCAGCCCCGCCATGTCTCCCGCCGCTCCCACTTGCTACCTGAAACCATCTAGGCCCCTAGTTGGGTTTCGGTGATTAATGACAATAAGAGATTACTGTGACTAACGTGTGTTTTGCAGATGCAATTAAGTTAGGTCATGGTAGTGGCAATTGATTGGGCAATCATGGTTGTTATGACCCTATGATGGAAATTGTTTTGGTTTTCAAAGGATGGACGACAAGGTTAAGGATGGACTAGTTCTAAGTGTCGTTTGGTGTTGAAGAGACACTTAGAGTAGTTTATGACTTAGTTTTTCCTTTGGCCGTACTATTAAGGGGGGTATGGACTAGTAGCTTGACCTAGGTGAGTCTAGTGGGTTAGGTGTGGTGCACACTTGTCAAAACTAGCACTAGGTAGCTCCTAAGTAGCCCTAAGATCAATTGGAGGAAACTTCATTCACATATGATTGTGAGTTGGAAATTAATGGAGGGTCAAATGTTGATCGGACGCTGGTTCCGGTGTGACCGGACGCTGGCGCAGAGTCCGGTCAGTTCATTTGATCAAGGTGAAGTCGTCTGGTGCGACCGGACGCTGAGAGGTGAGTGACCGGACGCTGGGCGCCAGAGTCTGGTCAACTCCAGTAAGGTTCTAGAGAGCAGTTTTCGTGATCGGACGCGTCCGGTCAGTGCTAACCGGACGCTGGTCAGAGTCCGATCACGACGTAAACGGCTTAGTGGTGGGTGAACAGACCGGAGCGTCCGGTCACCTTGACTGGAGCGTCCGGTCACCCCGCAGTGGCACATAACGGTTCGTTTTGAACGAGGGTGTATAAATACTTCCTCTATTCATGTGAGGGATCACTTTTACTCATTCCAACAGCTGAGAAACACCCTTGAGAGTGCCAAGAAGAGCAAGATTCTAGTGAGGTGATTGTGATTTGTGAATCCAAGAGTGAGGCCTCATTAGTGAAAGCAAGAGTAGCAAAGTGTGCATCCACCCTTCTCATTATGCTTGTCATGGTCAAGTGAGAGTTTGTGCTTGTTACTCTTGGTGATCGCCATCACCTAGACGGCTTGGTAGTGATTGGGAGTTTGATGATCATCCGACGGAGCTTGTGGATGACCCAACTCAAGTTGTGAGCAATTGTGGGTGATTCACCGTGACGGAGTGTCGAAGAATCAACCCGTAGAGAGCACTTGATCCTTGCGCAGATCAAGGGGGAGCTACACCCTTGCGCGGGTGCTCCAACGAGGACTAGTGGGGAGTGGCGACTCTCCGATACCTCGGCAAAACATCGCCGCCTTCCTCCTTCTCTCTTTACTTTGAGCATTTACTTTGAGCAATTCAATTCTTGTCTTTACATTCATAGAATTGCCATGCTAGAGTAGGATTGGAACTTAGGGTGCAAAACTTTTGTGCGGTAGAACATTAGAAACACATTCTAGGCACAAGGGGAGAAATGGGCTAAGTGTAGGGTTTGATTATTGCAAAGATTTTTAGAATTAGCCCAATTCACCCCCCCCCCCTCTTAGGCATCTTGATCCTTTCACTACCGTCACCCGCGCACACTCTCCGGTGGAAGACGAAGAAAGAGTGAAGAAATTTTAAAAGGGGGACCTCAAGAATTATTACATCTTAATAATTTGCCTCGCTAGGTGCGTGGAGACAGGTACAATCTGACGTTATTAAATCACTCCCTATATAGTTAGAGCTGGTACAATAATCCAACTTAGCTTGTCTTATAGCCAAGACATGTCAGCAAATGCCTATGTGGATGAGAGATAAACGAGGAAAGAGAAAGAGCTTGGCGCAAGTTCTGGCGCCGAGCACCAACACAGCTCCCTATGGTCCATGGGACCCACCACGGCCCACGCTCCCGTGAGCCTATGCCAGCGTGACTCTTCCCCTCGCTGCCTACGCCAGAGCCGGAGGTCCAGTGGTGGACGACAGCGAGGCTCTCCAAGATGACAGCGACACCGCATCTCTGCTCACGCACGCCGACGACAACCGCCACGCTGCGTTCTTGAATCTCAAAGTGCTCTGCTGCCGCAAGCTCTCAACGTGCTCTACTGCCGCTGCCTGCTACGCCGGGAACGACATCTGCTTCTCCGCGCTGCTCGGGCCGGCAGCCGGCCCACCACGATTGCGTTTTGGTGTCGCAGGCTGCTGTGCGGTACGCTCTGCGGCCGCACCTACGCCGCGTCCGTGCACCGGTCACCCTCATCCGTTGCCGAGATGCCGAGGCATTCGTGCGCAGCAAGGTAGGGGGAAGCTGTTGTTGTCCGTAGCGACCGTGAGGGAGGCAGAAAAAAGAAGGACGGCGGTGGTGAGCTCGGTCGACGAGAAGCAAGCTAGATCCGCAGGTAGAAGATAACCGAGGACAGAGCCTCTCTTGAGTACATGCTTCCAAGCGAGATGAAGTGCTGATCATGCAGCGTATGGGCTACACCAAGGGCCCATCAGCGCCATCCGCATCGGAGTTGGAGGCCTTCAACAACATCTTCGACGGCAACCTGACTGCGTTCAACGTTGAAGCGCTGGACGCGCTCTTCCCGAACAGTGGAAAGGGCTCATCCAGGCAGCTGCGAAGACGCAAAGCTACCTCCTAGGTCGCACCGCTGCGTCAGTTTTGGTTGTTTTTCATTTATGTAATATCGAAACTAGAGCTCTTTTGTTAGGATGGTCTAGCTACGGCTGTTTTAAGTCGACCTCCTTCGATGCTCGGTAGAGACGCGTTGTCTGTATTTCAACTCTTCTTCTTATTATAATGATACGCAAAAAAATTTGCGTATTGAAGAAAAAGAAGATAAACGAGGAAAAGAGTGGGTGGTCTATTTAGAATAGAAGAAGAGACTATATTATTGTATGACTTGTCTATTATGCTAGTCTGTTGCTGACTTGGCTTGGTTATAGCCAAGCTTATTGACGTTGCCCTTAGCGTGCATCTCAAGAAGTTGGCACAAAGCGCGCCGAGCTCCTAGACTAACCATGCGTGACGTGCGTGCATTCGAATATATAGATTCGGATGGCGAAACCTCGGCCAGGATGCAAACTATAAACGACGATCTAGATGATTGAATCATAAAAATTGAGAATTGTATCTCATCGCTAACTCCACTCCAATCATCATCATTAATCGATTCCTTGGCTTTCCTATTCCTATATTAGTATGGTGTTGCCCTCCCTCCCTTAGCCGACATCATCTAACAATGCACCGATTTGGTTTATTTCACACCAACAACTAGCAGAGACCCTAATGGCTCTAGAGAGACTAGAGTAGCAAGAGACGGAAGACATGTTTAGTCCTCCTAGGTCACCGTCGTCTCGCTCGCCGCAGTGGTCCCACTGGTACTTCTCGCCTCGCCCCCAGATTCTTGGAAGGCGCCGATGGTTTTTCCAAGAAGGTAATAAACGCATGCTTGCGGGCTTGCTTGCGCTATGCAGCATTACATGGTGTGCACTCGATCGATCCACGTACATGAATGTTACGTACGACGTAGATAGATTGCTCGTATGTGATGCAATTTGATTTGTTCTGATGTGTTCCCGACTCCCGTGATTTGAACGATCTCGCTTATGCGGGCTTGGGGGAGCTAGTCGCACTGCTCATTTCACATGATGGTGGCCGGAGACTCCTGACTACCAACCTGCGTGCGGCACCGCCGCCTCAGTCTCCGACCGGCACACCTTAAATGACTCAGTGGCGGGTGAACTGACCGAGCGTCTGGTCACCCCGCAGTGGCACATAACGGTTCATTTTGAATGAGGGTGTATAAATACTTTCTCTATTCATGCGAGGGATTACTTTTGCTCATTCCAACGGCTGAGAAACACCCTTGAGAGTGCCAACAAGAGTAAGGTCCTAGTGAGGTGATTGTGATTTGTGAATCCAAGAGTGAGGCCTCATTAGTGAAAGCAAGAGTAGCAAAGTGTGCATCCACCCTTCTCATTAGGCTTGTTGTGGTCAAGTGAGAGTTTGTGCTTGTTACTCTTGGTGATCGCCATCACCTAGACGGCTTGGTGGTGATTGGGAGTTTGATGATCATCGGGCAGAGCTTGTGGATGACCCAACTCAAGTTGTGAGCAATTGTGGATGATTCACCGCGATGGAGTGTCCAAGAATCAACCCGTAGAGAGCACTTGATCCTTGCGCGGATCAAGGGGGAGCTACACCCTTGCGCGGGTGCTCCAACGAGGACTAGTGGGGAGTGGCGACTCTCCGATACCTTGGCAAAACATCGCCGCCTTCCTCCATCTCTCTTTACTTTGAGCAATTCAATTCTTGTCTTTACATTCATAGAATTGCCATGCTAGAGTAGGATTGGAACTTAGGGTGCAAAACTTTTGTGCGGTAGAATATTTGAAACATATTCTAGGCACAAGGGGTGAAGTGGGCTAAGTGTAGGGTTTGATTATTGCAAAGATTTTTAGAATTAGCCTAATTCACCCCCTCTCTTGGGCATCTTGATCCTTTCAATTAGTATCAGAGCCTCGTGCTCACAAAATTAGACTTAACCGTCTAGAGAAAGATGTCTAACGGGGATGGTCCTCCTGAGGGAGATGATTTTCCATATTGGAAAATTTGCATGGAGGCGTATTTAGAAGCTCTAGATGTTGGAATACTTAGAGCCACCTCACAAGGTTTCCCAAAACCTCAGGATCCCACGCACCTTCAAGGCGATGAAATGAATTACGAGAAATGGAATGTAAAGGCTAGAAACACCATCTTTAGAGGCCTTTGCAAAGATGTGTTTAACCGGGTGAGGAACCACAAAGACGCCCATGCACTATGGTCGAACATATGTGCGCTCCATGAGGGAACTAAGGGCGAGCGTGAGGAACGCTATCATCTTGTGATTAAAAAGCTTAATTCTTTTGAGATGCTTCCAAAAGAAAGCGCTAATGAAATATACTCACGTTTGAATGTTTTTGTAGAGGAAGTCAATGTGCTTTGACTTACTCAAATGCAACCATCCGATATTGTAAGAAAAATCTTGAGTGTCCTCCCCATTGACAAATATGGGCATATTGTGACCGTGCTTCGTCAAGGTGATCTTTCCACTGCTACACCAACTCAAATCTTAGGAAAGATCAACACTCATGAGATGTACACGCACATCACGCCACAAGATGGCTCATCCTCTACCAAGAAGAAAGACAAAGACTTAGAATTCAAGGCTAGCCAAGAGAAGGGCAAAGCAAGAATTGAGTATGAGAGCTCAAGTGATGATGAAGTTGATGATGCAAATCTTGCTCTCATGGTGAGAAGAACCGCCAAGATGCTAAAGAAGCTCAATAAGAATGGCCTCAAGTTTGATGGGAAGAAAAAGAAGTTCTTCACTAGCACTATAAGGAAGCCAATCTCGGAGATGGATTGCTACAATTGTGGAGAACTTGGTCATCTAGCACATCAATGCACCAAGCCCAAGAAAGACAAGTACAAGGGCAAGAAAGATGACTCAAGTAATGAAGAAGAAGATGAGAAGAAGAAAAACAAGCCATATAAGAAGAAAGATGGCAAGAAGGACTTACACAAGAAGAAGAAAAATGGGAAGGCATACATCGTCGGTGATTGGCTCACGGACATTGATTCATCAAGTTGCTCATCCGATGATGATAGTGATAATGAGAAGGTGGCCGCTATTGTGATTGACTCTTCATCATCTTCATCAACACCCCCGCCATCATCCTCTACACACCTATGCCTTATGGCCAAGGGTGAACGAAAGGTATCAAATGATGATGATAGTAGTGGTGATGATCATGATAGCAATGATGATAGTGATAGTGATGATGATGAATTTGAATCACCTTCATATGATGATCTTGTTAAATTGCTAAATCAATACACTAATATCATTAGAAAGACTAGAGCTAAGAATGGAAATCTTGAAATTAAGAATGACTCTCTTTTAGCTAAATGTGACATAGCCGAAAAGGCTAGTTTTGAGCTTAGAGAAGCAAATGATGCTATGTCATCTAAACTCAAGGAGCTCAAATCTTCTAAGAAAGAGCTTAAAGAAAAATATGATAAACTTGAGAGGATACATAATGAGCTCATCACTAGCCATAATATGCTAATAGAAGAATATACAACTCTCAAGATCAATCATGATAATCTTGTTATTGCTCAAGAATTTTTATCCAATGAGCCATATGATGCTACTAACAATGTTGTTAAGATTGATATAGCTAGATCATGTGATGATTTAATTGTTGAGAGCATTGAGCAAGGATCTAGTGGCAAAGGCAAGCAAGTGGTTGAAACAGACAACTATGATGAGTATGTCAAGCTCAAGCATGATAATGAAAAGCTCAAGAAAGATCTTGAAGAGCTCAAAACTACCAACACTATAGTGCTAGAAACTCTTGATTATGATGGTGATTTGATTCTTGAGAATGAGAAGCTCAAAGAAGAAAACAAGAAACTCAAGGAGAAGAAAAATAATGATGCACTCAAAGAAGAGAACAAGAAGCTAAAGTTGGAGAAAGAGCATCTCAAGATTGGCTTGAGCAAGTTCACAAGAGGCAAACATCTTCAAAGTGAGCTACTAATGAACACCGTCATGAAGAAGGATAGAAGTGGCATTGGGTACTTGGAAAATAAAGATAAGAAGGCTCAAGCTCAACAACAACAACAACAACAACAACAAAAGCCAAAGCCAAAGAAGTGTTTTGAGTGTGGACAAGAAGGCCACTTTGCCCACGAGTGTCAAACTCCACCACCACAACCCTTACCCAAGCATGCTAGACCTTTTGCTTTCAATGCTCATTACATGCTTAGAAAGGACTCTAGTGGAAAGATAAAAATTATGTTTTTAAGACCTCCCAATAAGAATAGGCCTAAGAAAATTTGGGTAGCAAAGTCACTTATTGAGAAAGTGAAGGGCCCTCAACAAGTTTGGGTTCCTAAACAAGCTTGATCTCTTGTGTGTAGGTGAACTACAAGACCGGTGGAAGTCATTGGGTAATTGATGTAGTTGCGCACAACATATGACCAGTCATCCTCATATGTTCACCTCACTAGATGAAGAAGTAGATGGACAAGAAAGAATTATATTTGGTGACAACTCAAAGGGCAAAATCAAAGGATTGGGCAAAGTGGCAATATCAAATGATCATTCAATCTCAAATGTGCTATATGTTGCTTCATTAAGTTTCAACTTGCTATCCGTTGGACAATTGTGTGATCTTGGCTTTCAATACCTATTTACCGAGAAGGAAGTCGTTGTATCCAAGAAAGATGATTATTAAGTGATATTCAAGGGATTTAGATACAACAACCTATATCTAGTGGATTTCACCTTCGAAGATGCTAACTTGAAGATATGTCTATTCACCAAAACAACACTTGGGTGGCTATGGCATAGAAGACTTGCTCATGTTGGGATGAGCTCACTCAAGAAGCTTATGAAGAATGATTTGATGAGAGGGTTGAAGGATGTAAAATTTGAGAAGGACAAGCTTTGTAGTGCATGTCAAGCCAGCAAGCAAGTTGCAAATACTCATCCTACAAAAGCTTTCACGTCAACAACAAGAGTGCTAGAGCTCATTCACATGGATTTATTTGGACCAATGACATACAAGAGTTTGGGAGGAAATCTTTATTATCTTGTGATTGTTGATGACTACTCTAGATACACATGGGTATTCTTCCTTCATGACCAATCCGAAGTTGCATCATGCTTCAAGAAGTTTGCCAAGAGAGCACAAAATGAGTTTGAGGTGAAGCTCAAAAAGATTAGAAGTGATAATAGGAAAGAATTTGACAACACAAACATTGAAGCCTATTGTGATGAAGTTAGGATCAAGCATGAGGTCTCCGCAACATATACTCCTCAACAAAATGGTGTAGTTGAGAGAAAGAACTGGATATTAATCACACTAGCAAGAACAATGCTTGATGAGTACAACACCCCCGAATCTCTATGAGCGGAAGCTATCAACACCGCATGCTATGCATCCAACCGCCTATTCTTTCAAAAGTTTCTTGGCAAGACACCTTATGAGTTGCTCAATGGGAAGAAGCCGAACATCTCCTTCTTTAGGGTGTTTGGTTGCAAATGCTACATCTACAAGAAGCGACAACACCTAGAGAAGTTTCAAAGGTGTTGTGATATTGGTTTTCTTGTTGGTTACTCATCATAGTCCAAAGCATATAGAGTATTTAATCATGCCACCGGCTTGGTTCAAGAAACATATGATGTGGAATTTGATGAATCTAACGGCTCCCAGGAGCACATGAGAATCTTGATGATGTAGGTGATGAACCATTGAGGGAGGCGATGAAGAATATTCCGGTTGGAGACATCAAGCCTCAAGATGATGAAGATGATGTACAAGTGATCAATCCATCTTCTAAATCAAATGTGCCACAATATGGTGATAAAGATGGGAGAGTTGAAAATGAAGATACTCATGTCTCCCATGATCAAATGGTGGTACAAACACAAGATGTTGATGCTCCACAACCTCCCCCTCAAGTGGTTGATAGAAGAAATACACCTCTACTAGAAGCTCATCCACAAGATCTCATCATAGGGAGTCCATCAAAGGGTGTAATGACTCAATCTCAAAAACTTGCTTCATTTATAGAACATCACTCTTTTGTCTGTTGCTTTGAGCCTACCAAGGTAGAAGAAGCTCTTCAAGATCCGTATTGGATAAATGCCATGCATGAAGAGTTAAACAACTTTATCTGCAATGAAGTTTGGACTCTTGAAGAGCAACTACAAGGTGCAAGAGTCATTGGAACAAAGTGGGTGTTCCGCAACAAGCAAGATGATCAAGGCGTTGTTGTGAGGAACAAGGCAAGACTAGTTGCAAAGGGGTTCTCTCAAGTTGAAGGGTTGGATTTTGGAGAGACCTTTGCACCGGTTGCAAGACTAGAAGTCATTCGTATCCTCCATGCATATGCATCGCATCATGAAATAAAATTATATTAAATGGATGTGAAAAGTGCATTTTTAAATGACTTTATAAATGAACTAGTCTATGTTGATCAACCTCTCAGGTTTAAAGACCCTAGATATCCTAATCATGTTTATAGGTTGTCCAAGGTGCTATATGGGCTTAAGCAAGCCCCAAGAGCATGGTATGAGTGTCTTCGGGACTTCCTCATTGAGAAGGGCTTCACCATTGGGAAGATCGACACCACACTATTCACTAAGAAGCTTGATGGATATATCTTCATTTGTCAAGTATATGTTGATGATATCATCTTTGGATCATCAAATGAACATTCTTGCAAAGAGTTTGGTGAATTGATGTCGAAGGAGTTCGAGATGTCAATGATTGGAGAGCTTACATTCTTTCTTGGTTTTCAAGTCAGGCAAATGAGAAGTGATTTTCATCTCTCAAGAGAAATATACAAATGATCTTCTCAAGAGGTTCAAAATAGATGAATATAAGCCAATAAAGACACCAATGCCATCTAATGGACATCTCGACCTAGATGAGGGAGGTAAAACGGTTGATCAAACTCTCTACCGCTTTATGATTGGTAGCTTGTTATATTTAACCGTATCTAGGCCCGACATCATGTTTAGTGTGTGTATGTGTGCTAGATTTCAAGCTAATCCTAAGGAAGCTCATTTAAGTGCCGTTAAAAGAATCCTTAGGTACCTCAAGCACACACACCAAGCATTGGTCTTTGTTATCCCAAAGGAGCTAAATTTGAATTAATTGGCTATTCCGATTTGGATTATGCTGGTTGCAAAGTTGATAGAAAAAGCACATCTGGAGGGTGCCATTTGCTTGGTAGATCACTTTTGTCTTGGTCCTCCAAGAAGCAAAATAGTGTGGCTTTGTCCACCGCCAAAGCGGAATACATTGCCGTGGGTGCTTGTTGTGCACAAATACTTTACATGAAGCAAACTTTGGTAGACTATGATGTAGTTCTAGAAAAAGTACCTCTTTTGTGTGACAATGAGAGTGCGGTAAAACTTGCTAATAATCCGGTTCAACACTCTCGCACCAAGCACATAGATATCCGCCATCACTTTCTTAGAGATCATGTTGCTAAGAATGATATTTCACTAGAAGGTGTAAGGACTGAGGATCAATTGGCGGATATCTTCACTAAACCGCTAGATGAGGTGACTTTTTGTCGGTTGAGGAATGAGCTCAATGTGCTTGATTTTAGCAACTTCGCTAGAAAATGAGCTTGTGTTGTCCCTTGCATTGCATTGTAATATGCAACATATTTACTTCTTGGTAATGCATTTAGGGCTTGTCTAACATGGTTAAGATAACCGCCAAAAAGTGTGTGAAGAAGCTTAACTTTGGATCAAACTTAACAAGCAACTAGAATTACTTTCAAGCATTGTATTGCAAATGCATGAATGTTGTTTTGTCGTTTCCCTTCAATCACCCTTTTATTGCCTATTTTCTTAAAAAGAATTATAGCCTAAGGCAAAATACTTTGAAAATTTTGAGGGTTTGAGAGAGGTCATTCACATCAGTCCAGCGTTCGGTCAGTTCACAGGTGGTGAACTGTTGCTGCGAAGGAGTGACCGGACGCTGAAATAGTTCTTTCCCTACATCCGATCAGATGGTGTTCCTGCGTCCGGTCAAGCGAAGACGATGAAGACATATTAGATTGGACTCTGGCTGTGTCCGGTCAGTGGTGATCGAACGCATCCGGTCGTGACTCGAGGGGATTTGGACCTCTCTGGAGTCGACCGGACTCTGGGTGGTAGCGTCCGGTCGTTGCCACCGGAGTGTCCGGTCAGTGGAGAACGTGCGGGTTTCCAACTCTTTTCTACGTTTCCTTTTCTATCACGGGTGGGCCACCTCTTATAACCGCCGCCGTGATTTGACCTAATCCCTATCCCGTAACCTCGCCGCGCCGACATCGCCCACTCCCGTGCCCGATTCGCCGCCGCGCTCACCTCCGCCGCCGCACAGCCACGCCTCCCCGCACCCACGTGTCGCCGCATTGCTCCGCCGTATCTTGCTCGCGCCACCAGCCGCAACTACGCCATAGTGTCATGCCAACCTCGCCTGTGCCCACCTCGCGCCTCACACCAGAGCCATCGAGCCCACTGCAGCAGCGCCGCGCGCTGTACCCTAGCGCCAGCGCCGCTGCCGCACCAGCAACAGTAGTCGCCGGTACCCTAGCTGCCATCAATAGTGCCACATTGTGTCGCCCGAACCCTAACCCTAGGCGATTCTCGGTGGTTCCCCGTGTTTCGTTCCTCTACTCTTTGGTTCACCGGTTCGTCAGGTAGCAAGCCCTCGATTCTAATTTAGTATCTAATGCTTGCTTCTTAGGGTTTCGTATCTCTAGATGTATATTGAAATTATTCATATATCCAATCTATTTCATCATGCAGCGAGTCGATGTTTCTGAGGTTACTTTGGCAGTTGACAGTGAACTCAGGGCCAAGCTCACGAGTACGGATCGAGGCCAAGCCTCGGAAGTGACAGTTGGCAGTTGTTTCTTGTTCGAGGTAGCAGTTCATTTTAGATGGCTTGTGTCAAGAATACTGGAGGTGGTGCAGGTGATGAGGATCCGAGGCAGCCGCCTCGCCTGCCTGTAGATGTGAAAGGCAAGGCTACCAAGAAGACTACATCAAAGAAGCGGAAGTATGAAGATGCTGATACAGCGAGAGCAGCTACAGTTGTAGTCACCGTAGAGCATGCAGAGAGAGGAGGTGCTAGGAGTGGTGTTGTTATTGCAGATCAGCTTTCACCAGCACAGAGGACCGCAGTTGAGCAGATTGAGCGACATTATGGTAGTCCAGCTGGGACTATCATGCTTGAGGGATGGCGTGTTGTTTTGGAGGAGACTCGGTCTCAGGGGGAGCCACAGCAGCAGACAGAGCAGGCTCAGGAGGGAGAGCAGACTGAGGAGACTGAGCAAGCACCACAGCTTTGCCGCTCTAGTCATACCCGTACCCAGGTGACACCGAGGCTAGAGATACAGCGGAGGGGTTCTCGTCCGCCTCCTAGACCACAGGGTCCGCCTCCAGTGACTCACCTAGATTTGAGGGCCGCCATGGCCAAGCAGTACAGCAGCTCAGATTTGTGCAGCTCGAGGAGTGGTTCCTACCTAGGAGGGATAAGCGTGCTTCAGAGGGCTTCTATACACCATTGTAGGAGGATTTTTATAATGCATATCTTAACAGTGGGGTTGCATTCAGATCTCACAGGGTTTGTTCCATTGAGGCCATTGTTGCAGCAGCAGAGAGAGTAGATCCGCCCTCACCTATCTTACCTACCAGGGCTGACAAATTTACTTGGGTGGATAGGCAGATATGTACCATCATGGGTCTGTGAGTTCTATGCTACACTTTGGATTGACCCGCAGCACAGATTCATACACTTTGCATTCAGAGGCTATGACTACAGGCTGATGAGCTTCAGGGTCAGAGAGATTCTCAGGCTTTAAGAGCAACCCATCTGGCTACATGAGGTGTGCTATGGTCAGACAGAGCCTCCCAGACGCCCTCACGACTATCTTGTGCCTCCTACAGATCTGGTCCGCCATTGCTTCACAGAGCCTTTCAGCGAGGGGTCGAGCAGGACACCTAGGGATCTTACTCCTACAACAAGACTGCTAGATGCTATCATGAGGAGGACCCTGCTTCTGAGGATGGGATATCGCGAGGGCTTGACTCGCATTCAGTTATGGCTACTGAACTCTCTGATGCAGCAGATTGTGTTTGATATTTAGGATCTTATTCTATCAGAGATGGAGGACACTCTTGTAGAGGCATTCAGAGGTCACAGGCAGCTGCCATATGCTCACTAGATTACATTCTTGATTCACAGGGCAGTTATAGTGAGGCCTCCTAAGATGCTGGCAGAGTATTCTGGTGCTACTAACAAGTTCCCTGCATATAACATGACACAGATGCTCCGCCACAGTGCAGTGAGGACACCTAGCCAACTACGTCGCCACCCAGAGGTGCCAGAGTCTGTAGCCCAGCAGGATGAGACTATCAGGGGCATTGCAGCTATAGAGGAGGAGCAGCTAGATGCTTAGCAGAAGGGTATGGTCGAGAGCAACCCCAATGACAGCTCAGATGATGATTATCAGGATATCCCTCAGATGCCTCCATGACGATATGATGGTGAGGCCAGTGGCTCCATATCAGCTCCATCTGCACTGCAGACAGACCTCGCTCTCCTTGCTATACTTGAGTGGATGAGGCAGGATCAGGCTCGCCAGGCCTAGGAAACAACAGTTACACTAGCACAGGAATAGGCCAGATAGGACGAGTTCCAGCAACAGCAGCAGGCTATCCAGCAGCAGCATGCCATGCAGTAGCAGCAGCTTCTGATGCAGCATCAGTTACTTAGGTTCATGCAGCATGTTGTTACTACTATTGGGGCTCCACTGTCACAGCCTACACCTCAGCTTGGTCAGCCTGCCACCACATCTATGACTCTAGCTTTCTAGCCCAGTGGGCTTCAGAGTCAGGGATAGCCAGCTACCTTGTTTCCTTCACCTACAGAGCAAGTGTCCTAGTGGTTTGCTTCGCCAGTGCCAGCCCCATAGTTCACACCTCTTCATACGGGCTTCACTCCGCCTCAGAGTTCCTTAGTGCTCACCCCAATTTCCAGGAGCCTTGGTGCTACATTCAGTGAGTTGACAGGGCAGCCTACTCCGCCAGAGCTACATGTCCCTAGTCCTTCCATAGTTGCTCCAATTACTGGGACTATAGAAACACTCCCCTCTTTAGTTGCATCATTAGAGCCGCCTGCTTCAGCGATACCTGCAGAGTCATAGGCAGTGCTAGTTCCACAGCAGACCCAGACCGCTTCAGCATCACTTCCAGCGACAAAGGGTCATACAGCCCAGAGCTCAGGATCAGATGATGATGGCACATAGTTCTAGATCGCTCATCGCGCCTTAGCGCCTGACTCGTCCGCTGCAGCCCCGTCGACCGACCCTTAGGTTTTGGTGTTTGACGCCAAAGGGGGAGAGGGATCGAGTATGATAGACTTAGGAGGAACGATATATCTAGGGGGAGCCTATCTATTATATTTGGTTTTTTATGTGTGATGCACTATTATACATTCATGTTTACTTTTATGCATCGAACTATATTTATGTGATAGTGATATCTACGTGAAAGTGCATTTGCCCCCTATGTGGGTTTTGGTGCATTGATGACATCCAAATTAGGACTAATATGATCTTAATGAGATGTGTCGCTGCTATTAGTCCCATGAAAGATTCAAAGAGTTGATAAAGATGAAATGGTATCCCTCAATTCTTGAAGTTGTAAAGGCGGACGAACTCAAAACGCTCTCCAAAGGTTTTATTTTTGTTTTTGAGTTTAGGATCCGCCGCACTATAAAGAGGGATGCAAACTTAGTTGGTCTAAGGAAGATAGAGTGCTCAAGCATAAAAATAAAATCAAAAGAGAGACATTCTAGCACTCCACGAGCATGTAGATTATTTTTCGGCGACTGTTGGTGTCGAAAGTCCCGACGTAAGCCGGAACTCCCGACCGTCGGAAGTCCGACTCATGCCGGAAGTTCTGACTCCTAGTCACTTAACCAGTTTCATGACTGTGGACGTCGGAAGTCCCGACGTGAGTCGGAACTCCTGACAGTCGGAAGTCCCGACCCAAGCCGGGAGTCCCGACATCAGTGGTTCTGCTGGCTGACTGTCTGTGCACGTCGGAACTCCCGACGTACGTCGGAAGTTCCAACCCATGTTGGGAGTCCGGACACCTGAAGCGGTGCTGGCTAGTTGTTTAACTGCGCTCGTCAGAAGTTCCGACGTACGTCAGAAGTTCCTACCGTCGAAAGTCCCAATGTTTGCCGGGAGTTCCGACATTGACTTGCACGCGTGGACTTCTGACCCTGTGCGAACAGTGCTTTCTGTTAATGTCGGAAGTCCTGAGATCTGCGTCTGAACTTCCGACGTAGATCTGAACGGTTTGATTTCTATTAAGAGTATAAATACCCCTCTCTTCACTTCTAACCATTACAGACTCATTCACAGCTGACCTAACTTTGTCTCAACAGCTCCCAAGCAAGAAAGGCACCCCTCTCCTCCCTCCTTTGCTCTAATCTTCGATTCCCCTAGGGTTTGAGTGAAAGGAGAGTGGATTAAGTGAGAGAATCACTTTGGCAAGCTTGAGCACTTGATTTCTTCGTCAAGCCTGTTGGTTTTATGTCTATTACTCTTAGGGCTTTGCCCCTAGCCGGCTAGGCATTGCCCAAGAGCTTCCATGTTGTGGAAGAGCCTTGGGAAGTTTGTATTACCCTTTGATTTCTTA
The DNA here is from genome assembly GCA_904845875.1 of Miscanthus lutarioriparius. Taxonomy (NCBI): domain Eukaryota; kingdom Viridiplantae; phylum Streptophyta; class Magnoliopsida; order Poales; family Poaceae; genus Miscanthus; species Miscanthus lutarioriparius. Next base: position 107,107,164 of record CAJGYO010000005.1, read on the forward strand.
GTGGAAAGCTCAAGTGACCTTTGTGGTCGCTTTGAGAGAGGCAAGGAGGTGGAATAGACTCCGACCTTTGTGGTCACCTCAACAACGAGGACGTTGGAGCTCCTTTGTGGGGTTGCCAAACCTCAGGATAAATCTTTGTGTCCCGTGTGCTTGTTGTTGTGATTGCTAGAGACTACATGTATTTGTTTGTCTCTCTCTCTTGAACTTCATTTTAGGGTTTGGACTTGATCTACGGTTTGGAGGCGTTACAGCGTCAAGCGAGTGACCCAACATCTTCACCAAACCACTAGGAAGTGGGGTTATAAGATTATTTATCAGCAAACTTAAATTTGGCACTGCTTTTGTAGTTCATGTAGGCGTCGGAACTGCTGACGTTTGCGTTGGAACTTCTGACAACGTCGGGAGTTCTGACCCAAACGCCGAGACTTCCGATATTGACTGACAAATTTGAACTTAGCATTTGCAGTTAATTTTTAGATATGCCTATTCACCCCCTCTCTAGGCATTGTTAGATCCTTTCAATTGGTATCAGAGCGGGTCTTCTCTTTGCGCTTCACCGCATGAGAAGAAACAATATCGGAGTCCGACAAGATGCAAGCCGTTGCCGCCAAAATGGCCAACAAAATAGCTGAAGAGTTGATGAGTGCTCAAGTCAAGCTCTTTCAATATGAAATGAAAAAGATGCAAGATGAGATGAGCAAGATGAAGGAAGAACTGAGCAAGAAGGTTGATGATGCAATAAGTGGCAAGAATGATACAAGTGACAAGAATAAAGCAAACAAAGATGCCGCTAGTGATATTGGAGCCAGTGAGCATACTCATGGAAAGGGAATATATTCAAACATGAGTTTTGACTATGGACAACTCATAAAAGGTTCAACACTACATACCCCGTCCGTCAACATTGGCAAGCCACCTCACTTTGATGGAACAAGATACACCGATTGGTCTTACAAGATGAAGATGCATCTCATTGCCGCAAGACTTTGGGAAGTGGTGGATGTTGGTGTGATGATTCCTACCGATGAAGATAGAGAGATAACTCTGAAAGAAGTGCACAACCTCCATCAAAATGCACAAGCCGTTGCATTTCTTGTGTCAAGCCTAGCTCTGGATGAGTTTAGAAAAGTGAATGGAATGGAAAGTGCAAAACAAATTTGGGATACTTTGAAAGTGTCATTTGAAGGAGATAGAAGTGTGAGAAAAGACAACATTGAGTTACTTCATGGTGAATTGGAAAGATTTGTGTTCTTGCAAAATGAAACAACACAATCCATGTTTGATAGGCTCATGGCATTGGTCAACTGCATAAGATCTTTTGGAAGCACCGAATGGGACGACAACAAGATTGCTAGAAAGATGTTGAGAACCTATAGAGCCAAGAACAACATGCTAGCATCCGTGATCACAGAAAGGCCCGGTTATGATGAGATGACACCCCAAGAAGTTCTTTCAAAACTCAAGCATCATGAGTGTCTAGATGAAGATACAATCAATGCTCACAATCAAAATCCTAATGCAATGGGGTACAACAAGAGTGCAGCCCTTAAAGCAACTCAACAACATGAAGGTCAAGGTTTGAGTCAAGAGAAGAAGAAGAAAGTGAAGGATGATTCCTCAAGTGGAGAAGAAGATTCCGATGTGGAGGTTGCATTTGTGATTAGAAATCTTAGAAAGCTTATGAAGAAGAAAAGCAACTGCAAGATCTATGGTGATGGAAAGAGAAGGTTCAAAAAGAGATTTTGCTATGGATGTGGTCAAACCGGTCACTTCATAGCCGATTGTCCTAATGAGAAGAAGAAGCACAAGCATGACAAGGATTAAGACAAGAAGAACAAAGGCAAGAAGAGAGGTGAAGCTCATCTTGAGGAAGAATGGGAGTCAAGTGATAGTGACTCAAGTGAAGATGAGAAGAAGAAGAAGGAGCCACAAACATCGCCATCCACCACTCTTCTTCACTGACCATGATCTTCCCCGACTCAACTTCACCACCAAAACTCTTCCCCAACCTATCTTCACCACCGAAGCTCTTATCCAACCTCATCGACAACGACTACTACACCCCAACTTGTCTCATGGCAAAAGGGGAGAAGGTACATACTACACTTGTTTCCTCTAGTGATGAGTATGATAGTTGTGATGATAACATAGAAGAAATTGAAACAACCATGATAAAGAAATTTGGTAAAAAGGCCTTCACTAAAATAAAAACACTAATGAAGAAATTAGAGAAGAGGGATAGATGCTTAGAGATGCAAGGAGATATAATCACTCAAGAGAGAGAGAAAAACCTTGCTCTTGAAGCATCTATTGCCGAGGAAAAGATGAAGGTTGAGAAGTTAACCGTTGAATTGTCTTTAGCCAATGACTCAATTAGGAAAATGACTAAGGAACATTCCTCGGTTAATGATCAAGTAGCTAGCCTAAAAAATGAGAAGAGTATAGCTCAAGAAAGCCTCACAAGCTTGGAAGAGTACTCTTTGGGCTAGCACTTCAACTTCTCCTAAGGCAACCGAAGACTCTAATGTCTCCACTAGTAATGGTTGTAAAAGATGCTATAAAATTGATGTGAATGCATATACAACTAACCTTGTTGAGTTAGAGAAGAAAGACAAGGAGATTCATAGGTTGAAGATAATCTTGAAGAATGGGTGCAAGTGTCAAGAGCAATCCAACAAGACCATATACAAGTCATCAAGGCACCTATCAATCAAGGAAGGCATTGGCTATAATAGGCATGATGAAAACACCAATGGAAGGAACATGATCAATTGTGTGCCTTGTGTGAAGTTCAACAAGGGTGTTGCTCTTGATGAGCTTATTTGCAAGGCCAACAACAAGGTCTACATTCCAAAGATCCAACCTACAAGTAACAAGACAATCAAGACAAAGCAATCCGATGTCCCCAAGCCACATGCACCACTTCCATGGTGCTATGCTAGTGACTATATGTGTTGTTGGGGCAAGGATGGCAAGATTGTGGTTAAGTATGTTGGTGCCCAAAAGAGGAAGGAAATTATGAGGAGTGTTTGGGTGCCCAAGTTTTATGTTACTAACCCCCTAGGACCCAAATCTTTTTGGGTACCTAAAACAAAAGCTTAATTTATCTTTGTAGGAATATTCCTCCGGTGGAATAAGTTGGGTGTTGGATAGTGGATGCACCAATCATATGATTGGAGAGAAGGACATGTTCACATCATTCCAACCAAGTCATGATCAAAGTGGAAATATTGTGTTTGGTGACAATGGAAAAGGAGAAGTCCTCGGTTTGAGTAAAATTGCTATATCAAATGATAATTCCATTTCCAATGTTTTACTTGTGAATTCATTGAGATACAATTTGTTGTCCGTTTCATAACTTTGTGAGATAGATTACAATTGTCTCTTTACGGATAAGGGTGTGGAAGTCTATAGAAGGGAGGATTCCTCTATTGCATTTACGGGTCATTTAAAAGGGAAACTCTATCTAGTTGATTTCACATCAAATAGAGTAAGTCCCGAGACTTGTTTAATGGTAAAATTTAGCATGGGTTGGTTATGGCATCGCCGACTTGCCCATGTTGGGATGAGGAACTTGGCCAAACTTCAAAAAGGCGAACACATCCTTGGACTAACAAATGTTTCTTTTGAGAAAGATAGGATTTATAGCGCATGCCAAGCTGGAAAACAAGTTGGAGCTAAACATCCCGTTAAGAATGTTGTGACAACCGAAAGGCCATTGAAGTTGCTTCACATGGACATATTTGGACCTTTGGCTTATATAAGCATTGGTGGTAACAAATATGGTTTCGTAATTATTGATGATTATTCTCGTTTCACTTGGGTATTCTTTTTGCGTGAAAAGAGTGAAGTCCAAGGTATCTTCAAGAAGTTTGCAAGAAGAGACCATTATGAGTTTGATGTCAAAATCAAGAGAGTTAGAAGTGACAATGGGATGGAGTTCAAGAATACCAACATTGAAGAGTTTCTTGATGAAGAAGGAATCAAGCATGAGTTTTTGGTTCCATACACTCCACAACAAAATGGTGTTGTGGACAGGAAGAACCAAACGCTCATAGTGTTGGATGAGTACAAGACTCCAACCAACTATTGGACGGAAGCGGTCAACACGGCATGCCATGCTATCAACCGCTTATATCTTCACAAGAAAAGAGAAAAGACCACCTACGAACTTCTAACCGGTAAAAAGCCTAAGGTGCACTACTTTAGAGTTTTTGGATCTAAGTGTTTCATACTTAACAAGAAATCCAAAAGCTCTAAGTTTGCACCAAAGGTTGATGAAGGTCTCATGCTTGGTTATGGTACTAACGAACATGGATATCGTGTTTTCAATAAAACCACCGGTTTGATTGAAATCACGGTAGACATGACTTTTGATGAAACCGACGACTCTCAAAAGGAGCAAGTCAATGTTGAAAATGTAGGTAATGAAGAAGCTCCACACGAAGCAATCAAGAAGCTTGCCATTGGTGAAGTAAAGCCCATCGAAGACGAAGATGAAGACCATGTTGTGCATGATGATCTTGATCCAACCATTCATCATATTTCATCCAATGAACATGGTAAAGCTTCTGCAACAAGAAATAATCAAGATGGGAGATCAAATGAAGCATAAGGTCATTCTCATGAAGATGGTATCAACAATGAGCAAGCTCAACCTCAACTCAACAATGAAGAAAGAAGTGAAGTCAACCCTCCACAAGCTCATGATTATGATCCTCCAATCGATCATGATCATGATGATGATGATGATGATGATGGCCCTATCCAAAGATCAACTCAAGTGCCACATCCTAGAGTGCATCAATCCATTCAACGGAATCATCCCATTGATAACATATTGGGGAGCATTCGATGAGGGTAGGATTATGACAAATAGGTTCACGATGTCCATGATGGGAGAGTTGAAGTTTTTCCTTGGATTTTAAATCAAGCAACTCAAGGATGGCACGTTCATAAGTCAAACCAAGTACACCAATGACATGTTGAACAAGTTTAACTTGGACAAAGCCAAGCCCATCAAGACACCCGTGCCAACCAATGGACATCTTGATCTTGATCAAGGAGGAAAGGACGTCGATCAAAACGTATATCGCTCCATGATTGGATCACTTCTTTACCTTTGTGCATCTAGGCCCGATATTATGCTTAGCGTGTGCATGTGTGCAAGATTTCAAGCTAATCCGAAAGAATGTCATTTGATGGTTGTTAAGAGAATTTTTTGGTATTTAGTGCACACTCCTAATCTTGGCTTGTGGTATCCTAAGGGCTCCACTTTTGAGTTACTTGGCTATTCTGATTCAGATTATGCCGGTTGCAAAGTAACCTGAAAGAGTACTACCAGGACTTGCCAATTTATTGGTCGATCCTTGGTGTCTTAAAGCTCTAAGAAGCAAAATTCCATTGCTTTGTCCACCGTTGAAGCCGAGTAAGTGGCGGCCGGCGCTTGCTGTGCCCAACTACTTTGGATGAAGCAAACTCTCAAAGACTTTGGATGTGAGTTAACCAAGATTCCACTTTTGTGTGACAACGAGAGTGCCATTAAGTTGGCAAACAACCCTGTAAACCACTCTCAAACAAAGCACATAGACATCCGACATCATTTTTTGAGAGACCATGAAGTCAAAGGAGATATCGCCATTCATCATGTGAGCACCAAAAAGCAATTAGCCGATATCTTCACAAAGGCCCTAGATGAGTCAAGATTTTGTGCTTTGAGGAGTGAACTAAATATCATTGATTCTCGTAACGTGGCTTGATCCCTTGCACACACATTTTGTTTGATATAGTTAAGAGAAAAGAATTAAGAAAACATTGTGTGACACTTTCAAAATCTATTTTATAATTTTCATGAGTGACTATTGCTTTGTGCTGGTTGAATGAAATCTAGTCACTTGTGAAAATGTTAGTGTCCATCATATTTTTTCCCACATGGTAGAGTGAGTGCGGGTTGAGGTGTTTTTCAGTTTCTCAGCGTTGAAAGTCCCGACGTACGCCGGAACTCCCGATGGCCAGAAGTCCCGGCTCACGCCAGAAGTCCCGACGTAAGCCGGGAGTTCCGACGTAGATCTGAGTTTTTGTCCGCGCTGCATCGTTTGTTCTCGGGTTATATCTCTTTTTACCCGTCCCGGTCCATTTATTGCGGTTATTTTATTCCTCCCCGCACTCCCGTCGCCCTCAACCCTCCTCGTGCCGCCCTTGCTTCTCCTCGCGTCGCCACTGCCGCGTCGACCCCTGCCCACCCGCCCGCGTTTCCGACCTGCTCTGCTGCCGTCGGGGGTTTCGGCCCCTTCCCTTCTGGTGCCTTCTCCTGTTCGGTTGTGCCGTCGGAGGTTTCGCTTTCTCCACCCTCATTCCACCGCCCGTGCCTTGGTGTTCTTCCTTGGATCGGTGGTGGAGGTGCTCGCGCTTGTGGATTTGTTCATGGACTGCGATTTCATTTTTCTCCATCTCATCTTTCCTCGATTCAAGGTACTACCGTGGCGCCCTAACCCTATTGTCAATGTACCTTGCGCTTTGCCTCTATTCTCTCTCCCTCTCTACTCCTCTATCCTCCTTGTATGAATGTGTGTCGCAATTTGAAGCCCCATGAATGGGATGCTCACCATGGGCGTCGGAGGTCCCGGAGACCGTCGGAACTCCCGACGCCAGGCCAGAACTCCCGGCTGTCGAAAGTCCCAACTTCGGCCAAAACTCCCGACCCTAGGGTGACCACTCCATTCATGTTTCTTCAATTCTCGATGTTTGTTCGCTTCTCGTTGTATTGTTTCTTAGTTCCACTTCGTGTTCTTCGCAGTCATGGACGGTGGCAGTCCCTCGGGTCATAGGGAAAAGCGATCCAAGAAGAACCAAGATCGTGCCGCTATCCCCAAGCCGTCTGGCACCAAAGTGGCATATCCCTGTGCTGGTGCAGGTGGTCCCCGTGCTGCTACTGGTGGTTCCCGTGCTGCCCGTCGCCGTGACGACCAAGGGTCATCGGCTGTCGCTCCTCCCCCTGCTCCTGCCTCTGTTGGGGATGTGCCGATTGTTGATGAAGAAGAGGAAGCTCTTGAGCATGCCGGCTGCACCATTGCTGCTCCACCGGCTCGCACCCCGACTCATGGTCCGGGGTTTGTCTCTCGGCTTGTTCCATTCACGGGTGTTTCACCGATCATGCAGGAGCCCGCCATGGCTCCGAATCATGCTGGAGGCTGGACTCCTCCTCTACCAGTGGACTATCGTCACCGGGTTAAGGACATCAGGTCCATGAGGGGAAGGAACCTTTATGCTGAGGACGAGAAGGATCTATGACTTGAGTATCATTTCTGGCACCCATTCCATTATGACTTTTATGATTCCATTCTATATCTAAAGATTTTGAAGAAGAGGGAGCCACCGGTCCTTCAGATGAAGTGCATTGATGCATACTCTCTTGGTAAGTACAAGGAGCCCGAGCTAGAGCAGATGGTTCGTGATATACAATCAATGGGGCTATCATACTTGTTGGAGTTTAGGAAGCATTGGAACAATGAGCTCATCTGTCAGTTTTATGCTTCCTATCATCATGAGAGAGACCCTACCAGTGCTATTGACTTTATTCATTGGACCACTGAAGGCAAGCATTATAAGGTGGACTTCATCACTTTCTCTCGCCTTCTTGGTTTGAGTCACACCGACCGCACTGCACCTGAGTTGACTGAGTATGACAACGTAGCTTTGGAGGAGTACCAACACATGTATCTTTATGGGCATGCAACTGATGGACAGACAGCATATCTGAAGCCCTATTACTATGTCTTTAATAACATTCTGAGACAGATCTTGTATCTGATGGTAGGTGACTCCACCTTCCTTCATGATGATTCTCAGAAGGTGCTTCAGTGATTTGGCGATGATTTTGAGAAGTTTTCCATCAGCCGCTATATTTGGAACAAGATCCATGATGCTACTGAGGATCCAGTGAAGCATCTTCCCTATGCACCATACATTATGCATGTCATTGAGCAAGTGTCTGGCATTCGGTTCCCCATAGACACTCAGCACAATCTCCTAAAGATTTCCAACAAGACATCCGTCGCTGCTGCAAGAGAATTGAGGGAGAAAGGTGTTGTAGCCCAAGCAAAAGGGAAAGGTGTCTCGGGTTCTCGCTCTCGCCATGGTGCTTCACCACCTGTTGCTGCTGCTTGCTCTACTAGTGTCGAGCACCGCTCTTCCTCCTCCTCGGGTAAGAAGCCAAGCAAATTCAAAGTGTTGTGCTAGTACTCAACGTGAGCACGATATGCAAGAGAGGCTCTACTAGTTGGAACAGCACGCAGGGATTGTGTCTTCTCCTCCGTCGCCGTTTGTGCCTCCCCATGATCCGTTGGCTTTATATGATGAAGCTTGTGCGGCATACGAAGATGATGCGACTCCTCGCCCTCATGGCAAGGGCAAGACGATGGAAGAAGATGAGGAATACATAGAGGAGGAGGATGATGAAGACGACGACGGTGGTGAGGATGGTGACCAAGATGAAGATGATGATTACGAGGATGAGTAGTTGGTTTTTCATGTGGCCTACCCCTTTTGGCACTTGTTGACAAAGGGGGAGTGTTAGGCTTTGATATCTTGTAATAAGTTAGTTCTTGGTCATTTTGTTTTGAGACTTAAAACCTTTAGCTTGTGTAAACTATTCCGTGTGGTGGCTACCTTGTGTTGGACAACTTTATATATATGTTTGTGATGAATGATTGCAGGACAAGTAATGGTTATTTATCTAACTTAATTGCTTGTACTTGTCTATACTTGTGATGGTGAATGGTTTTTGGATGGCTATGTGTTACTTCGAGTTTTTACATTGAAATCTTGGCCATCATATTCCTTTTACTTGTTGTGTGAAATAACATGTCATATTGCATTTCTTTTCACGGATATCTATTTGTTCACAGACACTTGTTGCACCCCACGGATTGCAAAATTTAGGGGGAGCTTTCGTCTTGATGTATGCAAATCATGTATAGATGATTCTATTTGAAATTCAAATTCATGCATACATCAAGGGGGAGCACTTCATAAATTTTGGGGTTCAAAAGCTTTAAAATCTTTCATTCTTATAAAAGCCTAAGTTGGTTGTCATCAATTATCAAAAAGGGGGAGATTGAAAGTGCATTTGCCCCCTATGTGAGTTTTGGTGTATTGATGACATCCAAATTAGGGCCTAATGTGATCTTAATGAGATATGTCGCAGCTATTAGTCCCATGAAAGATTCAAAGAGTTGATAAAGATGAAATGGTATCCCTCAATTCTTGAAGTTGTAAAGGCGGACGAACTCAAAACGCTCTCCAAAGGTTTTATTTTTGTTTTTGAGTTTAGGATCCACCGCACTATAAAGAGAGATGCAAACTTAGTTGGTCTGAGGAAGATAGAGTGCTCAAGCATAAAAATAAAATCAAAAGAGAGACACTCTAGCACTCCACGAGCACGTAGATTATTTTTCTGCGACTGTTGGTGTCGGAAGTCCCGACATAAGCCGGAACTCCTGACCGTCGGAAGTCACGACTCATGCCAGAAGTTCTGACTCCCATTCACTTAACCTGTTTCATGACTGTGGACGTCGAAAGTCCCGACGTGAGTCGGAACTCCCGATAGTCAGAAGTCCCGACCCAAGCCGGGAGTCCCGGCATTAGTGGTTCTGCTGGCTGGCTGTCTATGCACGTCGAAACTCCCGACGTACGTCGGAAGTTCCGACCCATGTCGGGAGTCCCGACACCTGAAGCGGTGCTAGCTAGTTGTTTCACTGCGCTCGTCAGAAGTCCCGATGTACGTCAGAAGTTCCGACCGTCGGAAGTCCCAACGTTTGCCGGGAGTTCCGACATTGACTTGCACGCGCGGACTTCTAACCCTGTGTGAACAGTGCTTTCTGTTAATGTCAGAAGTCCTGAGATCTGCGTCGGAACTTCCGACGTAGATCTGAACGGTTAGATTTCTACTGAGAGTATAAATACACATCTCTTCACTTCTAACCGTTACGGACTCATTCACAGCTGACCTAACTTTGTCTCAACAGCTCCCAAGCAAGAAAGGCACCCCTCTCCTCCCTCCTTTACTCTAATCTTCGGTTCCCCTAGGGTTTTGAGTAAAAGGAGAGTGGATTAAGTGAGAGAATCACTTTGGCAAGCTTGAGCACTTGATTTCTTCATCAAGCCGGTTGGTTTTGCGTCTATTACTCTTGGGGCTTTGTCTCTAGCCGGCTAGGCGTTGCCCAAGAGCTTCCATCTTGTGGAAGAGCCTTGAGAAGTTTGTATTACCCTTTGATTTCTTAGTGGAAAGCTCAAATGACCTTTGTGGTCGCTTTGAGAGAGGCAAGGAGGTGGAATAGACTCTGACCTTTATGGTCACCTCAACAATGAGGACGTAGGAGCTCTTTTGTGGGGTTGCCGAACCTCGGGATAAATCTTTGTGTCCCGTGTGCTTATTGTTGTGATTGCTAGAGACTACTTGTATTTGTTTAGATACGCCTATTCACCCTCCCCCTCTAGGCATTGTTAGATCCTTTCACTACGTGATGTGATATTTATGTGATATGTGACATGTATGCTCTCTACTTTGAATTATTTATATGTCATATCACTTGGTTGTGCTCATTTGCTTTGCTTCCGTGTTTTACTCCGATGCAAATGAGCTTTATTTCTTGTACTCATGCTTATTTCATATCTATTGAGTACATCATGTTGGCTTGGGTCATATAAGCTTGCCTAACTATTTTGTTCTTATTGTCAAAATCTCATATGAACCAAGCATGTTGAAAACCTCATCTCTTTTACATACTCGAGGTTGTATTGTCATCAATCATAAAAACGGGGGAGATTAAAAGCATCTAGGCCCCTAGTTGGGTTTCGGTGATTAATGACAATACAAGATTACTGTGACTAACGTGTGTTTTGTAGATGCAATTAAGTTAGGTCATGGTAATGGCAATTGATTGGGCAATCATGGTTGTCATGCCCCTACGATGGAAATCGTTTCGGTTTTCAAAGGATGGACTAGTTCTAAGTGTCGTTTGGTGTTGAAGAGACACTTAGAGTAGTTTAGGACTTTGTTTTTCCTTTGGCCATACTATTAAGGGGGGTATGGACTAGTAGCTTGACCTAGGTGAGTCTAGTGGGTTAGGTGTGGTGCACACTTATCAAAACTAGCACTAGGTAGCTCCTAAGTAGCCATAAGATCAATTGGAGCAAACTTCATTCACATATGATTGCGAGTTGGAAGTGAATGGAGGGTCAAATGTTGACTGGACGCTGGTTCCGGTGTGACCGAACGCTGACGCAGAGTCCGGTTAGTTCATTTGATCAAGGTGAAGTCGTCTAGTGCGACTGGACGCTGAGAAGTGAGTGACCGGACGCTGGGCGCCAGAGTCCGGTCAACTCCAGTAAGGTTCCAAAGAGCAGTTTTTGTGACCGGACACGTCCGGTCAGTGCTGACCGGACATTGGTTAGAGTCTGATCACAACGTAAATGGCTTAGTGGCGGGTGTACTGACCGGAGCGTCTGGTCACCTTGACTGGAGCGTCCGGTCACCCCGCAGTGGCACATAACGGTTCATTTTGAACGATGGTGTATAAATACTTCCTCTATTCATGTGAGGGATCACTTTTGCTCATTCCAATAGCTGAGAAACACCCTTGAGAGTGCCAAGAAGAGCAAGGTTCTAATGAGGTGATTATGATTTGTGAATCCAAGAGTGAGGCCTCATTAATGAAAGCAAGAGTAGCAAAGTGTGCATCCACCCTTCTCATTAGGCTTGTCGTGGTCAAGTGAGAGTTTGTGCTTGTTACTCTTAGTGATCGCCATCACCTAGATGGCTTGGTGGTGATTGGGAGTTTGATGATTATCCGGCGGAGCTTGTGGATGACCCAACTCAAGTTGTGAGTAATTATGGGTGATTCACCACGACGGAATGTCGAAAAATCAACCCGTAGAGAGCACTTGATCCTTGCGCAGATCAAGGGGGAGCTACACCCTTGCGCGGGTGCTCCAACGAGGACTAGTGGGGAGTGGCGACTCTCCGATACCTCGGCAAAACATCGCCGCCTTCCTCCTTCTCTCTTTACTTTGAGCATTTACTTTGAGCAATTCAATTCTTGTCTTTACATTCATAGAATTGCCATGCTAGAGTAGGATTGAAACTTATGGTGCAAAACTTTTGTGCTGTAGAACATTAGAAACACATTCTAGGCACAAGGGGTGAAATGGGCTAAGTGTAGGGTTTGATTATTGCAAAGATTTTTAGAATTAGCCCAATTCACCCCCCCCCCTCTTAGGCATCTTGATCCTTTCACTACCGTCACCCGTGCACACTCTCCGGTGGAAGACGAAGAAAGAGTGAAGAAATTTTAAAAGGGGACCTCAAGAATTATTACAGCTTAATAATTTGCCTCGCCAGGTGCGTGGAGACAGGTAGAATCTGACGTTATTAAATCACTCCCTATATAGTTAGAGCAGGTACAATAATCCAACTCAGCTTGTCTTATAGCCAAGACATGTCAGCAAATGCCTATGTGGATGAGAGATAAACGAGGAAAGAGAAAGAGCTTGGTGCAAGTTCTGGCGCCGAGCACCAGCACAGCTCCCTATGCTCCATGGGACCCGCCACGACCCGCGCTCCCGTGAGCCTGTGCCAGCGTGACTCTTCCCCTCGCTGCCTACGCCAGAGCCGGAGGTCCAGTGGTGGACGACAGCGAGGCTCTCCAAGATGACGGCGACACCGCATCTCTGCTCACGCACGCTGACGACAACCGCCACACTGCGCTCTTGAATCTCAAAGTGCTCTGCTTCCGCAAGCTCTCAACGTGCTCTGCTGCCGTCGTCGCCGCCTGCTACGCCGGGAACGACAGCCGCTTCTCCGCGCTGCTCGCGCCGACAGCTGGCCCGCCGCGGTTGCGTTTCGGTGTCGCATGCTGCTGTGCGGTACGCTCTACGGCCGCACCTGCTCCGCGTCCGTGCGCCGGTCACCCTCATCCATTGCCGAGATGCCGAGGCATTCGTGCGCGGCAAGGTAGGGGGAAGCTGTTGTTGTCCGTAGCGACCGTGAGGGAGGCAGAAAAAAGAAGGACGGCGGTGGTGAGCTCGGTCGACGAGAAGCAAGCTGGATCCGCAGGTAGAACATAACCGAGGACAGAGCCTCTCTTGAGTACATGCTTCCAAGCGAGGTGAAGTGCTGATCATGCAGTGTATGGGCTACACCAAGGGCCCATCAGCGCCATCCGCGTCGGAGTTGGAGGCCTTCGACAACATCTTCGACGGCAACCTGACTGCGTTCAACGTTGAAGCGCTGGACGCGCTCTTCCCAAACAGTGGAAAGGGCTCGTCCAGGCAGCTGCGAAGACGCAAAGCTACCTCCTAGGTCGCACCGCTGCGTCGGTTTTGGTTGTTTTTTATTTATGTAATATCGAAACTAGAGCTCTTTTGTTAGGATGGTCCAGCTACGGCTGTTTTAAGTCGACCTCTTTCGACGCTCGATAGAGACGCGTTGTCTGTATTTCAACTCTTCTTCTTATTACAATGATACGCAAAAAATTTTGCGTATTGAAGAAAAAGAAGATAAACAAGGAAAAGAGTGGGTGGTCTGTTTAGAATAGAAGAAGAGACTATATTATTGTATGACTTGTCTATTATGCTAGTCTGTTGCTGACTTGGCTTGGTTATAGCCAAGCTTATTGACGTTGCCCTTAGCGTGCATCTCAAGAAGTTGGCACAAACTGCGCTCGAGCTCCTAGACTAACCATGCGTACGTGCGTGCATTCGAATATATAGATTCAGATGGCGAAACCTCGGCCAGGATGCAAACTGTAAACGACGATCTAGATGATTCGAAGCATAAAAAATTGAGAATTGTATCTACTGCTAACTCCACTCCAATCATCATCATTAATCGATTCCTTGGCTTTCCTATTCCTATATTAGTATGGTGTTGCCCCTCCCTCCCTTAGCCGACATCATCTAACAACGTACCGATTTGGTTTATTTCACACCAACAACTAGCAGAGACCCTAGCTGGCTCTAGAGAGACTAGAGTAGCAAGAGACGGAAAACATGTTTAGTCCTCCTAGGTCACCGTCGTCTCTGCTCGCAGTGGTCCTACTGGTACTTCTCGTCTCGTCCCCAGATTCTTCGGAAGGCGCCGATGGTTTCCCGCAAGGTAATAAACGCATGCTTGCGGGCTTGCTTGCGCCATGCAGCATTACATGGTGTGCTCTCGAGCGATCCACGTACATGCATGTTACGTACGACGTAGATAGATTGCTCGTATGCGATGCGATGCGATGCAATTTGATTTGTTCTGATGTGTTCCCGACTCCCGTATGCTGAACGATCTCGCTTGCGTGCAGTTGGGGGAGCTAGCTGCACCTGTCAGCTGCAGTATGGCGGCCGGAGACTCCTGACGACCAACCTGCGTGCGGCACCGCCGCCTCAGTCTCCGACCGGCACACCTCCGATCAGCCCTCTCCCAACCGACTCCTCGCCACCACCGCAGCCGGACGCGTGACGACTCAAGTGCATATCTAGCAGGCATCACCAGGCTCATCGATATATCTAGCAAATGGTGCTACTGGATCAAACAGGGTGTATTTGGTGGTACTGTCAGTGCGAAGGTGAATAACAAGATCGGTTCCTATATTAAAAGCTTCAAAGGAGTTAGGCAAGGTGATCCATTATCACTAATTTTATTCAATTTGTGGCTGATTGTTTGACTAGAATGGTACATAAAGCCCAGGAGAACAATTTAGTTACTCGTTTGATAATAAGTCATATTATACCTAAGGGTGTGGCCATTTTACAGTATGCTGATGATACCATCCTATTTCTTAAACATGATTTGGAGGGGGCTACTCACATGAAACTTTTGTTGTACCTCTTTGAAATGCTAGCTAGCTGGACTGAAAATTAATTTTAATAAGAGTGAAATTCTTATGATCAATGATGAGGAAAATTGGGGTCAACAATATGCTGAAATTTTTAATTGTCAAGTTGGTCTTTTTCCCATTAAGTATCTGGGGGTGCCTGTTAGCCCAAGTAGACTGAAAGTTAGTGACTGGCTATCTTTAGTTGAGAAAGGAAATAAAAGGCTGGATGTTTGGAAGGGTGGTACATTATCCATTGCTGGGAGGTCAACTCTCATAAGTGCTAGTTTGAATAATTCTCCAATCTATCATATGTCGGTTTATCTGCTTCCTAAGCCAACCATCAATAGTCTTGATAAGATTAGAAGAACCTTTTTCTGGCAAGGTGGTGGGACTAAGAAGAAGTATCATCTGGTTAGATGGGAAGTTATTTGCAAAAGTAAAATGAAGGGTGGTTTGGGAATTAAAGACTTGAGAAAATTGAATATCAGTTTAATGTGTAAATGGTGGTGGAGGTTGGAAAAAGAAGGTTTGTGGCAGGAAATCAATACAAGTACTTAAAAATAAGTCAATTCATGAGGTTAGTCACAGGTTAAATGATTCTCCAATTTGGTCTGATTTGATTAAGATCAAAGAAATATATTTGCAAGACAGAAGTGTATCCATTGGAAATGGGAGTTTAACTAGATTTTGGCTTGATCCCTGAGTACATAAAGAACCTTTATCCTTATCTGCTCCTGTGTTATTTGAATTATGTGAAAACAAAAACATCACTGTTGCATAGGTTTTGAATGGTTTGCAAATTACCTTTAGAAGATGGTTATTTGATGATTTGAGAGCTAACTGGAACAATATTTTACATGACACTATGAATTTTCAGTTAATTGATAGAGATGATACAATTTTATGGGTGCTTGGTAAGAGAGGTAGATTTACTGTTAAATCTGTATATGATGCTCTCACTAGTTCTAGTGCTGGGATTTATCACAAAAGAATATGGAAGGGTAAAATTCCTGATAAAATTAAGATCTTTTTGTGGCTTATGGCTAATGATGCTATTTTAACTAAGGACAATCTGAGCAAGACAAATTGGCAAGGTGATCCTAGTTGTGTATTTTGTGATTCTGTCGAGACTCTCACATCTTTTTTCCAATGTCCTGTTGCTAAGGTCCTCTGGGTTGTAATAGCCAAATGCTTTGGTGCCTCTAATGTTCCTATGAATCTTGATCAATGTTGGTAGTGGTGTGAGAAGTGGTTCTCGTTTGGAAAGAAATTTCATCCTTGGGGGGTGGCAGCCATTTGCTGGGCGATTTGGAAGTGCAGAGATAAAGCAGTTTTTGAAGGAAAAGTGATTAAGAATCCACTGGAAATAATATGTCATGCCTGTGTGCTCATGATTTATTGGTCAGGTTTGTATGCAGAACTTGATAGAGATCAGCTGGTGGAGGGCGCTAACACAATGCTGAGGGTCGCCAAGGAGATTCTTGCGGCCCAAACCACAAGACAGGTGAATCAGTTGCTCCTGGAAGATGGTGAGCCCTGAAGACTCTGCTTAAGCTTCATATGCTTCGAAATGACAAGTACTGAGGGTGATAACTCGGGAAACAAAAACTGGATGGTTCTTGGCTGTTGTTGGCCTTTTTTTGCGCTTAGGTGACCTTCGGTAGTAGTTTTTTGCCATCTTTGGTCTAGTTTTTTCTGGGAACGCCCTTGCTGGCTAAGTTCGGTTTGTTAAGGTTCTATTCAGGTTTGTCTTGTAGGCTGAAGTCTCGAAGTTTAGCTGAATGTTTCTAGTGAGCTGTGCTTAGTCTTTCTGGTTGTCGTCTGCCACTGTCTGGGCGGTCTTTTCTGTTTCTTATGTGTAATCTTCCGAATGCTGTGTATTTCCGTTGTCTCTAATGGAAATGGGGTTTTCCGCGTGGGAAAAAATTAGCGCAAGCGCGGCTAATAAAGCGAGTTTTTCTTCAAGGTATATGGGTTGCGAACTATCTAGTCTCTAGATTACCTACTTTCTAGTGTGTGTGCATGCCAACTGTGTTTGTTGCGTGTCATGGGAAGTCCAGATCGAAGTGCTTTCAAGATAATTAATATTAACTCGATTTAATGATCTCGAAACGTAATAAATAAAAGCTTTCTTTATTAAAAAAAATTACGTGCCATGTATTTTGTGCATTTTTACTGTACTGTAGTCATTTCCAAATAAAGAATTTATTGCCTACCATAGTGTCACTAGTATGCCTATCATGTCATATCGCCACAGAGGTGGCGCTGTCATTGGAATTTCAATATTTGTCGGTTTCGTCTCTTGATAACTAACAGAGGTATGACACCGGTCTTGTGTTTCAATAAAATTATGCATCAACGTTCTTACCACACTCTTCATAGCACATAATTCTCCTACATCGATACCATTGGTAAAAACACTGTTGACAGCCGAAATGACGGGCCGATCGACCACCAGCTTAGCTTATGTTAATTTGGGAATGTAATATATCATGTGCAAATAAAATAGTAGTATTGAATACACTAATGATAGCCTATTTGGTTGACAAGACCAAGTAAGGCTCACGAGATGTAGTTTTCAACTATTTGGTTGCCTGGACAAAGATCTGACCCTATTCTATGGAATGCAAAAGAGCTCCCTCATCCTAGCTCTTGAGAAACAGTTTCATCCTTTTATCTCTATTTCCCGCGGTCCTAGCTCGTTGAATGCGAGGTGGCTCCCACCTAGCAATATAATTAGTACATAATTAATATGTGTTAAGTTCAAGGTTTTAAATCTCCAGCTAAATGTATTTAGCGGATGACCTCTAAAACTGCTATAACGGAGGCTAAATGGGGCTATAGCGGGTTATAGCCGCTAAGTAATACATAAACACAAATAGCTTGATCAGCCTCAAACAGCTATAGCCGGTCGGAGATTTAAAACCTTAGTTAAGTGATATTAGTGTTTTAAGAGCTCATTAAGGCTTAAAAGGAAAACTATTACACATTTTATCATAGTCACATGTTCTTACATGGACAACCAAACATTGTTCTGCTCAGACAAGGTGAACAAATACGACAACCAAACAAAGCAACTTTGTATGAGTTCTACTGGATTTTAAAGCTTGGTTAAGCTCATGCAAGCCAGACTGACTTGGTACATACAAGTATTTGTATTTGTATTTGTATTTGTAGAGAAATTAAGAGGAACTACAATTTACTCTAGTTTCATCTTGATGACTATTTCCGTCCCATTTAATTTATTATAAAAATAATTATATATTTAAGGAGAGAGGTAGTACCACTAAAATATAGAGTTTGTTTGATTCAGATGTGACATGTGAGTTGTGAAAAAACTGTTATAATCTATGTGCTCTGAAAAGGTTAAAAAATAGGGTACAAGATGCTGTGAAAATTATATTACGCGAAAGCAGTTGCTTCTGAAAAACAGCTTTAGATTCAACCCTTTAATTGGCGTTCAGTATTTTAGCAACATAAGCACTTTTCAGAAGCTGAACCGAACATAACATAAAAATCTCTATACCAATGAATATGTATTAATATACAACTGTGATTTTGATTTTTTTAAAGTCACAAAGACATAAATAAAATGGCCGTCGTCCAAACAAGTATGGCCCAAAGCCTTTACATTTGGGACCGTTGATGTGGCAAATGCGGGCAGGCCCATCCATGTTAATTCAGCCCTCGTTTATATATGCTACTGATTCTGTTGGCTTCATGTCACCACCTTATATAGAGGGAGATAGGGAAAGAACCATGTCCCTAGAGCCACGGCTAGCATCTAATGATCTTTCTAAAACTCAATCTCTCAATTTTTTTAAGAGCCATTCTAATAAAATTCGCTCTCTATATCTCTCCATCCCAACAAGTTCTCTATATCTCATCTTGCACTTTAGAGAACTAAATATGTGTCTACTGGGGCGAATCTATAGTGTGCCATTGGGGTCCGCTGACCCTGATAACTTTTAGCTAATTCTTTATATATTAAGCTCTTGTTTAGTCATGAATTTTAGTAGAACATCTGTCGTGGGTTCGTAGCCACGGAAAGCATCGTGTTGTTCGTCGGGGTCGGTGTGTGGATCTCCAATGAATCAGACACTCAAAACACTCAGTGACACAGGCGATTTTATCCTAGTTCAGGCTCCTGAGCCCTATGTCCAGCAGTATGGAATTCTTCGTGTTATGAATGCCCAATCGAGGGTTCTTACAAAGGAGGAATTGAGGGAGAGATTGGCAAGGGATTGCGCGGTGCTATCCTAGGGTTTGGTCGATTCATGCTCGATCAATTGACGTGAAACGATCATAGTTTGTGTGTTCAGATTTTGGGATCCTACCTTCTACACGAACCCATGCCTCCCCTTATATACCGAGGAGGGCATGGGGTATAAATTGGGGTTTTTGTTTAGTGTTTCGTGCTTCTAGCTCTTTCGCCTTGGCACCACCTAGACCCTTCTTGGTCGTGTAGGCCCGACAATGCCGCAACCACTCCTTGATGTCTCTAATGCAGTCTTGCGCTTGGCCATCAGGTGCTATCTGCTGCCATGGAGCCTTCCTTGGGTGAGCCTTCTCTAGGCTTCCTTGATGCGCAACGATCATCCCCCACCCTGAGGTGCTGATGAGCGGGCCTGAAGCCCTCTGCACTTGGGCTTGGGGAGCTCTTTGTCCAAATGCGTCATGCCCTAGATGTGGCCCTACCGAGGAAGTGGCCAACGATCCTCGTGGCTTATGGAACGAGATATGGCTGTTAGCGCTTCTGCCTCTGTCAGGCCCTGAGCACCTGATAGATTCTAGAGCTGGCTTCTGGTCTTGGCTTCAAACATTTGTTGGCCCCGAGCCAAGGTTGGGATGGCTGCTAGGGCAGAGGCTTGGCCTGGCTCTCCATGGGTCGGGAATCCCTGCATTCTAGCCAAGACCCCCGAGCCTCGGGCGATGGTGGCTCTCGCCTTCTTAGGCTTGCCTCTCAGATATCGAGGTCCTCCTTGGTAGACGACTATTCATGGGCTGCCGAGCAATCCCTTTCTCACTAGAGGGTATGTGCGAGCGTACTCGATGGGTATAGCCCCTAGCCCCTGGCCGATTCTGAGAGTCAGTCGTGTGGTTATCCGGACTGTCACGTCCTTCTTCCGGGAACTTAGTATACCCCTATGTTAGACTCTCGTCAACATCATATTACACTAGCTTTTTAATGGTGACTGTTGATAGTAGTTAACAACCATTATGAACCATCAATATAACTTGTATAAGGGCATAAAATAATCACCAACATAGGTTTAGGGGTTCAAACTAACAAATTCCACGAGTTTTGGTGAATCTGTGTTTTCAGAAGGGTTAATTCAAAAAAACCGTCAAGGTGAACACAAACGTCAGATTTAATCGCGCCTATCCGCGACGAAAATAGCTCCAGAAGGTTCCAGAGGACTCCACACCAAAGCAGAGGGCGAGCCACTGCCAGGTGGGGTCGGCCCCACCTGCAGGTCGGCCGGCCCCTGGCCCCCCCCCCAATCAGCCCCATGTTGCAACGTCAGTTCTCCACCACCTTAGGGTTTGTATCTACGTCGTTCTTTCAAGTCGGTTTGATCCGAGGGCTCAGGATTGACGCTCTCCCTTATATATACCAGCCCCTGCCACCCCCTAGGGCATCAATCAAGAGAAAAAACCCTGATCAAGTCATTCGAGAAGTTAGAAACCCTAATCCTCAGAGCTCCACCATATTCTAGGGCATAGCTAGATCTAGAGGGCGGCAAGCTTTGCTTGGATTCCTAATCTTGTCAAGAAGCGTGGCTTGGTATAGCTGTTGGCACGAAATTTTCGTCCCGCGCCGAGGGCACACGAGCAAGCCGGAAGGGTCCGCTCAATGGAGCTGGAGATCCGCCTAGCTTCAGCGTAGGGGTGGTTGATCCTGCGCACTCCTCCCAAGATGTGCCAGTCAATTTGACCCTACAATTGATAAGGAGAGAAAGTTTATCAGTAATTTAGGGCGAAACGTGCCGGTGTTACCCGACAGTCTCAAATGTGCGGCTCTGAGAGCCGATATGAAAGGAGATCGACTAAATAGTCGATTCCAGCATATTCATAAGAATAAATCAATTAAAGCTCATGGGTTGTGTAAGAAGAATCAATTATCATTCTGGATGAATATCATTATTTAGATAAATATTAGTCAATGGCAATAAGATATCAACAATAATTAATTTATGCTAAGCCAATGACTGCAAGTAACCGAACCCCTTTTGTATAAATGAAACAACTCATCATCATTTAACCATTTAATAAAGATAAATCTAATGAACATATTAGATCTCATCTATCGCTATGACTAGTTGGGCATGAGACAGAATCATGCAGGCCGTAGAAACAACAATAGACTCGACGACCCTAACTTATAACTAATATCAGTGGGGCATGAGGCAGAATCATGCAGACCGTAATACAATAATAAGATCATGGGGCTAACACATCTTTCAACCTATCTCTACTTCAACGATCTCGTGACATGAACTGTTCGTGAAAGCGCTCGATATCGGCTAAAACAGCCGATTCAGGCATAGCGCATAGTTAAGGTCATGCCCTCTCAAGAATAGATCTACCAAGTAACGATCCCCACTTCATGGTGTTAACAGTGGGGTATGAGACAGAATCACACAGGCCATGATAACAGGCCATGAAACGGTTTTTGCTAGCCAATAGATCCACTCAAGATCGAGCACGCCTTAACTGCACGCTATGCACGATCAAGATTGATATAAAATAGCCGATAAAACATAACTCATCGTTTAAAGTGCAAATTAGATCAAATTTAGATTAACAAACGATGGGTTAAAAAGGATATAAGACCGATCTAGATCAATCTCAATCAGGCGAAGTGATATTGCTGTAGTTAAATGAATAATGGAAGCAATAAGCAATATCGGTAACTTAATGAATCTATTCGAAGGAACGCCACCCTTAGAGCCGATAACTTGACCTTAATCTAGTTCGAGCAGTGGAGGTCGACCAGATCGATGTAGCCATACTTGAGCTAGACAAGAGTCGATAACTAACTTATACCAGAGTCGTAGTGGAGGTCGACCGGATCGATGCAGCCGTACGAACAGAGGTATAAGCCATGACGGTACTTACAGACAAGCAGTGGAGGTCGACCGGATCGATGCAGCCATACTCGCTGAAGAACTCGTCGAGATCTACTCTACTCCTACTCCTAAGGGGTGGCCGGAGCTGAAAAAAGTAAATAACTTGTGTTTGATTGATTGTGTTCTTTTTTTTTACAATAGCCGGGCTTTGATATTTATACCCAGGACATGTGCATGACTCCTATCTAAGCACGACTCATCACAATCTTTGATCATAGAGAAAACATTCCTAATTTAAGATAACTTGGACTCTAATCTTTCCCTTTTTGTAGAGTCCAACATATCTTGTCCCGGCGCCGATCGTAGCCTTTGTCGTTATCTGCTGGCGCTTATCGAAGAAAGTCGATTCAAGTTTTGCATTCGAATCAGCTGATACCGTCCTGCACACGATTGATTCCTTACTGACATGATCTTGGGAACTTTTAAGTCCCTACGACTCTTCTTCCAAATTTTGGTGTAAACACATGCCCTCCAATTTTGGGATAAAAGTAATTTTATTCCAAAATTATCACGTCTGTATCCCCGATTGGTCCATAGTCACGGGTAGAGAATCTTGATCTGGGGTCTACTGTTTGTCGCCGCCTATGTCAGCTCATGAGCCCATGCTTCGAAACTTTTACAAAAGCATCATTACTTCATGGGCACTTGGATTCATCTTTCTAGGCCGGCTATAATATGTCTATCCGACCCTGGCGAGAGCAACTCAACAATTCAGCCATGTGTCTCTTCTATCTTCCTCCTCGAGTGCTTCCAACTCCGCTGGACCCTTCATGGTCTATCCTTTTGCTATGAAGATCTTGGGCGGTTAGAAGAATTCTTGTGCATAGGGTGATTGTGTCGCTCATTCTAGCGCCTTATCGAGCAAGAGGATCAGCTATTGCGGTTGGAAGAATTCTTGTGATATCACCTGAGTCTTCTCTCCATGCTCGCAAAGCCATTCTAGTTTTTGCAAGGGCTAAAATGTGTGGACACCTTCCCCTTGTTTGTTCCACCAAACGCCCACCGGGAAAGCTACAGGCTTCTTTCCCATAGTTTCTTAGTTTACCGAGAAATTGGCTGGGCATTTGTTAGGCGAGCGGTCTTTCACCTTCTCTGGCACAATTTTATCAACGGGCCGATGTGATTCGGTTCACGATGACCTTCGGCCTTGGGGGGACCCGGACTCCCTTCAATCCAAAGAAGTCTTGATGGGTTGATCTCTGGTCAATGTAAATTCTTCGCATCCGTCCCACGATATTTCTTAATTTTTGGGAAGCAATAAGTTCGAATCTGTTATCTCTTCGTTATCCGTCTCCTGAATTTCTGGAGTGTTGATCCATTTCCATTCCTGATTTCAATTTCACACCCCCGACGAAATCTATCTTCTCGCCTTCCCAGGCTATATATACGAGCCACGGCTGTGGATCAAAAAACAATCCGCTTCGTCTCAAACCTTCTGCATCCTTAGTATAGTTCCTGCTTTTCCCATAGTTTTGAGATCATGGAGAATAGCAAGAGGTCTACTGAGGAGGCCCTCAACGGATCTGCATCATCGCGCCAGCGCCTTCATCGCCAAGAGGGTGCAACTTGGGCTGCTCCCATCATTTCGGAGCAGAGGGTTGTCTTTGTTCAGCCTTTGGGGTCACCTTCAGCACCAATTCGCCGCCAGCTCCCCTGCTACCCGAGGAGGCAGATCAGCAATGACGATCTGCTGACCTCCATCGATCGACTGACCAGAATCTGGCCAACTACCTCTCACTTGCAGAATCGGCTTTGGCCATGATTCTAGGCCGATCATCCCCTGAAGCCAGCCCGGTGGGGGAAAGGTTGGCCAGAGCTGAAGCCAGAATCATGGGCGAGACATCTACCACAATTTTTCTGTCTTCTTCTTAATTTTGCCTTCAAGATTTCTGATCATTCTTTCCTCAAATCTTTTTAGATTTAACTACTCAGTTGGAAAGCCTTCGATCAGCTGCGGATCACGCAGCGGGATTTGTCAATGCCAAGGGTGTTGTTCTGGTGGTTTGCTTGCATGACATCTCGAACCGTGTCAGGGAGGTCGCTCTTCATGATGTTTGTCATGGTGTTGCCACGGCGTTGGCTGCTGCACAAGCCTGTTCTGGTCACAATCTTCGTCTTCTTCCTCATGGTTTTCCAGACGCGGTGCATCTTGGGGAGCATGAGCGTTTGGTTGAGGATTTCTCTAGTGCTGCCAACTCTGTAGCTTTCAACACCCTAGCCGATGATATAGTAAGCAAAGTGTTTTCCGGCCCATACCTTGTAATAAGTGATGTTTAGCAAACAACTTCCTTGTCTTGAGCGATTTTCCTTTGCTTCGTACTTTATATTATACACATCACTTTGTCTGTGTTTGTTTTGCTTCTATAGGCGATACACATTGTACCGGCTTTACCCCTTTGGGTTTATTTTTGCACTAGAGGCGATACCTTTCTGATATCGGCTATTTGGAGCTGACGACCGAACAAATTGGTTATTAAGTATTAATCCAAATGCTCGGGTAATATTTCTTTAGATATTTCCCATTGATTGCTCGGCCAAATTCTTCCTCTCCTCTTAGTGTTTCCAAAATATAAGCATTACCAGGCGCACAATGTTTGATCCGATAAGGTCCTTCCCAGTTAGGTGACTATTTGCCAAATTTACTATCCTTTGATCCGATCGGCAATTTCACTTTCCAGACCAAGTCTTCCTTAGAAAATTGCTTAATCTTGACCTTTTTATTGTAGTATTTTGCAATCCTCAATTTATTGGCTTCGATATTTTCGAGAGCGCGCAGCCGAAGGCAACTCAAGTCCTCCAAGTTGTCTATCATAAGATTCTTGTAGAAGACTTCGGCTGACAAATCATTCTGCAATGTAACACGCCTCGACCCAGTTCAAACTTCCTAAGGAAGAACTGCATTATGGCCATACATAAGTTTGTAAGGCGACGTTTTAATTGATCCATGACAGGCCATCCTATATGCCCATAATGCCTCATTAAGCGTTGAATGCCACTTCCTTGGCTGTTCCTCAATCTTTTTCTTGATCAGCTTAATCATAATCTGATTGGACGCCTCTGCCTGGCCATTAGCTTGAGCATAGTAAGGAGAGGAATTCAGTACCTTGATTCCCATACTGGCAGCAAAATCCCTGAACTCTTCTGATGTGAACATTGTCTATTGATCGGTAGTTATAGTTTGAGGAATCCCAAAACGATACACAATGTGTTCCCTAACAAAATCAATTATGTTCTTTGAGGTTACCATCTTTAAAGGAATCCTAAAACGATACACAATTGCCTCAACCCATTTAATAAAGTAATCTGTTGCTACCAATATGAACTTATGCCCTTTACTTGAGGGTAGAAAAATCTGACCAATTAAATCAATTCCCCAACCTCGAAACGGCCATGGCTTGATTATTGGATTCATGGTTGACATAGGCGATCTCTAGACATTACCAAAATGTTGACAGTCCTGGCACCCCTTGTAGTATTCAAAACAGTCTTCCAATATCATTGGCCAGAAATATCCAGTTCTGTGAATAATCCATTTCATCTTATAAGCCGATTGATGAGCTCCACATATCCCTTCATGCACCTCACCCATCAACACCTTAGCTTCTTCTTGATTTAGGCATTTGAGCAACACCCCATCGACTGTTTTATAATATAACTGATCATCCAATAAAACATACTTAGCCGATTTATAGATTAGCTTTCTGGTAACTTTCTAAGATGGATCTCTAAGGTAATTGGCTATTTCGACTCTCCAATCATCATTCGAGGTTTCACTACTCAAAACTTCTCGAAACACCCGATACCCTGACGCACTTTGAGCTAGATGATTGGCTTCTTGGTTCTGTGCTCTCAGAATATGTTGGAAAGAGACATGAAGAAATTCTTTGAGCAACTTTTAACATTCATCATAATACCCCTTCAGCGTATCTTCTTTGCACTCATATAGGTTGATCAACTGATTAATAATTAATTGTGAATCTCTAAATACTTCGATTGCTTCGGCCTTTACTTCGTGAAGAAGTTGAAGTCCCTTAAGAATAGCTTCATATTCCGCTTGGTTGTTGGTGATCATTGGCCCAATTGGAAGAGCAAACTCAAAACTTGTCCCCCGGAGCGAAATAATAACGATGCCAATGCCACCACCTTGTTTGCATGAGGATCCATCAAAGAACAATGTCCAAGGCACCGGCTCTACATAATCAATGCTTGGCTTATGATGTTGGGTGACAAAATTGGCCATTATTTGTCCCTTGACTGCCTTAGCCGATTCGTACTTCAAGTCAAATTCCGATAACGCGAGAATACACTTTTCCATTCTCCCATTTAGTATTGGCATTGATAACATATGCTTAATCACATCAGCCTTGGAAACAACTGTGCATTCGACCGAAAATAAGTAGTGTCGCAACTTAGTGCAAGAGAAATATAAGCACAAGCATAACTTTTCGGTGGGAGAATATCTTGTCTCTGGATCCAGTAGTCTTCTACTCAGATAGAAAACAACTCTCTTTTCCTTCAAATTCTTGCATCAAGGCCGATCCAATTGTCTTGTCATCAGCCGATATGTACAACTTAAAAGGCTTACCTTGCCGAGGAGGGACCAGCACAGGTGGACACTTCATGTACTCTTTTATCTCTTCAAACGTCTTTTGTTGTATGTCACCCCACTTGAATTCTTGATCATTTTTCAACTTCAACAAGGGAGAAAATGGCAGGATCCTTTCCGACAAATTTGAAATAAATCTTCTAATGAAATTGATTTTACCAAGCAGAGACTGCAACTCTATTTTAGTAGTCGGGGGAACTCTTCATCAATTGCTTTTACGTTTTTTTGACCAACTTCGATTCCTCTCTCGTGGACCATAAATCCTAAGAATTGTCCAGTTGATACTCTAAAAGCACACTTATTAGGATTCATCTTTAGGCCATGTTTTCTTGTGCATTCTAGGGTTTCTTGCAAATCAGCTAGGTGCTCTTTGTACCCTTTGAATTTTATCATTACATCATCGATGTAGATTTCAACAATCCTGCCGATCAACTTATGAAAAATATAATTTATCACCCTTTGATAAGTTGCACTGGCATTATTTAGACCAAAGGTCGTCACAACCCACTCGAACAGACCGATTGCGCCAGGGCACCTGAAAGCGATCTTTGCTATGTCTTCCTCAGCCATGAAAATTTGGTTGTATCCTACATTGCCATCCATGAAGCTAATAACCTTGTGCCCAGCTGCAGCATCTACTAACATATCAGCTATCGGCATCGGATAACCATCCATGGGTGTGGCTTTGTTCATATCCCTGAAATCGATGCAAACTCTCAATTTTCCATTCTTCTCATATACAGGGACAACATTCGATATCCACTTTGCGTATCGGCACGGTCGGATAAATTTTGCTTCTAGTAACCTTTCAATCTCCTTAGAGCTTGTTTAAATGGCCGATATCCAGGTTTGATTGGCAACCTATGTTCAATAATTGACCGGTCTATACCAGGCATCTCATAGTATTCCCAAGCAAAGCACTCTTTAAATTCCTTTAATAAATCAACTAATTCTCGCTTATACTCCGGATCCAACTTAGCACTTACGTATGTCGGCCTAGGTCTATCTCCAGAACCAATATCTACTTCTTCTAATTCATCGGCCGATGTGAAGCCATGTCCTAGTTTGTCATCTATACCATCTATTGGATTATCCATTAAAACAAATTTTTCAAGCCGACTGCTTGGATCGGCTGTTGGCTTTCACCATTGACTCTAATGAAGCCTCCTTCCCATAACTTGCCAGAAAAGCACTCGAAGTCTCCTAGTTCCTAGAAGACTGGATTGGCTGTTGCGATGCTCAGACTCATCTACGCGAACCAGTTCGACATCATCTCTATGCCATTGGATCAAACACTGATGCATGGTCGATGGTACACAATAGTTCGCAAGAATCCAATCACGACCAAGGAGCAAATTGTATGATCCTTTTCCATCGATGATGAAGAATGTGGTGAGCAGGGTCTTACTCTCGATTGTTAGTCCGACGTTTATTGCCCCCGGGTCTTAGACGTATTACCTCCAAAATCCTTAAGCATCATGTCAATCTCCATCAGATCTCCTAGTCCCTTGCCAAGTTTACGAAAAGTGGTGTAAGGCATGATATTGATAGAAGCACCTTCGTCCACTAACATCTTGCTCGTCGGCTTCCCATCAACAAAACCTTTCATATATAAAGCCTTTAAGTGCCGATGCTTGACTGGTTTATCAAATATTGCTTGTTGTACAACCGTCAACTTGGCAACTATCTCCTCATATTCCGATTCATCGAAATCTGAATAAACTTCTTGATCTGTCGGAGCTCTAAATTCTAATGACAACAGAAAAGCCATTTGGATATTAGCCGATGGTCGCTTTCTATCGACTGTTTGCTTAGTACGCCATACTTGAGGTTTACCGGATACCTGAGCCTGTTCCAACTCTTTATTCCTTAGGCGTTGCACCCTTCTCTTCTAGCTTCTTGTCAAACCTCCTGGACACCATTGGCCTTCCTGCCAAATATATTCTCTTTCGTTGCCTTCTTCATAATCAGCCCAGTCTTGGTCAACAACTCGTTTTCCAAGCCGATCATGAACACTTTTATTTTTTAAGCGCCGATCCATGTTATTATGATGATATGCATATTGAGCATGGATAGACCGGTGGTTGGTTTGAGATTGCCTAAACTCCCAATATTGATTGCTGCATTTTGGACAGTTATGTCTGGTAGGCAACTTCAAACCTTCATTCCAGCAATGTCTAAAGAAAGGACAATTCCAATGTGATTCAGCTTGTTTCCTTTCATACCTCTCTTTTTCTAATTGATGCTGGTATTCTTGATCCTTTAACCAACGTTGATAATCCTTTTCCTTCTGCCGCTGCCACTTATTCAACAGGATCTGAGATGTGACTCGCGGCTTCGTCGCCCCATCTTTTGACGTTTCCCCCTACTCATATCGGCTCTTTTGCTTGTCGCGATGTCTTCTAATTTCTCTGTACTTGTCAGCCGATATTTGCATCTTGGGATCAACTGTTCTAGCTTCTCTTGATTTGGTTAATGTTAGGACCTTAGTCTTTCCTTTGAGTAGCCTAGCATCAACCATGTTTTGATCTTCTAGGAAAGAATTATCATCAACTTTTATTTCCCGAGGCGTATCAAATTTGAGCCTTCCTTGCTAAATAGCCCTCTGTATATGCTGCCAGAAAATTCTACATTCATTAGTGGAATGAGAAGTAGCGTTATGAAACTTGCAGAACTTCTTATTCTTTAGCTGATCAGGGGGCAACATAACATGATTATCGGACAACTTGATCTACCCCTTCTCAAGCAAGAAATCGAAGAGCTTGTCTGATTTTGTGACATCAAAGTCATAGCTCTCCTCAACTCCTCTTCCTCAAGGATTTGGCACCGTTACTGTCTTTTTGCCCCAATTCCATTCAGCCGCAGCAACTTCTTCCTCTTTATCTTCATAGCCGTCATCGACTAAGTATGGATTATAAGCTTCGGCCACTGTGGTACTCTTCTAGAATCGGGTATATCTGCGCATACTCTGAAATTAGTTATTGAGCGCTGCCACTCGTTGAGCCAATTGACCTAAGTTGTCAAATTCTTGTCCTAATAGTTTTTCCTTTCACATGGGCAACATTCTTTGAACGGCTAAAGCAGCTAACTGATCATTAGCCAAGTTTAATAAAAAGCATAAATTCCTAGTCTCTCGGAACCTCTAGAGGAATTTAGTGCCCGATTCATTAGTCTTATGCCTTATAGTTGTCAGATCGGTAATCTTCTTTTCTCCAATCCTAGTGTAAAAATATGTATGAAACTTTTTTTCTAGGTCAGCCCAATTGGCAATGGAATTGACTAGCAGTGATGAAAACCAAGTGAAAGCTGGCCCTGATAGGGACAAGGAGAAGAAACGAACTCGATGGGCATCCTCAACTGATGCCTCACCCAACTGCGTAAGATACCGACTGACATGTTCCATCGTGCTTGTACTGTCTTGGCCAGTGAACTTAGCAAACTCTAGGAGTCTGTAATTTGTGGGAAGAGTGACTAAATCATACCATTCTAGATATGGGCGTTTGTATAAAAAGGTCAGCCCTTTTGGCTTCAGACCGAACTGATTCTTCATCTCAGTCACCTTCAGCAACAACTCATCAGCTTCTGGATTTGGATTTCTCTACACCTGCTGACCCATCTATGGATTAAAATCCTATGTGTCTTGATACCCTAGATTTGGAATCATGTGAAGGGTATTATAATCTGTGCCATAATGATACCCTTGTGGAATCTCTATCTGCTAGGTCCTTTGCTGGCTTGCTGCTTGAAGTCTCTGATTATAGACATAAGGATTTATATCTCTATGGATCCTTTGAATTGAGGGTGCTATTTTTTGAGCTAACGACGGTATGTGGCCTGATGTGCCAAAATTGATCACCTGGTTCTGACTTTGCCCCGCCGGCTGTTGCACATGCTGTACTGATGGTCCAAGATTATACTGTATCTGATTTATAGTAGTTCCTTGAGCTTGTTCAGATGAACCCTAAACAGCCTGGACATCATTATTACTAGCCGATGCTTCTTCTTGATGGCTGGTACCGACTTGATTCGTCCCTTGGTCGATGGATCTAGAATGTTGTAATAAGCCGGCCCAACTTGACCAACTGGAAACCCATGAATTGCTTCTTTTATGGCATTGTGGAATATGTCCAAGAAAGCTTCATTATGGCTTGACATGGCATCACGAACAGATTTGTCTACAACTTTCGTAAAGAAACGTCTATCTTCAGCTTCAACTGTATCTGTCTGCCCGTGTATTAGAACTCTTGGTAGTGAAAATTTCTGAACAATTGTGTTGTCACGTGTTTTGGTGTAGGACAACAAACACTTGCTCTGAAACTCTTCTGTAGTTTTGCCGATGACATCTTTATCTCTATCAGGTAGATCTTCATAATGTATCATAAGGATGTTATTGTTGTTGTGAAGCGCCATGATGATTGTGGGGTCCCACCGGGCGTGGCAGAAACGTGTGTCGGCATAAAATTTTCATCCCGTGCCGAGGGCACATGAGCAAGCCAGAAGGGTTCGCTCGATGGAGCTGGAGATCCGCCTAGCTTCAGCATAGGGGTGGTCGATCCTGCACACTCCTCCCAAGACGTGCTAGTCAATTTGACCCTGCAATTGACAAGAAGAGAAAGTTTATCAGCAATTTAGGGCGAAACGTGCTGGTGTTGCCAGACAGTCCCGAATGTGTGGCTCTGAGAGCTGATATAAAAGGAGATCGACTAAATAGTCAATTTCAGCATATTCATAAGAATAAATGAATTAAAGCTCATGGGGTTGTGTAAGAAGAAACGGTTATCGTTCAGGATGAATATCATTATTTAGACAAATATTAGTCAATGGCAATAAGATATCAACAATAATTAGTTTATGCTAAGCCAATGACTGCAAGTAACCGAACCTCTTTTGTATAAATGAAACAGTTCATCATCATTTAACCATTTAATAAAGATAAATCTAATGAACATATTAGATCTCATCTATCGCTATGACCAGTGGGGCATGAGGCAGAATCATGCAGGCCGTAGAAACAACAATAGACTCGATGGCCCTAACTTATTACTAATATTAGTGGGGCATGAGGGAGAATCATGCAGGCCATAATACAATAATAAGATCATGGGGCTAATACATCTTTCAACCTATCTCTACTTCAACGATCTCGTGACGTGAACTATTCGTGAAAGCGCTCGATATCGGCTAAAACAGCCGATTCAAGCATAGCGCACAGTTAAGGTCATGCCCTCTCAAGAACAGATCTGCCAAGTAACGATCCCCACTTTACGGTGCTAACAGTGAGGTGTGAGGCAGAATCACACAGGCCATGATAACGGGTCATGAAATGGTTTTCGCTAGCTAATAGATCCACTCAAGATCGAACATGCCTTAACCGCACGCTACACGATCAAGATTGATATAAAATAGTCGATAAAATATAACTCATCGTTTAAAGTGCAGATTATATCAAATTTAGATTAACAAACGATGGGTTAAAAAGGATATAAGGCCGATCTAGATCAATCCCAATCAGGCGAAGTGATATTGCTGTAATTAAATGAATAATGGAAGCAATAAGAAATATCGGTAACTTAATGAATCTATCCGAAGGAACACCACCCTTAGATAGAGTCGATAACTTGACCTTAATCTAGTTCGAGCATTGGAGGTCGACCGGATCAATGCAGTCGTACTTGAGCTAGACAAGAGTCGATAACTAACTTATACCAGAGTCACAGTGGAGGTCGATCGGATCGATGCAGCCGTACGAACAGAGGTATAAGCCATGACGGTACTTACAGACAAGCAGTGGAGGTCGACCGGATAGATACAGTCATACTTGCTAAAGAACTTACCGAGATCTACTCTACTCCTACTCCTAAGGGGTGGCCGGAGCCAAAAAAGTAAATAACTTATGTTTGATTGATTGTGTTCTTTTTTTTACAATAACCGGGCTTTGATATTTATACCCAGGACCTACGCATGACTCATATCTAAGCATGACTCATCACAATCTTTGATCCTAGAGAAAACATTTCTAATTTAAGATAAATTGGACTCTAATCTTTTCCTTTTTGTAGAGTCCAACATGTCTTGTCCCGGCGCGGATCGTAGCCTTTATCGTTATCTGCTGGCGCGCTCTGAAGAAAGCCGATTCCAGTTTTGCATTCGAATCAACTGATACCGTTCTGCACGCGATTGATTCCTTGCTAACATGATCTTAGGAACTTTTAAGTCCCTGCGACTCTTCTTCCAAATTTTGGTGCAAACAATAGCCCCTTGTATCCTCTTTTGTATCTTTCATATTTCATATATTTGGTACAATTAATTCGACATTGTTCTTAATATTATTCATGTTCCTAGTTGTCCTGTTCATCGTTTACTTTGATTATATGCTTAGTGTAGCTAGATTATCATTATATTTAAGCATAAGTTCATATAGCGCTCGCTCTAATGTACATAGGGTGAGTGGTCGACATTGTGTAAGCATGGTGCTTATACGTTGTTTACCTGTAAATGCACCCTATATTCCGGATCATGTGGTAGATCATGGATGTGACACTCCCGTTGAGTCCTTTGTAGTCCACTTCCGAATATAGGACAAGTAGGATCTAGTTACGAAGGAAGACATGCTCTGTTCTTGATCTTCCTTAGTAATATCCCTTATGTGTAGATATGAAGTTGATGTTAGCCATGACTACTAAGTGTAATTGCACTAATCAACGTATGCTTTGAATTATAATTAAGAATGACTTAGGAATTATTCCTCTAATTTCTACTTAGCAATGCTAATGCCATAGAAAGGAGTACTCTGAGTGATCATTTATCATTACTTATCATATTTATCTCTTGACTTACCTCTGTTGTGAGTGGAAGTTTGGTTATGGTTTACTTCTCCATCATACGTGTAAGTTATCAATATATTCTAACTGTCCGTCCTTCCCTGTGGTAAAAATATAAATAACGATACCTAGAATACTCCCGGGTGAAATGCTACAATGGTATATTATCTGTGCACTTGCAGATCCCTTCAAATATTTATATTCTTTCTAGTCACAATAAAATACTTAAACAACATTTCTGGCATCATAGCTAGGGATGACAACTTAGCAAAGGTGATGTTAAGAAATGTCAACAAACATTAGGTGGCTACTTAAACAAGTGACAAGTTAATAAATACCAACAGTGTCCCTGATGCCTAATTTTGCTATTCACCCCTAGTTCTCTATCTTTGATGAGCGAGAAACCAGAATTAGATGATGGGAATATTTGTAGATTTGTTTAAGAAATTGTTGGAAAGAACTTTTTACCAAAATCTATATTCCTATTAATACGAAAACACATATGTAAAAGGCTCTTGGAGTTGCTCTTGTCTATCTATCTCTTCTTCTAATATTAAAGAAACTAAGGTTTTTTCATCACTCACAACTGTCTGATGGGGATTCGAATGGCCCAATCTCTCTCGTGCCCATACGAGTTACCATAGCATGTCAAAGCACGGTGCGGAGTCTGATTCCAAAGTGAATTGGAATACAAAGTGTTTTCATGGTCAGTCGTTCTTTCTCATGCGCGTATACACTACCGGAGACGGCTTCTTTGTCGAGTGTCCTAGACTTTGCCAAATGCATTTTATCGGGCACTCGGTAAAGAGGCTATTTGCCGAGTGCCAGAGAGAAAACACTCGGCAAACAACTGGCACTTGGCAAAGAGGTGGTTTGCCGAGTGCCGAGCACTCGACAAACAATAACACTCGGCAAACCAGAACAGGCAAAGGGACGCCTCCATTAACGGCCGGCAGCCGCCGTTAATCCTTTGCCGAGTGTCTTCTCCTGACACTTGGCAAAGAGGCTCCTTTGCCGAGTGTCATTTTTTGACACTCGGCAAACCATATTTTTTTCACTTTTGACCTCCAAACTTTTTCTGCAGTCCTCATACAATACCTGGTACTCCATGTTCCAATGTGGCACACATTTCTCTGACTTTTTCTATATTTCTTTAATTTATTTTATTTAATTGAATTTTCTTGAATAATTCAAATTATAACTGCTAGTCATTCGAATAATGAAAAAAAATGAATGGAAAAATGATATTCATGTTATTTAGTATAATGTGAGGCCGTATCCAGGAACAGACCACCAATTTTGAACATCTTGTTCACGAAACATGACCACGAACTTGCAGTCGAGTTATTTTTAAATTCTATAAAAAGCAAACGAAGTCCAAAAATCATGAAACTTGTCAAGATGTCAAGATATCATATGTGGAGGTTGTGATAAAAAATTGAGAAGGTTTCGCGCAAGTTGTCACGTACGATGCTTGCAAACCGAAGAATCTCCGAAGAAGTTTCATGATTTCGTGAAGAGGCCGACGAGGTGGTAAGCATCGTACATGACAAACTTGCGCGAAACCTTCTCAATTTTTTATCACAGCCTCCACATATGATATCTTGATAAGTTTTATGATTTTTGACTTCATTTGCTTTTTATAGAATTTAAAAACAACTCGACCGCAAGTTCGTGGTCATGTTTCGTGAACAAGATGTTCGAAATTGGTGGTCTGTTCCTGGATACGGCCTCACATTATACTAAATAACATGAATATTATTTTTCCATTCATTTTTTTTCATTATTCGAATGACTAGCAGTTATAATTTGAATTATCCAAGAAAATTCAATTAAATGAAATAAATTAAAGAAATATAGAAAAAGTCCGAGAAATGTGCCACATTGGAACATGGAGTACCAGGTATTGTATGAGGACTGCAGAAAAAGTTTGGAGGTCAAAAGTGAAAAAAAAATATGGTTTGTCGAGTGTCAAAAAATGACACTCAGCAAAGGAGCCTCTTTGCCGAGTTTCAGGACGGCCAGCACTCGGCAAAGATTTTTGTAAAAAAAATTAAAAAATCCCTCTTTGCCGAGTGCCAGAGCGGGGACACTCGGCAAAGAAATTTTTTTAAAAAAAACTCTTTGCCGGGTGCCAGGCCAGGTGGCACTCGACAAAGAATTATAAAAAATTAAAAAAACCTTTGCCGAGTGCCAGATCGGGGGCACTCGGCAAAGGGGGGATTTAACCCCGCCGGCTGGGCCGACCCACACACACCGCACACACGCACGCGCCAGCGCCGCCGCCGCCACCGCCCCTGCCCGCGCGCCACTGACTCCGCGTGCTGGAGCTGCCTCTCCCAAGGTGAACCATTGAACCCTTAGCGTCCTTCTCTTCTGTATTTTTGCAATTGGATGGGCAAATCCTCGTTAGTTAGTGGTATTTCTGTTTCTGGTTCTGTGATTCCCAATGCTGAAGTAGTCCTACACTCCTTTGTTCGCGTGAGAATTGAAATGTGTTGCATCTGTTGTCTGACATGTTCATGAGATGGGGTATTGCATTTCTGAATAGTTTTTATAAATTTTATTCCTTCCATGTATGTAGAGATATAAAAGTTTAGGCATCACATGACTGGTCTCAGACGGTTGTATACGAAATCACTAGATTTAGTGAATCAGTATAATTTGCTTTGTTAGGAGAGCATCATGTTGCTTGTTGGCAGAATGGCAGTGATTAAATTAAAAGTTTAGAAGAACCTGTGCTCATCTATATGTGATTGTGTGCCTTGTTTACTCAAAGAGATAACGGCAACTTGTGTTTATCTGCTAGAGGGAATTGAAGAATGATATATATGGTGGTGCCTATAGCAATTATCTTATTGTATTAATTGTTTTTCTCTTTATAAGACATTTTTGCCTAAAATTCTGTGCATATTCTAAAATGCTTAAGGCTGCACCATTTCAATTGTACTTTTGGTAGTGCATTCCTATGTTGATATAGACTATTTAGGTGGACAATTGATGTAGGGACTTCTGTAGAAAACAATATTGTTTCAATCACGTACCAAGTTGTTGTTATCTTTGAGTTATTCTGTAAGGATTAGCTAACAGTGTTTAAATCTGATTCCATCATTCGATGGAGTAACAGAGATGTGTTCCATATCCTTAAAATTTTTGGTGATTATTTATTGGTTATCTTTGTTGCAATCTGGCCACTGTCACTGAATTCTTATGTGGAATGTTCTTAACTGTGCTATCAGTACCAAATCTATTGTCAAATAAATATGACATAAACTGCATTTTTGAAGAACTGATGCACATGAGAACTTTGTATGATCCTTACAATTTCCCGTTTGTGCTTGATTTTTGCCAACCGTACCAGTGTGCTTATATTTTCAAACATTTGACACTAAAGTATTCTTTGCTAGTTTCTGATTATGACCAAGGCTCCTCAACTTGTGCATTTTCTGATTGTGCTTTCTTCTTTTGTTTGCAAACAATATAATAGATTTGCATATTTTCTAAGTACTTCTTGTTTATCTGTGCTTATTGGTTTACTCTTTTTAATTGCAGGTGATTGAACAAAGATGGTGGGCGGTGGGCGAGGAAGCTGACGTCCTTGTACCGAAGGACAAGCACCACTACACCGGGGGGGAGGAGGAGGAGGAGGAGCTGCAGGAGGAAGCCGTCGCCTGCCGTCCCGTCGTGTGAGGAGGAGGAGGAGGAGCAGGTGCCCCAGGAGGACGCCGAGGACGCGCAGGAGGAGGAGGAGGAGGCGACAGCAGGGGGTTCCGGTTCCTCTAGTTCATCGAGCGTCTACTTGCGAGGTCCCGCGAGCCTCTCTCAGCGACCGATACCTCGTGAGAGACGCCCGCTGATTCGACCCGAGGGGGAAAAGTAAGTAACTTTAGATGTTATCACTACTTTATATGATATGTTGAAAATCAAAATAGAAACTAATAATTTTTCTTAATCACTTGGGCAGGAACTGGACGATTGTGGCGAGTGGAGGTGCTCACACACGCGAAGTCAATGGCATCCTCGGTTTTCTGTGCAAGGAGCACTTCCCTGGCCTGGTTGAGTATGCCGGAGTGACAGGGCCGGCCTACTCATTTGACCACTACGCCGCCGCCCCCGATGCTGTAGATCAGGCCCGCAGGGTATTCAACAACAAGGCGGAGCGGGTGAAGCAAGAGTTGTGGGTAAGTCCTCCTCGCACTACATTGCTCAATACATCGCATTCATTGGACATTCTTGAAATAATGAATGGATACATCGTGTTTGTATGCAGGATTTCTTTAGATGCCAGGACGGACATGAAGTCAGGGCGGATGCGGTGGCTACCAAATGCTGCAAAAAACTCATCGTGGACATGCATTACGAGGCGCGCATCCAGGCCATTGTAACTTACCACGGGACCGTCCTTGAAACGAAGGTCACCAAAAGGGACGCAAGGAGCATGACGCTGACCTGGGACCAGTACCTGCAGGTAAATACAGAATATTAATATTGATTCCTTTTGAGATTAAGTAGGCTTAATTTTATCTTCTGATATGTCATGTACTTGATGGCCTGTAGATGATTCCTTATTGGTGCGCCGCGCATCCCCAGTGCTGGGAATAGATGGTGGACAAGTGGTGCTCACACGAGTGGGAGGAGACGCACAACTTGTGCCGGGAGCGGCGTTTGATGATGCCGGGTGTAGCACACCATCAAGGCAGCCGCAGCCTTAGCGGATACGCAGAAACATGGGTACGCGAATTCATTTATTTATTCTAACGCTCAATTCTGCATGATTTCTAATCATCTTGTTGTTTTTCTCGCAGTCGGCGTCACATGGTGGCCAGCCTTGCTCCATCTTCAAGGCATTTTCTATGGCCCACAAGGGCAAGGCGACGTCCGACGTCGACTACAACCCAGAGGACAGGCCCAAGGCGTACAGCAATGCGACCGTCCACAACCACCTCAGTGAGTACACATCGATGGCAAGGGAGGTCCATGGGCCACAGTACGATCTGAGCACCGAGGACCTTGATGGAGAAGTCGTCATGAGGGTGGGAGGAGGCAAGAAGTATGGGCGGTACTAGATTGGCGACGGCGCAATCGACTCGGCCGCTACTCCCAGTCTCTCCCAGATTCGAGCAAGCAGCACGAGCAGGAGCCGGCCATACGACCTCAGCAGGACACTTCACACCACCGGGTGGAGGCACTCAAGGTTATTCCTGGTTTATTCATCGTTCATTGGTTTTTTCATACCTTTCCTTTGCATTATTGTAACATTGGGGTGAATATATTGTAGGCCCAGCTGGAACAAGAGAGGAGGATACGGGAGCAGATGCAGGCGAAGATGGAGAGGGTGGAGTCCGAGCGGGCCGAGCGGGAGGCCGAGCAGCAGAGGATGGCGGAGATTCTTCAGTACATGCAAAGTCTTGGCGCCGCTACGGGTGTACTTCCGCCACCTTCGCTATTCGCTCCTCCACCTCCACCTCCTCAAAATTCTACTCCTGTGAATATAAATATTTTAGTTTGTATGTTCAAGCTTACAGTCAAACCTAGTGGAGTATGAAAGTTTTATTCATGTATGGTATATATTTATCTTGTCTCACACATGCAATCTCTTCTCCTTTGTGCAGAATTAATCGGCGGCATCGAACGGTCCTCATGCTTCAGCGAATCCTTCACCAAATCAGTGATGATACTTGTGGTTGTTAATGGTACTTCTATTTGCAATTGTGGTTGAAGGTGATGGAGCACTTGGATTGGATTACTTGTGAACTTATTTGTGATATATTGTGAGACATGTGATGTTTGTGATATATATGTGACGTTTATGATATATATGAGGTGTTGGTGATATATATGTGATGTTGATGATATATATGTGATGTTGGTGATGTTTGTTATATATATCTTCTGTTTGTTTGGATGGAATATAAAAAATAAATAAAAAAGGCTATTTTCAGTCACTTTGCCGAGTGCAATGGTCATGACACTCGGCAAAGTGACTACCTGGGAACTACCTGGGAACATGCTTTGCCGAGTGCAAAGGCCATTGCACTCGGCAAACATCACAGGTTTGTCGAGTGCCACGGGCCAAGCACTCGGCAAAGGTCGCCTGTTTGCCGAGTGTCTTGCCGGCGGCACTCGGCAGAGTGTCCACCTTTGCCGAGTGTCTGAGTCAACGGCGCTCAGCAAAGCGGCGACCTTTGCCGAGTGCTTGACCTTGACACTCGGCAAAGCCGCCGTCACGGTGGCGCTCGCCGTCACGGCCACTTTTCTTTGCCGAGTGTCGGATTTTGCCGAGTGCCCGATAAAGTGCACTCGGCAAAGAGGTCTTTGCCGATAAATTGTTTACCGAGCGCCTTTTGCCGAGTGTAACACGGCAAAGGCCTTGCCGAGTGTATATCAGCCTGTGCCGCGCCTCCGGTAGTGATAAGTTAAGTGTTCAAAAATGACGGTGGAGTATCCAATCCTAAAATGAAACCGAAACACATGGTGCAATCGTCACAGATAAATCTCTTAACCTCTCTTACTTATATGAGTTAAAGCAACACATGTTCAAGTACACTATGGAGTTCAATTCACATACGAATGGAAATGCATTACGTTATGCTATATAAATCTCCGAGTTGCAAGTCGTATATAAAACACGGATATATGTTTACTATGATATTACAAACGAATAGTGATAGTCGGTCAAATGGCATGGATGTCAAACACTGAATCCAACCTGTCGCACTGCCCTCAATGTTTTGTTTACGGCGATCGACCCGGTGTGTGGTTGACTAACGATATACTACTAGTAGTTGACTACTACTACTTTGTGTACCTGGTGGGTGCTTGCTTCCTGCGTGGCAACAGGTCGAATCTAACTCATAAATCACATATATACACGCAACACGCTGTATGTCTGCGCACTGCACGTCCGCCAATCTCGATGAATCGCGGCTGCTCGCTCGAGATCCTAGACCGATCACATGCATGCATGCGTACGTGCCGGCGAAACCTCCAACCTGGGCCAGAACGAATTTTCGTTGCTAATACAACAACCTACGTCAGGCTAGTTGCAAAAGTCTACTCATGTCTCATTACCAGCAGCGGCAGCAGGAGTCGCCGTGCGGCGGTGGCGGCGGCCGGAGATGCCTGGCCGGCGCTGGAGGCGCACGCCGCCACCTCCTGCTCCGGCTGGAGCACCTTCAGTCGGCACCCACCCTGCCGTCATGGTCCCGCCGCCGCCGCCTCCTCCGACAGAGACTTGACGACCGGGAGATCCACCTGCGGAGCAGTCTTGCCGTCTACTGCGTATATGTTTGAGTTTGTCAGCGACTCCGAAGGAGGAACACGTCAGTCGTTGAAGAATCACAGTCGTCGCAGGTGGTTGTTGGGCCACGCCGGCCGAGATCTAGAGAGCACCGGCCCAACTAGAGGATCGCCGGCAACGAATGGTTTGAGTAGTATATGGCTTGAGTCCCCTCCTGTATTTGTTGATGTAAACACTTCTAAAGTGAATTAATATCCTACCTTCCTCTCAAAAAAAAAACGAATGGTTTGAGTAGTAGGCGTGGGTTGTTGGTGGAGTACAAAGCTTGAGTGTGTGTTACTTTTACTGCAGTGCAGAAAAAGGAGCAGACTTTGTATGAACCATTCAATTCTAAAGCTAATACTCTAGTTTGCCAGCGTTCTGAATCACGTTTAATTCCTTCCCCGCTGTGCATGCTCTTGCGCGCTGTTCATCCGAATTCCCCCATCCTAGCTAGATCCTCTATCCTATCACCTGGCGTCCTGCATCAGATTGGCTACGATAACTTCACTCGTTTCCACAAACGACTCGATACCATGAATCCGGACACCAAACCTCTGTTGAGTTGCCAAGTGGGCCGGTGTTGTTGTTCCAACACAGCTGGGCCGAGATTGGCTAATTGAGTTGCCAAGGAATTTTTTATTTTTTAGTTCGTTTTTTGCAAAACAAATCCATATTAATGCAATTTCTCTGAAATCGTATGATTTTTCTAGAATATGCTGCACTATAGCATGTGGATAAATTGAGGCAATTTATTTAGAGATATTTACTTGTATGGCCTTAAAAAATGCGTCTTCCTTTTATGGCTTTTTTTTTAACTTACCTGTGAGGCATAAAAACGAAATTTTCTTCATTCTATGGCCTTCTGTCAATTCTGTTAGGGTGTGTTGGGCCACTGTTTCCACGTGAAATGACTAAAATATCCTTACTTGTTACTTCTCCTTCCTTCCTCTGTACCGCATCGGCCAGGGAACTCACTATAGTGCAGCATATTTTTATATAGTTGCACTATAGGCTATTCGAAGCTACATTTTATCCACTTGCAAAAATGATTAGCTGCATTTTTTAAGAAGCACATATTCGAAGCTACCAAAAAATTATAACTTTTTCATATAGTCACAGTGTCATGTAGCACACTAATATGATTTTTAAGAAGCACAGATTCGAAGCTACGAATTTTTTCATATAGTCACATATAAAAAAATTCGTTGACAAAAGGCGTGAACGGCCCAGTAGGTATGATC
This sequence comes from Miscanthus lutarioriparius, assembly GCA_904845875.1. Classification (NCBI taxonomy): domain Eukaryota; kingdom Viridiplantae; phylum Streptophyta; class Magnoliopsida; order Poales; family Poaceae; genus Miscanthus; species Miscanthus lutarioriparius. Next base: position 107,149,108 of record CAJGYO010000005.1, read on the forward strand.
TGTGCTTCGAATAATATGTAGCTTCTTTTGTTGTTTGCCCGTATCAACAAAGTTCTTCAACAGGCGGCCTGATAAAAAAAAACTTCAACAGGCCCCGGTAGTCTGAACATTTAGCCTGAACATTTAGCGACTCGGCCCATATCTTCCAGCCCAACGCCTTTGGCCCAACTTGCAACACCAGCCACATTCATTTTCCTTTTATTTTTTTATATTCAGAAAGGAAGGCTGTTGGCACTGTCCGGTGCTACTGGTCTCTACTGCACTGGCCCTGCACAACACCACCGCCACGCTGATCGATAGCTAAACATATATACAGGGAGTAGGTCGGCTAGTACATGTGTGTTGTGTAGCAGTAGCATTTCATTTAGATGAGGAATAGGATGGAGCCAACTAGGCTAGCTAGGTGAGATAGGATGCATTGCATGCCATGCCGGGTCCCGGGTGCGAATTGAAGCCATGCATGTCTGCCGGTACGCATGCAGTGAAAAAACATGGCCCGTCAATCCAAAGATCTCTTGACCCACCATGTGTATGCCTGCAAATATATGTGCGCATGCATGGCACATCACATGTCTTTTACGGTAGCAAAAGCAGTTTCAAAAACCCAACCAAACATAACCTTAATTGGTTTCACATTATATAGACGATGAGATCCTAGCTAGTGTAGATTAGAAAGAAAAAACTCCGGTCAGGAATAACTATTGTTTTTCGAAGTAGTCGGCAAATTTCAATTTGATTAGTATAATACTTTTTATATTATTTTAAATAAAATTTTATCTAGAAGAACTTTTTCAAAATATCATTACTTTCTATTTTCAAAGTGTGCTTCATAGTTCTACCTCCTATCCAAAAAGGATGCAATTCAAAGTCTGAATCGAGTCAAACTTCAAAATAGATATACTATAAAAATATATGTTTTTATTAATCTAATAATATTATTTATTATCATAAATGTTAATATTTTTTATAGAACTGGTCAAATTTAAAATCGACTTCTCACTACATTCTTTTTGGATAGAGGAGCAGTAGAATAATAGCCGATAGTATTATCAATTAATGATCAAAATATATAACTCTACAAGTGACATTTATTTGTCTTCTATGGAGCACTCTATATGTCTCTAGGCTGTCCGATTCAGTCTTTTGGAAAACCTTAGCAGCTACACTTTGAGGGCCAGACGAGATGAGGCTATGGCTATCTAGTCTAGCTTTAGTAGGAGTAGTGTGTGAGATCGCTCCCACTTTGGGAAGTGACTAGAAAGATCTGACAAAGATTGCAGCGTCGTGCTGCTGAATATCACGGCCGGTCCAGCGGTCAAAGAAAGAAAAACTGTTAGCCGCGGCGTCGCCAGCTTTCTGCATGCCTTGCGTTATTGCTGCAGCACGCTAGACGACAAGCTAAAGTGATACTCCTTGCTTCAAAATTAAGTAACTTTTAGAATTGTCTAAATCCAAACTGCCTTAAATTTAACTGAGTTTACACAAAAAACCATCGATATTTATGACACTAAAATAATGTATTTAAATAAATTATAAAATATGTGTTTTTATTGATGTTATAGATGTTGGTACTCTTCTTTATAAAGTTAGGATTATATTTAAATAGTTTAACTTAGGATAATTTTAGAAATTGATTTAGTTTAGGAAGGAATGAATATGAGGTGTTTGGTTGCTAGCCACACTTTGCCTTAAGCAATAAGCTGACAAAGTTAGTAAGTGCTTGATTGGCAATATTTTTTTGGGCTCCACATTTCATAGAGTAAAAAAACATGACAAGATTGAGTTTTGTTTGGAGATGTAATGGGATGGGACGGTGCCACCTCAGTTTTTTAGAATGGGACGCTCCCATCTTCTTATTTGGTTTAATGGACATAATCATCCTTGTTTTGTATTTCGTAGAAGGGATGGACAGGCCCAGATGGATGGTTGTTTTATTTTTGTTAGAGCAAGTATAATTAGGGACTGTAAACAGATTGGATGCTGAGGTGGAGGAGAGAGGAAAGGAGAGAGAGGAGAAACGGGCTGTAAGCTTACAGCCGGTTTGGATACAAGAACCAAGAAACTCGGTGAGACAGACAAGTGGACCATATATTAATAGTGAAGATATAACTATTATATGGGTGGGCTAAGATGTAGTCTGCAAGGATTCATACAGTCAGCAGCCGGCTGTATTATTAGCCTGGCTCTTAGCAACCGTTAGCATAGAGAGCTCACGTGTCATCCTATTTTTCACTTTTTTATCTCCCCTGCATGTCCTCGTTCGCTCAGCCATCCGCCCTCTAGTACAAAAAAAAACTTGGAGCTCGCTTGCTCGATTCCTCGCCGTCGCCATAGTTCTCACACATCCCAGGGGAGCTCTCCCCGTGCGTTAAAAGGGCACGACCTTCCTAAGGACACGGCATCCCCTTCCCAATAATGGTGCCCCCTCCTGAGCCGCCGCTCTCCTTCCCGGAGGTCTCTACCGAGTGGCTTGCTCCTTGCCGGATGTTCGTTCCCAATGTCGGCCCACAGCCTCTCCCGAGCGGTCCCCTTCCCGCCCTCGCACCTCGCCGAACATCCGCCCATGACCATGTCGTTGGTCGCCCCACCCACGACACAGGACTGGAAGACCCACACCCGTGCTCCTCACCTTGTCATTGATCGTCTTGTTCTCGCGCCTAGAAGACGAGAAGATGAGACTGAGGAGAACGACGTGAAAGATGGATGAGTGTAACTCATTTTTTGGGGGGACGGGGGTGTCCCCCAATCTAAAGGAATATTTATCTTTGGAGATGATTTCGTCCCTTACGTCCACGAAGCAAACACCACTTAAACTGCCCGTCCCATCCCATCCAAACACCACCTGAAGCATGGCAAACTATACCTTTCTACCAAACGATTTTTCAAGCCTATGACATCACTACTACACACAAACTTTTGCACAGCATTTCCAAATGGGGCTCCGAGGAGGGCGGCCTGGTTGCCCGCCTCGGTTATTTGAGGCTGGGCAGCCAGGCCAGCAACTGCCTCGGTTAATATTTAACGGAGGCGGGCAATGTAACGAAGCCGCCTCGGTTAATGCCTATAAACCGAGGCGGGCATTATAACACAACCGCCTCAGTTAATCGTTAATGGAGGCGGTTACACTATACGACCCGCCTCGGTAAATAATGGCCCAGCAGGCAGCCCATCTCGGCCCAATCACTCTGATTGTACATATATGAGAGTTAGGGTTTCATTGCCACTCCCACCCCGTCCCTCCCAACCCCCAACCGCGCCCCTCACTGTGTCTCGTTCCCAGGCACGCCCCTCACCGCGTCTCGCTCCCAGGCCCGTCTCCTTCCCTCCCTCGCGAGCGAGCAGCGCGGGCCGCGCCTCCCTCCCCGGCCACCTCCTCCCTCCTCTCTCTCTCTCTCTCTCTCTCGGAGGCTGTTGCCGGCGCGTGCGATGCAGAGGTGACGGTTCCCCCTCCCTCCTCCCAAAACTCCCTCTCCTCCGGCGTAGGGCGGCGCTCCTCAGGCGGCGCGGGGGAGGCGGGCCGACGGCGCTGGGGCCGGCGTGGCCGAGGCCGGATCCAGTGGCAGGGTGGCTTGATCCGGTGGCGGGGTGGCCTGATCCGGTGCCGGGGTGGCCGGATCCGGCGAGCGACGACGACGGCCGCGCTCTTCTCCAACGGGATCCAGGCCGGCCGCGCTCTTCTCCGATGACGGCATGGCGGGTCTAGTTGGCGCGGGATCCAGACGGTGGATTGAGAGGGCTCCCCCGACGGCAGATCCAGACGGTGTCGTGGCAGATCCAGAAGGCGTGGGGGCAGATCCAAAGGGCACCCCGGCGGCGGCGGCGTGCAGGGGTGGCGACGCGAGGCCCAGATCTAAGCCCGGTAAGGGCTGGGCTGTGGGCTTTTTCTTTTTTTTGTTTTTTTGTTTGATTAACAGAGACGGGCATTTCAACCGCGTCGGTAAAGATTTATTTACCGTGACCTTTGCACCGAGGCGGTTGCGATGCCCACCTCGGTAAATCACTTTTGCCCACCTCGGTTAATTTTTTCTGTAGTAGTGCATGGTCGGCGCAAACGGTAGCCTGATCTTGAAACAAGATTAATACTGTCTCGAAATAGACCGAAACAAGCTTCAACGTGACCCACGATACCTAGGAGGACCATCGGGTGCGGCTAAGGCCCTGTTTGGTTGAGCTGTGGCTGTGGGAAAAAGCTGCTGTGGGCTGTGAGCTGTGGAAAAGCTGATGTGGACTGTGAGCTGTAGAAAAGTTGAAAAGCTGTTTGGTTAAACAAGTATAAAATATACCTTTTATCTTTATCTTTATCTCTCTTGAAACAACTATGGAAGAGCTTTTTATTCCACCAATTTCGAAAAGCAGAAAGCCAAAAGCCAAAAGCAGGGTCAACCCAGCTTTCAAAAATGAACTACGGAAAAGCAGCTGCTTCTGAAAAAGCACCCTCCAAAAGCAGCCCCTTTGGTTGAGCTTTTGGCTTTTGAGGCCAAAAGCCAGAGCCAAAAGCCCAACCAAACAGGGCCTAAAATGATTTTCGAGCTTGTGATATGGCTGACACAAACCGTCACCCGATCTTGCGCCACTAGTCATACTTTTTGTGGCTTGCGACACTTACCTAAGGTTAGTTCTGGCAAAATTATGCCCAAAAACCAAACAACCCCTAGAACTTTTTCAGATCCAAAATCGGTTATAAATAAAAAGGCTCGATCGTGTTCTCATGTGTACGAGATGCTTATTTTGAGCGTACTTGATAGCACTATTCTCTCCGTTATAAAATAGATGACTTTACTGTAATATTTAAATTTTGTTCTAAAATACTTGATTTTATAGCATTCCAATGGACCTTTCTCTTTTTTCGGTATATTTTTCTCTTTTCGCATTACGTCTCTATCATCATCCATCTGTCTCTCTCTCCTTTTGATTTTCTGCGTACCACACTCTTCGCTCCTAAAAAATTCCCATACCCGAATTATTAAATGTATCTATTTTGGGAGTGAGGGAGCAGCACATGCAGTAGTCATACTTCGCTCCTAGTTTTTCACGGTGATGACTAACGACGAGGGATCATCGTGTTTGTTTCAGATTTTGGATCAGATGACATGCATGAATACACATCAACAACTTTATCACGAGGCTTGTATGAGAGAGAGAAAGGGAGAGACACTGTGTGTCGTCGTGTATCAACGACTCATGGAATGCAATTAAGCCTCTTCAATTCTTCGATCTTCTCCATCGAAACATACCTAACTAGCTAAAATAATCGGTAGTCTGTGAATAATCTACCGTACCCAACTAGCCATAGTGTGGGCGCGGCGCGGGTGTGGCGTGAGAAATAGGAGAGGAACAGTCGAAGAACATGGGGAACAGTGCTGTGGAACTGCAGGGGCAACAGTGCCGGGCGAGGCCGACCCCCATCCGATGTGACCGCTACTATCTGCTTGCATTGCATCGCATTGCTCGGGCGCGTGTATGTGTCCCTGTCACCTGTCACTTGTCACCACCAGATCGGCTCCGCCCGCCCGCTATACTGATGAATGTTGAACAAGCATGCACGCTGGCTTTGCCAATGAGCAGTGCAGCGTGCAAGCCAGGCACAGTCGTAGCTGCTACGACCGATCTAGGGCACTGTAGCCCAACGTATCTCTACTTGCTGCTTGCTGCTTGCTGTCAAAAGATCATTGTACCTTACGTATAAGGACCTGTCATGTCCATATATGAGACACCATAGTACCGTACCTACGTATGTGCTACATGGTGCACCGGATCCTCTCCAGCAGGAGAATTGAAAGCCGCCTGGCTAGCGTTATTACGTCATCATGAGATTGGTGAAGTTATCAATAGTACAAACCTGAGCTTTTTGCAAAGCCAAGACGACTAAAAAAATAGTAACCTTTAGGACAAAATTTTCGTACCTAATAGTGTTCTGCCCCCGCTGGGTGTGTTTCGCTGATGCACTGCACAGTAGATTTTGGATGATTTTGGATAATTTAATAGTGTTCTGTGAGAGAGAATAAGTGGAAATAAGCTTTGTTCGTTTGATTTTAAGATTAGAGGGATTGAAGGGGATTGAGGAGGTTTTGACTTGTAGGGGATTTTATCCTCTTAAATCCCCTCCAACCCCCTTGATTCTGGGATCAAATGAATAGATCCCGAGAGGGTTGGGCATGCATATTGTTTTCGTATTGTCTAATCTTTTGTAGTTACAAGCTAAAATAACTTAGAAAACTATTTTGGGCCTAGCTAGCTAGCTTGATAGTTTTTGGGTTTGTGTGTTTCTCCATTGAAGCCTAACCCTACAAGGGTCATGGGTCAGGGGCTAACCAAGAGCAGGGTTAGGCAAGACGGGATATGCTTTGCTTAGGTCTAGTATGCCTATTCAGCGTTCCAATAGTTTTAATTCCATGTAGTTTGCCTTGGCCATGTAAACATTATATATAATAGTATTTTTTTAGAAGTTTGCGTTTGAATAATTTTCACTGATGTTGGTGAGGAATGGAGGACACCATACGTCAGTTACATGGTTGGGTCATAAACCCAGACATGCAAAGCAAGAAGGTGAGAAAATAACACAAGCACCGACACCAACACCATATACAAGGAGAAACACCCACGAACAAACATACACAAGGAGGAACCACCACGCTACAGGTAGGTATAAAATCCCACAATGGAGGCAGGTTGTAGGCTTGTAGCTCGCCAAACAATGCACCAATACTATGAGGGTCTCCATTCGAGCACGGGGCATTGAGTCGAGTTTTGAAAAACGACATCCTCTGCAGAGGACATTCGAGATCCAATTGCCATCCATCAACGCCATCAGAGGAGAGGAAGACTTGAGGGAGGGAGGACCAACAATAGAAGAACAAGGAGATCCAAGAGAGAGAACCAGGTCATATTAACCCGACATATAATGAGATAATGCAATCAAGGATTCTGGAGGATGTCAAAGCAAACACACTGGTAGCAAACACCATTCAACAAACCCAAGCCCAACCACCGCACGATCGTGCCCCTTGGCTTTGCAGCGTCGAGGGTAGGCCATCGCACTGCCATGGCCGTTAGTGGACGAGGGCCCGCAGATCCTGGTGGGTAGGCACCGTTCTAGCCTTGGAGGTTGCGTATTCGACTTGTCGCTGGCCATTCCAATCACAGTGGAGCAGAGTAATAGCTTAGAGAAGATGAGAGGGGAACGGAGGGAGGCGTTGTAGAGACTACTTTTTGAGCGCCACCACATACGGACCGCCACCGCCACTCATCGGCGAGCAATGGTGACGCTCGAGGAGTTGGCCTGCGACGGCGGTGTCACCCTCAAGCCGCCTCGAGGAGGCAGCGTGGGGGTGGAGGGGTCTATAGTAATAATTATTGGTTCACCAATGGCTTCTATGATTCTAAGATTGTCAACTGCTTTATAGAATAATGAGCTAAAAAAAAGTATAAACATACGTGTGTGTGTGAGTAAAAGCTTGAACAATTGTAGCGTAAAAATTGGACAAACAGCCTGTTCGTTTGGCTAGGCTTGTTCGTTGCTGGATCGTGAAGAAGTACTACTGTCTAGTTTAGTGTGAGAGAAAAATATTGTTCCGGCTGAAAATTTACGATCGTTTACGAGACAATAAGCCCAGCCGATTAAGCTGAAAGTAACCAGGCTTGGTTCAGAACCACCCTTAGATATGATTCACTGTGCTTACACACAAATGTAGTCGGCTGCATTGGCTGGTGCTCTTGTCGAGGGCAGAGCACGCTCAACTCGAGTGGATACTTCATAGCATGTCATATATTATAGCAATATACATGAACGCACATGGACGGTAGGTGGGCGTGAGCATGTATTATATTATATAGTAATTATAAATAATAGAATAGAATAAGATAAGAAGCGAGCGAATGGGACTGATTATTTGGCGCACGCATGCACGCGTCTCGGCGGGCGGGCGGAGGCGGAGGCGGCGGCGGAAAGCGGAATCGATGGATGGATTTGACGTCCGCAACGCAACCACGACGGACCGACGACGACCAACGACAGAGTTATTGGGCCGGGCCCACTACGCGGCGTGGGCTGGGCCCCACGCCCCGCGACGAGGACTGTGCATGGCCATGGCCATGGCCCGTCCCGCCGCGCGAGAGGCTGTGGTGTGTGAATTGTGATGGGATGCCTCGCTTATCCCTCGGTCCGGTCCGACCATCATCCCTTCCAGCTTGCGCTTCCCTTTGCTCGCTGCCTAGCAAAACGGCTCGTACCAGCTGACTATACCTGCAGCCATGCTGCTTCTTCACTCGTACTCTCTCCATCCATATTTTTTAAAAAATAATTTTTAATTTTAACTATATTTATAAAAAATAGTATCAACATTTATATCTGTTAACATATTTATTTTAGCTATTTTTTCTGAGCAAAGATGGCATTGCATTGTGCTAGCTAGGGGTATACTAATTGTGCTTTTGAAAGCTGTACCTGCACGCACTCGTGTAGGTTTATATATAACATATTCCTATGTAATAATGTAAACGCTGAATCATCAGCACTTAGCAATGTCATGTGGAATTACAGTTGCAGGAACCTGCTAGCTAGCAGTAGTAGCTACCCTCCTGTTCCCGTTGATGAGTGGATATGTAAGTATGTACTACTACTAATCAGTAACCACTACAATTGTACCTTCCGGTCGGCCGATCCATGATATCGATAATCATTTGATTGCATGCATGAGCACTGTAGTCAAATATATAAAACAATTGCCACAAGATGTATGGTCAGCTTACGGCGGCCGCCTGTAGAGTTACAGCCTTGTTACAGGTACCAGCAACAAGCAACCCGACGAGCTACATATATATAAATACAGCTAGCCTTAACGACGACACAGAGAGTTTGCTGGTGCGCTGGCACGTACAACGTACACAAAACCGACCGTGCGTGTGTGTGATTGCGGCGTTGCAATATTGTCACGTCAAATCGGAGCAACAGCACCACGACGTTTTTAAAGACAGGCACCAACTCCATGCCCATGTTGTGCGTGCTTGTGTACCCTCCTCTCCTCGAGAGACTGTGCTCCGGCCTCCGAGTAGTGTACAGTCGTCCAGGCCGGCCGGCCGGTGTACTGCACCATGCAAATGCGTGCATAGTTCTGCTGCCTGCGTGTACGGTGTACATACATGTATACATGCATGGATGCTGGACCCTAGCTGGCCACTTGCTTGGTTGTGCTTATATATAGGAGAGACACCATGTAGTGCATATGTGTACATGCATGTTTTCCCTACAGGCAGCTCCAATAATACGTGGGATGTTCAGTCTCGATCGTGCAGTGTTGTGTTATTTCATCTCTCTCGCTCGATACATCTGCGATCGATGTGTATGCATCATGTCCACTGAAATTGCTGCGAGTGGGGACCTTTTGTTTCTTTTTTTTTTTTGAGAATTGATATATGAGCTGCATTTCTGAAAATTAAGTCTATTCGGCTGCACCCATTTGCAGCGGCAGCTCTGCTGCTGCACCGCGAGACCAAACAGTGGATGGAAAGTAACAAGTGCAGCTGCATCGTTCAAATAAAGGCAGGTGCACAGGAGCTGAGAGGCAAACATGCATGTGCACCGGTGTAGTCGTCTCAACAATTCTTTAAATAAATATAGTGTATATGTTGTAAATGTTTATGCTTCTTGTTCCGATCCTTTATATGGACAAAGAAACGAGAGCAAACACACTAGAAAACAACTTAGACAACTACTCCTATATATATCAGCAACGCCTGAATTAATTTGTATCATCGATTCTCCTTTTGGATTGTTTCTAACTTAAAATATGGTTTTTTATATCGATTTTTACATGATATATAAAGATGAGGCTATAGTCGCTTAACAAAATCTTTTGGTACCTACCACTGCATATATATTTTTCCAGTTTTTCTTTTATTAAACATATCTTGAATTCTACTGTTATCATAGCAAAGTGACAATTATGACATTAACATGGGCTCCACAACAAAATTCTGACCATCATTAGAATAATAGTACTACTGATATTTTTAAACACAATAAGACAATACACACCATCCAATATGAACACACGTGAAGATGGTGTTATAGGAAAAAGTCTAAGGCCCCGTTTGACCGGGCTCCTGCAGACCCAGGCTCCTTCAGGCCCCAACTCCGTGCTACAGTACTAGAAGAGCCATAAATCGTGGCTTCTCCGGCTCCACGTTCATTTTACTAGGAGACGGAAAAACAGCTCCAACAAACAGTGCTGCTACGGTAAACACACCCTACGTGGTTTGACTCCATGAACTATATACTCGAAGTTCAAAGTTATATTCTTTATTAGCTGGATTGGCTGGTAAATCTGCCTCATAAGTCATAATATTGTACATTCGATTATGTTGATAATTAGGTACCACACTTGCAATTATAGTTTCAAAGATATACATATGTATGACACACATTTGCCTTGTAAAAGACGCTCCCAAATAGTATTATTAGCATCTACATAACGTTCATGATTAAGTTTTTAATGCAAATTAAAATGAAGGATATACTTGAATAATTTATCTGAGTTTGAATATCCAGGTACTCAGTTATTTGCACCAACCTGAACTGGAAACGAAAATATCTATAAACTTAGATCATATGCGCTACACCTGCACTTACAACTAGAGAAAACTAAAAAAAAGGCATAACATATTTAATGAAAAATATAGGTTAGTAATACATTCAATAATGCCTTAACTGGTGACACTGTGTGTAGACAATTTTCTCTTTATATGTTATTTAATAGAATATATATAATAAGAGTTTAAACTGGCATAACTAGAAGATGCAATGCTGTACATATGTGCACCTATGCTGTTATTAATCTAAAAATTCCTTTGTACGTATATAGTTGTCATAATGGGAAAAACGGTTCTACATATATACAGTGCTGGTTATATAGTATGGATGGATGCACATTTGACTTATCTCTAAATGGATCGGTAGGAATGACAACTGATTAGACACCACCGGGCAGTGTAACCCGACCTATCGTTATCTTCATTATCTTACCAATAACTTGTGCTATTCTTCTATTAATTCGGATAAATATGGCATAAAGACATGTGCTGTCTTGTCAGCATAATATTCCATATCAGTTGCCAATTAATTAGCACTAATAATGCATTGATTTTTCTTGTAAGTGAATGTCAAACCTGATCGATTTGGAACCCAAATGCATGTATATATACAGCATGTTCGCTGGTTGGTTTCTGGCCTGATAAGCTCGGCTAGTGCTGGTTTGATGTGAGAGAAAAATACTGTACCATGACTGATAAGCCCTAACTGAAACCAATAAGCGAACAGGCTAATAGCTAGTGCAAGGAAAGGCACGTGTTAAAGGATAGCTTACTCGAGGACCAACTTGAAGGACCGTGTGGTCACATGGACCATCCTAGATATACTGTTTCGAATGACAAGCTTTTCACGCTTAAATCTGTACATGTTCCAATCAGTGTACAAAATAAAGAAGTGTAAATGTGACGAATAGTGCGTGATACATGATGCAGATGCACACATGTAATTGCTTGGGTTTTTTTAAGTTAGGAATCACTATATCTGTTCCTAAATAACTATCGTTTTTTATTTCTATACCGTAAATTTAATTTGATTTATAGAAAAATATGTACAACATTTGTATCTCCAAATAAATTTATTTATAAAAATAGATTTAACAATCTATATAATGATATTAATTTTATACCATAAATATTAATATTATATATATATATATATTTAGTTAACGTTGTTTATCGAAAAATGAAAACAACGGTTATTCAGGGGTACGGTGGACTGAAAACAACAGTAGTCCAATCATCACGCAGAGAGAGAGAAAATTGTATTGAGATTATTGTGTTTTGTACTTATAATGCACGTAACCTACAGCTACTTCGATTTGGATCCTATCGTCTATGGCAGAATTATTGACGCGGCGCTTTTCAGGCGCTACAATGTCAAAAGTTAACTTGAAAGTTGTGCATGCCAGAAGCCGCAAGGTCTCGCACGCTTCTCATAATAATCCAATCACAAAATACAGTTGTTTCAGTCATTATTTCAATAGCTAGTAGGTCACAAGACAAAATGTGTCCTAGCATCGATCTCAAAATACAATTAATCATATCGCAAAATTCAATTTTTACCGTAGACTCTTATTCTAATTAATATGTGCATGATAGATAGAGTATAGTACTATATAAAATGTTTAATGCCCCATACAATTCTTTTGTGATTAGAAAGAATTTGATGGTTAAAAAAACAGAAAGGGTTACATTGAAAGCTTATGTCAACCCTCGTCCATATCTCTTTTGGTTCAAGTTTAATTCATGAAGGAAAATTAAATGATGGATCATATTACTTCATTTAGCTTCCAAACGCTACACAATTGTTCTTATGTTGATTTTACTATCTCTATCCTAAATTTCTTGACATTTTATTAGTTTTTTTTCCTAAGTCATCAACCTATCTTAATAAATTTGACTGATTAAATTTATAGAGAAGATTTTCTTAACATTTATGAAACCAGATATATATACTATGGAAATATATATGTTCCATGATTAATCTGACCAATGATACTTATTTGGAAATATAACTATTAATATATTTTAGTACAAACATGATCAAATTTAAGATAGTTTGACTTAGGACAAAATTAATACATCAAGTTTTTTGTGGAGGAGGTACACAATTCACATATATTTTTCTCTAAGTTTTCATGAAGCATTATTTCAGTGAATGTTTGCATGTTTGAGTTGATATTTAATGAGTAGACTAAAATCAATAGACTATACATTTTAAATAGAATTTAACGTTAGAAAATAGACGTTATGGAAATTGTGTAACCAAAAAAATTGATGGCAGCAACAATGTCTCTAACTAAAAGTCAGATTCTGGGCCATCTATGACGGGAGATTACCTCCATTCTCTAAAAATTAAATGGCATTTGACATATGGGTGAAAGTGAAGCACAAGAATCTTGGATTTCACACAAAACTGAACCAAGGATGTTTGAAAGATGACTTTTGAGCTGTTAATTTGGTTGAAAGCCGTATGCCTTAGAAGTTGCTAGTTCTGGCTAACTAACTTTGGCTGGAAAAAAAAAGGGTGTATGCATGACTGGTGGCCTTGTGGCAAGGTAACTATATCATGCAACAGTTGTGATAAAAAAGAACTATACACTAGCAAAATCTAGTCAAACTTGCCTAATATCAAACTGCATGCTGCCGGTAAGTGCACAATGGTGCTGAACCCGGCCAACCACACCCTGAAAACCCACTCGAGCATGCATGGAGCACGCCAGAATATGGTTAAACGGGACCAATAACAGTGGCATCAATGCAAGATGGGTGCACACTTGAATATATATGGGCACAACTAAGAAGGAAGTGCAACTCAATGACATCCAATACATATATCCACACCACAAGGAATCCTACAGTACACAATGAATATCTTAGATCTTGCAGCAGATGGAACATTTAAGCATGCAAATTAAAGTAGCGGCCAATCCAATCAGAACCGCAGAATTTAGAAAAAGGCTTAATGCCGAGATGGAGGAAAATTCTAGGCGATGGAATAAATACATGTACAATGCACCAACAGTGAGATCCATAAAAAGATCTGGGACCTATAAGAATAGTGCCCGGAATACTGCTTTTCCCATGCCTTTACAGTTTACTAACATGGACGGGAAGAATGTCTGCGAAAGAAATGATGTGATGCTCGATCACCATATATATGTATAATTTAAAAAACTAACTGTGTTCGTTAATCTCCCTAGCTCTCCCAGCTGACTACGAAGCATCTCAAGATCATATATCTGGAGCATATATGCAAGCATAGGCCACTGGTGCCTATGACATATGATATAAGATGCAGATCAGCTTAGTACTATACTACACTCATGCATGCATGCATGGAGGATCCTGCTGCTTTGATTGGCTCTTATTTTATTTGGCCTAAAGGTGGTGGTTTTGTTTTCTGATCGCAAAGCCAAAGCATGCATGCATGCTATATATAAACGGAGTACTAATGACTGATCGATGGATCCTGCGAAAACGAAGAATTAATCATGAAAAGAAGAGAGATCAAGATCTCGATTCGATTACATTTAGTACTCCAAAGTATGGTTTGCACAACACATGCAAAAAGGGGATGCAGACGATATATATAATTCATGTCGGCTATATAGCGAAAGGTAGATAGATAGATATAGATAGATTGCTCCTTAGCTCTTAATCAACCTGAGATCGATTGGGCTCCCATCTCCGATTCCCCCCTGAAGCTTCCTTCCTTTCCTTCACCAAGCTAAGTACTCCTCCGATCCCACAGCTCATTAAGGCCAAAGGGCTCAATGCAAGTGCATGCATCCATGTCTCCACATCTGAACAAGGAGCTAGTAAATCACTGCACAATACATATACAAGCATAGTAGCAATTATTAAAGCCTCAGATAACAACTATATATATAATTAAAACACACAAACTAGCACCTATACAGTATATACATAGTAGTTACATCATGCATGGGCATGGCTGCCGTGCAGAAAATTACAGCTTACCATTCACGGCGGCGCTTCCTGCTTCCTTCACTTCACATGCTGCTGTCTCCCCCTTCCTTGTGATCCAACTCAATGCTCTCTGATCCAGAGGTGGTGGTCATCGAGGCGCTGATGGCATTCACGGCCCAATTAGCCACGGAAGCGTAAGGCAGGACGGGCGCCACGTCAGCGCCTGGGGTGCTACTAATGACGTTGCTGTGGTTCCGCATGAAGTAGCAGCCGCCCGCTGCTGGCGGTGGCGGTGGTGGCGCCGCTACGCCGTCCAAGACCCCGAGCCTCCGGCTGCTGCCGTACATGCCGGCGGCGGCATGCGCAGTGGCCGCTACCGCTGCGAACTGCTGCCCGGGGCTCGTCGTCATTGCCGTGGAGAACCTGGGGGCGGCGCTGACGACAGGGAGCGCGGTGGGGATGCCGGCGGCGACGTCGCCGCAGGCGTAGCGCAGGAGCTCGGCGTGCGCGGCGTCCAGCTCCTTCTGGAGGCGGTGGACCTGGCGCTGGAGCACGGAGATGGCGCCGACGCAGCCGTAGACGGGGTCCTTGACGCGCGCCTCGGCCTCGTAGGCGAGCGAGCTCACGGCGTCCTCCCGCTGGTGCGGCAGCAGCTCGTTCAGCAGCTTGGTCACGTTGCTGGCACCGAACACCTTGTGCACGTTGGCGAATTTCTGCGGCTCCTCCGGAGGGAAGTAGGGCGCGAACACGCACCCCGGCAGGCACTTGCGCCGCAGGAACTTGCACGCCGCGCACGGCGCCCCGGCACCGGGCGTCGTCGTCCCTGACGGGGCCACAGGGGAGAGGGCCGAGTTGTTGCTGGTGCTCGACGGCGATGCCATTTCCTTCTTCCTGGCCTGCGAATAGAGAAAAAAGGCGTTGGATTATCATCAGTTTTTTTTCCCAAAGAAAATGTGATGAGCTGCGAATACGCATATCTTTTTCGATACTAATCTTAGGGTTAGGGTTTTCTTGGACTGAGGATTGTTCTGGGAAGGCAGAAAAATCAGAAGATTAGGGTTTTGGAGTGTGGTGTTCTGATCCAGGCATCCAGCTATGCATGTGCAATCTTTGGGAAAAATGAGGAAGTTCTGTTCCGCCCTTTTTACTTTGGGTCAAAGAAAGAGGGACAATGAGACTGTAGAATTCTTATCTGCGGAAATAGTTTGATAAAGGGACCATAGAAAATCAACAGCATGATCATGAATACAAAAGGAGGATGCATGATCCACTGTACAGATGCGTGGGTGTGCATGTATGATGATATGGCACAAGAAGCACAAATTTCCAAGAAAAAAAAGGCGATCTTTGCGCTCAAATCTCAAGAAACCATATAATAGTACCAAGCAGGAGAAGGCAGAAGCCCAGAAGACTGCAAATCAAAGCTTTTGTCTTCTAAAATTTCTCATACATGGGCATGTTGCAGTGAGAGACCCGCTCATATCCTCACCTCTGTAAGGTCACAGGAGACAGATCTGCAGATCAGATGACCTGGTGAAGAAGGGCCGAGCAAGACTATGAAGAAGGATTTTTTTTCCTCTATCCTTCTCTCTGCTGCTGCTAGCGAGCTAGCTTGTTTCCTTCATCATACATCGATCCACTGCTATCTACTGACAAGCTGCACAATGGAAATAAAAAGAGGAGGAAAAATAGAGAAAAGGACAAACAAGATATATGTAAGCAATTCTTGCTTCAGCTTGTGTGTGGATGGAAGAATTGCTGGAGGGAGCTGGAGGAGAGATATGGAGAGGGAAACCAGTTTCTCTCCTCTTCCAGCTGCAGCACTCCCTCCAACTGCAGCAAGGGAAAGGTGAGGTGCATAGATCGACCGCACACTATGAAAAAAGGCAGAGAGACCAGTATTGAATGAGGAAGAGAGTGTTGAAGAATATTGTGGAGGTGTATGTTGCAAAGAAAAAAAGGCCCTGGCCGTGGGTAGCGAGAGAGAGAGAGAGAGAGAGAGAGAGTAACAAGGACAAATCGAGATTAATGGCAGTACAAGAAAAAGTGTGAGGGTGACATTGCCACCACTCGCAAGAATATCTACCACAGTGCTGCGCCTCGTCTCGTCACTTTTCACGAACAGTTCCTGCTGCCCATGGGAGTATGTATTATAGCTGAAGAAGTGTATATATGTACGTATAAGCCCTTGTATAGTTCCCGCCCTAAAACTTTACGACCTGTCACATCGAATGTTTGACACATGCATGGAGTATTTAATATAGACTAAAAAATAATTAATTGCACAGTTTACGACTAATTTGCGAGGCGAATCTTTTAAGTCTAATCAGTCCATAATTTGACAATAAAGTGCTACAGTAACACGTGTGCTAATATGAATTAATTGGTCTTAATAAATTCATCTCGTGGTTTACTTACAGATTCTGTAATTTGTTTTTTTATTATTATCCGAACACCCATGTGACACCTCATGTAACATCCGATGTGACACCCCCAAACTTTATAGGCTGAATCTAAATAAGGCTAAATCACTCAATACTGGTTCACAGTAAAGATAGGCAATTAAGTTTCAAAGGTTTGATAGTATTAGGACCTCGTTTAAAGCATCATGGATTTGTGGCAGAAGATAGTAGTAGTACGTACATATATATTCCGGGTACATACTGATATTGATTGATGAGATCTTACCAAACATGTATGTTAAGCCTCAGGCTCCATGGTTTCCGAACGAAGAAGACCCCCCTGATCGATCCCTTCAGGATCGCCCGAGAGCTTGGGGGCTATGCCCATCGAGTATGCTTGCGCGCACCCTCTGACAAAGAGGTCTGGTCGAGCCTGACTCGACCGCAGCCACCGCCTGGGACTCGGGGGCTTCCCCGAGCCTTGGACTCCCGATCTACGGCGTGACCAAGCCCGGTCCTTGGCTCCTGCCCGGCTCAACGCCAGCCAAGGCCCGGGCACAAGAAGACAAGCCTCGAGCCACCGATGCTCGAGGGCTCCCCGGCGCCGCTCCCCAGACGCGACCCTGCTAGCTGCTCCTCCGACAGGGTCACGTCCGGGGAGTGACACAAGAAGACAAAGCTTCCCACGACCTCTTGGGGCTCAGGGGTTTCCGGGCCCGCGCGTCAGCCCCTGGAGCTGACCTCATTCGCCACCAAGAAGACTCCATAAGGTCTCACCCGGGGAGGCCGGTCCAAGCTGACACAGCCTGACACGCAGAGTGTAAGAACAGAGCAGCCGGACTACGTCCAAGGCTTCTTTGGCTCCAAGACACAGCGACGGTCCACGACGTACCGCTGTAAGACCTCCCTGGACTCCGGCGCACGTAGATCATAGACTAAACACCCAAAACGCCATGTACCCGACATATCTTGTTATATAAGGGATAAGGTCGGACCTAGAGGGGGGAGGATCCGATTCGATCACCAGACACTCCATTCTATTCCATACGCCTCCGCTCTGCACAGAGAGCGGGGAAACCCGGAGAGGGGCACCGAGAGCCCCTCCTCCACCGTATCCCGTCGTCTTCCTCCTCTCCGATGAGAGGGAAGTCTCCACCGGTGGCGTGGCAACCTTAGGATTAGCACCGAGCTAACCCCCTACCAAATCTTCTTCCTTTACACTCTGTTGTAACCCCTGATTTTTTGTGCTCTTGAGTATAAGGATCATCAGCTGCTAAATGTAGGGACCGAATTGGCTTGAACCAGGATAAACCGTTGCGTCTCCTCTGTGTGATTCTTGTGTTCCTAAGTATACCCGAGCCACCGGAGACCCGTACTCTGACACCGACTCGAACAACATGTTTGCCGCCGTTTCGACCCCGCGACACTGATATATGTATATATGTATTTACTAGTATCCTCGCAAAAAAATAAAAATAAAACTGATATACACAGTACTACGTACCAATTTCATGGCATTCCTAAAAAAGTAGAAAGCCATAGCTAGGCTTCGTCAGTGCGTCCGGTTTAAGAGTAATCATGCCCTTTTTATGCATGAACTGGCTTAGCTTAATTGAGCTTTGCCTAAGCAGCACAATCATAAAGAGGCCGGCGATGTAGACTGGCACAACGTGTGGTGATCAATGGCGCACACAGCAGCACAGGGTGCTTGTGCAATGCGGTTTAACAACCAATTGAACCAGCTTGTCTGCTGCTTCCATCTCATAATTAAAAGAGCCGCAGTATAATTGGCAATCATTAGTGACGAACTGATATCGATCAGTGCAAGTTATCGGCATGCACTGTCATGCCCCATTATTTATATACCTAGCTAGGGGGACTAAATACATTATATTCTTAATTAGGGTTAGCCTACAGATCGATGTTCTCTGCTTATATGATTAATTTTGGGTTCACGCTAGCTACATCAGCGCCGTGTCAACACTTTGTACACATGATAACTGTCGCTGTTTCGAAAAAAAAACATGCCATTAGTTTAGATATAGTGTACAAGCTATCTTTTAAGATCTTTGCCACTAATAAACAATTATATAACTATCTATATATTGTTCTTGTGAAAATGACCATATTAAATTTTTATGGACAGCTTATCAAAATGGCAATATTCAAATATTCAGGTCATGCATACATTAATGTCTAAAATAACAATTGATAGATACATGTCCAGCCAATTAATATAAGAAAGTTTAAGTTTCCATGCTGAATTCAATGGTTCTAATAGTACAAAAGCATCGATTCAATTGTACTACCTCCGTTCCTAAAAAAATACAATTATGGGAATGTGCCGGTCAAACTAGTTTAACTTTCACCAAGTTTATAGTAAATATAATAGTATTAACATTTATGTCTCCAACTAATATTTTATAACTAATCCAATGGTACTTCTTTTGTTTCACGAGTATTAGTATATTTTTATATAATTTTAGTTAAAGTTTAAACTGTTTGATTTCTCGAAATGCGAGAATTGCATTTATCTGTGGATGGAGGTAGTATGTACTGTACCTAACTCAAAAAAACAAAATGGTAATTCATGAATCAACAACAACCTACTCTACGGTAATCCGAATATGTATATTAGGAAACTAAAAATAGGACATGACATGCTACGTCAATGTTTCGATCCATACAGTAGGTAAGGAAAAATCTCATGACAGTTATTGCTGAAAATAGAGAAATTTGTACCGATGTCCTAAGGAATCAACTGATGATCCAGACACGGACTGGCCCTTCACACAGTTAACTGGTGAAGGTATACAGCAGGGGGGTTAGATCGATCCTCATGTGTAACCAGTCGTAACAGATTACTTTGCAAAGCAAGTCGACGAGAACAGGCCCATAAAATAATTAGAAGTACATGTGGCCTTCAATGATGGCCACTGTTACAGCATGATAGCTTTCGCTTAGATTTTGTCATCTTTGTCATTTATAGGTACGTAGCTGAAGCTTATATATAATTAGTATCATCATGGTCTACATACATGCATCTCAACACAACGTAATTAATAGCTAGTTGCAGCAAAGTTTTCAAAACTAAAAAAGTTGCAAAAGGCATCCCACAGTCCAGTCTGGCCAACAATCATGCAGATCACTGAGACCAAGTGACAGTACAGTGTGTTCATACCCCAGGCGCGCAGCTCTTTATTTCCAAAAAAAGGTGTCATCTTTCAGCTTTAAAGAAATTAGTTTGGTGTATACCGTGTATATAAGATGGATCGTTACTAATTTGATATTACTATTTGAACTGTACAGCTACTAGAATACAGTAACTAATAACACAACCTACCACTGTAACAATAGTGTCTCTGGTTGAACTAGAATTACATAGCTGTGGGTCAATTTAAACTTTCCTAAAGGAAAAAAGCCAAGTCAATTCGAGTACCCCTCCGGGAGTAGTCAACAGAGCAAACATGTAAAAGGTCATCAAGAAAGAGAGCGAGCTCACGGTCTCCAAGAAGGCAAGAACAGACAAGTATAGCCTCACACACTAAACTCTCTTTTACAGTACTACGTGGTAACAGGAAGCCCTAAGACGAGGGAGGCCCCACCATTGCCTAGCTAGGCTGCCATTAGTTTTGTTGAAATCAACATGTACAATGATGCCGCATGACATATATGTCCATGGAATGAAAAAGGTCCCAGCCATGCATGCCGTGTAAGTATGTAACCAAATAAACAAGCAAGATTTGCCATCATCTCCTCTCTGGGAGCCATGCATAAAAGGCTGTTATGTGCTAGTGCTATTATATATAATATAAAACTAGATTGGGCTTTTGCTACGAATAAGAAAGATGAAATATCATAATATTCTAGTTATATAGGACTAGCAAATTCTGGCGCCAATGTGGAGCACGGACTGTGCTTAGCCCTTCAGCTTATACAGCACCTGCCAAGCTCAGCCCCGGCCATACCTTCATTCGCTACTATACCTCCACTACTATGCCCGGCCTACATCGTCGTGGGTTGGCCACTGCCGCACCTGGTTTGTTGCCCCGGACCCTTGGTCCTGCCGGCACGCCAGGGGCATCACTTGACGGCGACGCATGAGAAGGCTATGGCATTATGGTTTTAATAATAAAGTTGATTGTAGCCGCATCACAGTTTGTCGTGCTACAGCACAACCGCCACCTTTGACCCTCGGGCGACACAAAATCCAGTTATCCGGCCCACCGTGAATTCATTCTCCACCGCTCGAATGTGAGATTCTTTTTACTTTTTTTGTATTTTTCCTATGAAAATGAATCGAATCATGTGAAAATCCTATAAGACTCCTATAAAATTGATGTATTCGAAAGACCGAATGGCCCAAGGGAGGGTGATTTGAGCTCTAAAGGTTTAAAGTGACAAATCTTAGCCTATGCAAAATCTACTCATCCACTTGCAGAGTTGGATCATATATATAGGACTAACCCGCCTACGACGAAGCGCATAGAGAAATCTAGTTCACACAATTATATTCTTGCACTTAATAAGGAGCAAAGTACGAAGTTAAGTCATGAAAGTAATGCAAAAATGAAAAGAGGACAACAGGGAACCTGATTTCTTTCCCACGATCTCATATAGCCGTTGCCACTACCCCTAATCCACATTGTAGCACTAGAGAGTCACCAAGACTCATTTATGTTCCTTCGACTCACCAAGACTCAAGTATCCATTAGTTAATACCTCTTCTCCTCTCCAAGGGTTTTGAAACCAATAAGCACACCGATATGAGCCTCCCACAAGAAGCTCAAATGAGAAGGTCACCTTGAATGGCACTCAAACCTTTCACAAACGGCACTACTGGAAACAGTGACTTTGCCGTGTGCCACACGCACTCGGCAAAGACCAAAAAACACTCGGCAAAGGCTTTGCCGAGTGTAACACTCAGCAAACAGCACACGGCATCTACAGTGTCGACGAACAGCTATTTGCCAAGTGTTTTTTATCGCGCACTCGACAAATGGTTTGTCGAGTGTCAAATTTGACACTCGGCAAAAAAAAGTAGTTTGCCGAGTGTTTTTCCAAAATACACTCGGCAAAGGATTATTGTTTGCCGAGTGTTTTTGGGAATTACACTCGGCAAACCTATTTTCCAAAGAAAAAAATAATTTTTTTCTCAGCATACCATTATTGTTTGCCGAGTGTTTTTGGGACTTACACTCGGCAAACCTATTTTCCAAAGAAAAAAACAATTTTTTTCTTGCATATTTCATTCACCTTGAAAGTGAGGAAGGCCATCACTAAAAACAATGCACTCCATGTTATATTCATGCAGTTTAACATCGTATGTCCTCCAACAACATAATATTTTGTTCATCCAATGAAATGATCCATAGTTTTGCCAAGAAAGGTCACTGTAGTGACTCACATAGCAACAGTTCTGAAATCTGAGCAAAAAATAGCAGCCAAAGATAAGAGCAAATGAACCTCAGCAAATAAGAAAGCCTCAGCCCACTACATATGCACAAAGCCTCATTTATAGGGAAAATGTAATTCATCATAGCATAATTCCCAAAGCCTCAACAAATAAGAAAGTAAATAAGAATCACAATATAATTCCCATGCCTTAGTTGAAAAGGAATCAAATAATCATCACAGCATAGCTTTTCCAAAACATCATTGGCAGTAACGAGTATGCTCAAATTAACTGACGTGATATCATTGACAAGTATGCAATGTTGACTTCTAGTGAGAGAGGAAACGAGGGGATCTATTCATTTTCTTTTACCACAACAGGAGCACTTGGAAGCCAGACATTGAGCAGATCATGGGGAAAAGAATGAGGGGAAGCGCATCTGTGGTCTTGCACACCCAAAGAACAGATTTTAACCTTGGGAATCTAGGGAATAAGTGAACAAGCAAGCATCAGTCGACATGGCAGAGGATAGGAGGAAACCGAAAGAGAAGAGAAATCATCTGGTTGTGGGGGATGGAGTCGTCGGTCACGACCTTCTCTGTGGCCGGGGAGAGAGCGGTCACCGGGGACAAAGCTAGCCAGGAGGTTGTCGGTGGAGGTGTTCTTGGCGGCCGGGACAGAGTGGAGAGAGCGTCGGATCCGGCGAGGGGGGCCGCCAGGAAAAGGAGGGGGCCGCCGGGGAAGGAGAGGCAGCTCCACCGTGCCACGCCACGCCCCTCCCACAAAGCCATGCCGCCGTGCCGCCCCCGCAACGCCGGGCCACCCCTCCACTACCGCATGGGGTGTGCCGCCACCGGGCCCCCTCCCTAGATCTCGCCGTTGGGGGAGGGAGGGAGGGAGGGGGCGGCACCGGCTGTCGGATCTCGCAGGTGGGGAGGCCGCGCCGGGGAAAAAGGTAGGGGAGGGGGGAACCGGGGAAGAAGGGAGGGCCCGGATCCATGGCATGGAAGAAGGGAGGAGGGGAGGGGAGGGGTCGGATCCGGCGGGGAAGAAGAAGGGGAGGGAGGGGAGGGGCTGGATTCGGCGGGGAAGAAGAAGGGGAGGGAGGGGAGGGTGAAAGATCCTAATGGCTAGAGGGGGCGGTGAATAGCCTAATAAAATTTCTTCAACGACACTTAATAAAAGGATTAGACAATTATGAGGCGAAGCGAGTTTTGCGCTAGCCTATCAAAATGCAAGCCACCTACCACAATTCTAGTTTAGATGGAGTATATCCACACAATAGCTATATCACAACACTAAGTTAGTGTGCTCTCAAAGGCTAACTAAAGAGCCACACTAACCAAACTAACAAGCTCTCACAACTAGTTACACTAAAGAGCTTGACAACTAGTTTGCGGTAATGTAAAGAGTAGGCAAGAAGGTTATACCGTCGTGTAGATGTATGAACCAATCATTCACAAGTGTGGATAACAATGAAGACCAATCACCTCGGAATCAATGATGAACACAATGATTTTTTTACCGAGGTTCACTTGCTTGCCGGCAAGCTAGTCCTCGTTGTGGCGATTCACTCACTTTGAGGTTCACGCGCTAATTGGCTTCACACGCCAAACCCTCAATAGGGTGCCGCACAACCAACACAAGATGAGGATCACACAAGCCACGAGCAATCCACTAGAGTACCTTTTGGCGCTCCGCCGGGGAAAGGTCAAGAACCCCTCATAATCACCACGATCGGAGCCAGAGACAATCACCACCCTCCGCTCAACGATCCTCGCTGCTCCAAGCCATCTAGGTGGCGGCAACCACCAAGAGTAACAAGCGAATCCCGCAGTGAAACACGAACTCCAAGTGCCTCTAGATGCGAACACTCAAGCAATGCACTTGGATTCTCTCCCAATCTCACAAAGATGTTTAATCTATGATGGAAATGAGTGAGAGGGCTTTGGCTAAGCTCACAAGGTTGCTATGTCAATGCAAATGGCTAAGAGAGAGAGCTTGAGCCGACCATGGGGCTATAAATAGAGCCCCAGTGAAATAGAGCCGTTGTACCCCTTCACTGGGCTGAACACGGGCTGACCGGACGCTCCGGTCATGCGATGAGCGCCACGAGTCATTGGCTTCAAACGCCGATCGCCTGATTTCAACGGCTACGAAGTTGACCGGACGCTGAAGCCCCAGCGTCCGATCGTTTCCGGTAAGCTCCCCGAGGCGTATTTCTTCGACCGGACGCGTCCGGTCCACCTTGACCGGACACAGATCAGCGTCCGGTGTAATACCCTCGACACTGCGCAGACCCGTCAGTTTGACCAGACACACGCAGCCAGGGTCCGGTGCTTTCAAACCCAGCGTCCGGTCAGAAGACCGACGCCAGCGTCTTCGCGATCAACTCGTTTTCACTTCTAACTTCTTCACCCTTGCTCCAATGTGCCAACCACAAGAATTTGCATCCGGCGCAATAGAAAATAGGCATTCCATTTTCCCGAAAGCGCCGAATCCCGCCGAGCTTGCTCAGCGGGAGGGAGAGAGGGACCCAAACCCATCTCAACCCTGCAAACACCACCTCCTTTGTAAATGTGCCAACACCACCAAGTGTATCACCTTGTGCACAAGTGTTAGCATATTTTCACAAACATTTTCAAGAGGTTTAGCACTCCACTAGATCCTAAATGCATATGCAATGAGTTAGAGCATCTAGTGGCACTTTGATAACCGCATTTCGATACGAGTTTCACCCCTCTTAATAGTACGACTGTCAATCCTAAATGTGATCACACTCTCTACGTGTCTTGATCACCAAAACAAAATAGCTATTACAAATTATACCTTTGCCTTGAGCTTTTTGTTTTTCTCTTTCTTCTTTCCAAGTCGAAGCACTTGATCATCACCATGCCATCATCTTTATCATGCTATGATCTTCATTTGCTTCACCACTTGGAGTGTGCTACCTATCTCATGATCACTTGATAAACTAGGTTATCACTTAGAGTTTCATCAATTCACCAAAACCAAACTAGAGCTTTCAGAGGGGTCGGCCGCCGGCAGGGAAGAAGGGGAGGGAGGGGAGGGGCTGGCCATCGGCGCGGAAGAAGAAGGGGAAGGAGGGAGGGGCGGCCGGCCGTGGGGAGGAGGGGAGGAGGGAGGGCGGCACCGGCCGCCGGATCTCACCGTGGGGAGGGGAGGCGCCGGGAAAGGGGAGGGAGGGGCCGCACTGGGAAGAAGGTAGGGAGGGAGGCGGCCGTCGGGAGGAGAGGGGTCTTTGGGGGAAGGTGGAGAGAGAAGGGGTGGGGACGGGAGGCGTGGGGTGCTGGGAACGCGGTTAAGTAAGGAATTTTTTTTGTTTGCCGAGTGTTCCAGATGGGGCACTCGGCAAAGTTTTTTATTCATTTTTTTCTCCTTTTTTTTGCCGAGTGTTCTAGATCTGAGCACTCGGCAAAAAAAATTATTTTTTTCTTCTTTTTCTTTTCTAGAAAAAATATTTTATTTCTTTGCCGAGTGTTTTTTTAACACTCGATAAACTACCTCTTTGCCGAGTGTTTTTTTTTGACACTCGGCAAAACATCCTATTTGTCGAGTGTTTTTATCGCGCCACTCGGCAAAGAACTTGTTCGCCGAGTGCCCGAGGGAATACACTCGGCAAACATAAAAACACTCGGCAAATTTGAGGATTCGGGTAGTGTCCCTCTATATGTGTGTCAAACACATGGAGTCAAAAAGCAGCTCAAATGAGCTTGTGAGCACACATATATAATAAGGTGTGAAGAGCCTGCTAGTCGTTAGCAAATGTCCGCGGACAATGATACCACTGAATGATCCTCCGGGAGCTACACAGAGCTACACAGGCGCATAGGACCATACTATGATCCTATTCAACCATGTTTTACAACGGTTAGAAAGGAATATGCTCCACTAAAAGGTCCATCATAGTGCACACAGGCACCACAGGATCATATGACACACTTTAGTAACTCGGCCACTTGACACGCAGTCAAGTTACTACTCCACCGGCTGATGTCGAGTGTCACCTAGGCACAACAAATCTTACAATGAAGTCCGGTATCAT
This sequence comes from Miscanthus lutarioriparius, assembly GCA_904845875.1. NCBI lineage: Eukaryota > Viridiplantae > Streptophyta > Magnoliopsida > Poales > Poaceae > Miscanthus > Miscanthus lutarioriparius. The sequence continues at coordinate 107,175,488 of CAJGYO010000005.1, forward strand.
GGCCACTTGACACACGGTCAAAACATATATAGCCTCAATGGATGATCCACCGAGTGCCACCAAGGCATACTAGATCATACGACGACTACTGTGGCCAAGTCAACCATGCACAGTGCCACCGGATAATCCGTAAGGCAAGTTTCAATCACATGGTGCATGTTCCATGTATATTTCTTACCAGTTCTATGTTTGATCTCGTCTAATTCAACTTCTTTGATATCTTTGATTTAAAACATATCCAATGACACCACTCTTGAGCTGACTTGGGAGAATGTACCACATGTGTGCATCCAAATCCCCTCAATTTAACTACCATCAAGATGTGTTGACCCCCTTAATAGTATGGCCAAAGATAAAAACATAGACATATAGACACTACATCAAGTGCCTCTGAACATCCAGTTTGCACTTGAACCCTATAATGTCCTTATTTTTTAAGAATATCCTTACGTCCATACTTGAAATCAACTCCGGGCCAAGAATAACCACGTGGCTAAAATATGACCAACTTAATATGAATAACCTTTGTAAAAACACATGTTAATCACAAGCATTTGTGTTTATCAATCATCAAATAAAACCCCATATTTAAAATTGGGATCTAGATCCGTTTATGCCTTCCAAAAACCCTAAAGTAGAATTAAAATAAAATGAACGTAGGGAAAACATGTCTAAGAAGAGAGGCATGCGAATCTTTTTTATCTGGGGATTTGTTTTCTTTTCATGTCTTTTTTTTTCTTTTTGCGACACAATAAGTTTAGGGTTTTTTGATTCACGCTATTATAATTTTTGAAATTTGAAGATACGTCGTTACAATTCGTTTATTTGGAGAAGTGCCATTACAATTCCATCTCTTATCTATTCATGCCATTTTATACACATCTCGCGTACATGGGCCCACTGTCAGGCCGTATGCCACTATGCCTACACGAATACGCGTATAGGCACGCTGTGCGCGAGCCGCAGCGGCCGCGCTCACCCTCGGTGGCCAACGAGCGAGGCGGAGCCGCGGCGCTCGCCCTCGGCGGCCTACCTCCAAGTGGCGGACCGAGCCCATGCTGGCGACGGCGAGGCCGAGCTCCATTGAGGCGCCGTCTACGCACGAGGCAGAGCAACCGCGCTCGCCCGCGGCGGCCTACGCCTCCTCCGAGCGCCCGAGGTGGTGCCGCGAAGCACCCAGCCGACGGCGTCGCGCATGGCGCGGTCCGTGATCTCCGTCCGGGTCGAGAGTGCCCGTGCGGATGTCGCGGCACAGGCGCGGCCAGTGCTTCTCGAGGAAGCGGATGGCATGGAGGAAAGCCTGAGGCGAACACGGCGCCAATACGCAGCAAGTCGGCGCTATGGACGAGGCCGCAGAGCAGCTGCGCGTACATGCTCTAGTACGAGTCCACACACAGGATGGCCTCGTTGGGCGGAGGACGGAAGCCCTCCGGCGTGACAGCGACCGGCACGGTGCGGGGCCTCCCGGCGCTGGCGCCGGCGAGCCCCTCCTCCTCTGCTGCCTCGATCCGTCCATCTCTACGGGATGAAGCCTCGATTCACATCCGACTGCCAGGACAAGAAGAACCTGAGCGGGCGATTGCAAGACCACAGACACTCTGAACAAGACGAAGAAATCAGCGGAAGATCACAAGATGTCGCAAGAGCTTGACGAGACTGTTGGCAGGTCCATGATTGCATTGCATCCACTCATCAATCGAGTTCACCAAATCATTGTTATTTGGAAAAAAAATCAAAGAAAACCACATTCATTAATCTATCTACAATCAATCAACAGACTGAACAATCAAACTGCAGTGCTTGGCCGCCTTCACCACCCGTCGCTGGACCAGGCCCAACGCGCTCAATCTGGGCAGAGCTAGGACATGCCCGCATCAATCTGTTCTGCACGTCGGCGTCCGCGGTGAGTTCGCTCGGGCGGGGAGCCCTTGGGGAAGAGCGAGGAATGCCCGCATCAATCTGGGCAGGCCCGACGCGCAGTGGGAGAGCGAGGACATGCACGCGGACCGTGTCATGGGCGACATGCTGATCCTCCCAGCCGGCGACATGCTGCTGCTGAACGGCGCCGCCAAGGGCTGCTCTAGCTGGGGCTTCGGGCGGCAGCCGGTCCTGAGTCCTGACCCCGATCCTGTCCTCGCCGCGGAAGGCGTAGGCGCCGCGGTTCCGCGCGCGCGAGACCCCGATCGAGCTCGAGGTTAGCGCGACGCGCTCGTCCGTTGAGGCAGACCGCCGAGGGCGAGCGCCGCCGCTCCACCTCCGCGCTGGCCGCCGCGTGCGAGCGCGGCTCGCGCACAGCGGGCCTGTATGCGTATTCATGTAGCCATACGGCCTGACAGTGGGCCCATGTACACGAGATGTGTATAAAATGGCATGGATAGATGAGAGATGGAATTATAATGGCACTTCTTCAAATAGGTGAATTATAATAACGTATTTTCAAACTTAAAAAATTGTAACGGCGTGAATCCAATAAACCCATAAGTTTAAGGGAAGTTTTTTTTTCTCGAATACGCAAGAGCATTGCTTATCTTTGTATTAAGAAGATAGAAGTTTTAAAAATACAAAAGAGGTCGTTCCTAGCCCGACTGATATCTCCAGAGGCTACATTTTGGCTATGACATCCATGGAATCCATTGGAATCAACCTAAACTACGTACGGGCCTATGGCGCCATGGCCGAAGACCAGCGAGCTGCTCCACCGGTCATCGCCCTGGATGCTGGGAACAACTCATCGATGGCCTCAATGTCCGCTGCCGAAAGGTTGCCCTTGAAGTAGGAGTCGTACAAGCGCTTGGCCGCAGAGGAACTCGGCGCTGAAGGTGCCATGAACCCCATCTTCATGAGCAGAACTTCGCCGTGTTTGGACGCCAGGATGTGGTCCATCTGCTGAACAGCAATCCGCCTGCTCCTAAGGGGCAAGGTCCGCTTTGGTGCCAGCTTCTGCTTGGGCGGGGTGTTGATGAGAGGTGGCAGCCTCGTTACCTGGACCTCCTCGGTGAACCTAGCTAGTCGCTTGGCGGCCTCCCTCGGTATGGGCGTGTCCTCGACGCTGGGCTCAGTTGTTGCCTGGACACCGCCCGTTGCCTTGTCATCGGCCGCCTCAGCTTACGGTCTGACCACCATGCAATCGGCCGAAAGCACAGCCGTGGAGCCGTGGAGTGTGCCTTCATTAGGGTGGAAGGTGGGATCTCCATCCCACCTTGGTCGACAGTTACGCCTGCATGATCGACCTGGTTGGAGTTCACCTCCACCGGATCGACCTCCACCTCCGCGATCGTGGGATCACAGAGCAACGCTGCCTCTAGAATCATGGGATCCAAGGTGGGGTGTCGTCTAGCATCCTGGCCACAACCAGGAAGCGTTGCGGAGGCGGACGCGAAGTTGTATGGGTCCCATAGGTTAGGGACCGCAGGAGGTGCTATCGATTTGTCCGCCATGGTGATCGCTGCCACCGACGTCTGCACTGCGGCCGAAGGCGAAGAGGCTGGAGGGGTTGTGCCGCTCGCCTGTGAGCTCGGCTGCATGGCAGGGCTGCCCGAAGCTCGGTTCACCCTGATGGAGCGATGCTGGCCAAAGTTCGCAGCGCCGATCCCGCCATTCCCCGGTGAGCGAGAGCACCTACAGTCCCTGCCCAGGTGCCCGAACCCTCGGCAACGAAAACATCGCCGCGGCAGGCGGTAGGTGGCGATGCGGTGGGTGAAGGACAAGCAGTTTAGGCGGTGGTCGCGCAATGGCTCCGAGATGCCGTGCTGGCGTGGCCACATGCTTATGGTGACGCGAGTGGCTACCGGTGGGTCCGCTTGTTGGGGCAGCATCTCCCTCCATCCCTCAGAGTTCGGTGGTGAGTAGCGTCGTCGTCTTCGTGGTGGCACACGTGCGCCCAAGCGTCGGTGGACCGGGATGCACGCTGCAGCGTGGCCACTTTCACCCAGTCACTAGTGGGCTAGGACGCGTGTGGCGGCACCACGACCCACTGTGCCGCGGTCACCCAGTCCGAGCGCAACGGTGGCATGAGCATGCCCATCCTGCGGTGTTGCGCGTTGTGGTTTCCTCCTGCACCTGCGCCTGCGCCGTTGCCGGCCAGCGCGCGGTGCACCTTGGATCACGCCAGAAGCCTTCGCCGGCAGCTCGACCTCAGCGCGGGTGGCCGGTAGGGGGCGGACCACCCATACTGGGGAGCTCTGGCGGACGACGTCTGCATAGGAGCGCGGGGTGGTAGTGACGTTGAGGTCCGAGTCGGTGGCGGGCTCACGAGGAGGGGCACGCTCGCTACTACCCGTGCGGCGTCCCAAGCGCTGCGACGCCAAAGCGCGCCTATGCTCTGGAGCCTGCTCGTCGTGGTGCATAGGCTGCCTAGGCCTCCACCGGCGCTTCCCCCTCTTTGCGCTTTGATGGGCGCTGAAGTTCCCCTGCCTCCGCGGCCTTCGGCGACTGCTCCTCGACGACACAGGTGTGCGCCTGGGAACTAGTCCCTACCTCCAGGCCTGCCTGTGCCGGAGAGCCCCAGTGGATGGTGTCGTGGTAGGACCCCTGAGATGGCTGCGCAGACTCGGCGTCATCGTCGGTGTTGGTGTCGGTGTCGTAGACGGAGATGTCGGACTCCGCGGCCCACCTCATGGCCTTGGAGCGCCCTGGGTTCCCGGTGGGGAAGAAAGGGGTGGCGTTGGGGGAGAGGGAGGTTGGCCCCTTACCAATGGAGGAGCCCGAGGGTGGCTGGGTGGCCGTCGATGCCAGGACGGCGGCCAGCGGGCTGGGGGAGGTGGGCGATGGGGAGGCCTCGGGGATGTTGAGCGCTTCCATCCCTCCGGAACCGGCGCCAGATCCCGCTCGGTCCTCGCCGATGTCATCGTCGTTGGGATCCGACGCAGGGGAGGCAGCCGACGGTGGAAGGGTGGCTGCCGCAGCTGGTGCCCGGGAGATCGACGCGGGCGGCGGCGGCGGGGCGCACCTACGCCCGTGGGCGTCCAGGGAGTGGAAGGACGGGAGGACGAGGTGGATCTGGGGCGGGGGAGGGGGGAGGGGGGAGAGGTGGAGGCGGCGCCGGTGTCGGCGTCAACCGACGCCGCCGGTGGTGGCAGTGGGGAGGAGGCTAGGGGTCGGGTCCTAGCCGGGCCCGCGCCCGGCTAGTTGGAGGGGGTTCACTAGGGGGAGGTGGGAGCGGTTGCGGGAGGAGGAGGAGAGGGGGTGGCAGGGGAGGGGGAATCGGCGCCGATGGCGGCGGCGGCACACGAGAACCCGCCAGGGGCTAGGGTTGGGCTCTCATCTCCCTCCAAGGGCTTAAAGGAAGTTTGATTGAAGAAAGGGCGACAGCTAACATACCCATCAACACCAACTAAATCTTTGCCGCCGTAAAGATTATTATATTAAGTAAAAAAAATGCAACTTACAAAAGGCCAACAGATCCTCTCATAAGATCCCCCGTAAGAACACACAAGATCGTGTGCAAGCCACTATCCTAGTACACCAACATTATTTCGATCCTGAAATCCACAGACATCAAATCGTTGGACCTAGCTAAGGGAGCCGGGGAGGGGGCCGATCGAGAAGAGAGGCAGAGGGTACTGAGCTAAGCTAGGGCTAGCTAGTCCCTACGCTTCGTGTCTGCATATGCATGCATGGCTGCAGCCTTTCCCAGGTTCACGACCTAGCATGCCTGCCTTTTCTTTTTGAGCTGCATCCTCTAGCAACTTGCATCCAAGTGCTAAAAACTCACGCTCGTCAGTCATCGCCAACAAAATCGCAAATCTTTCAGTGGAAACAGCAGCTAGTAGTTGTCTGTAGCTTGCCAGACCGTAGCCCATGCCATAGCCCATAGGCATGTTTGGGATGGCTCGCCCCCCCCTTTTTTTTTTTGAAAATGTGTGGCTCGGCTTTTTATGAGTCAGTTCCGATCCTTTGAAAAGAAATAGGGTGGAGGACTCCGGCTTTATATAGAGAAAAAATAATCTTAATTTCTTGTTTAAAAAAAAATATTCTATCCATATACTTAGTTTATATATATATATATATATATATATATATATATATATATATATATATATATATATATATATATATATATATATATAAGGCTCAAACCTCTGACAGATTGAGCTAATCCTGAATGAAGCTCAATAAGTTGGGACAAGACTCCCTTCAATCTACAAGTAGCTTAGTTTTAAAAAAAATAAAAGAAAAGAGAGAGTTGTGACAGTTTGAACTAATCCTGAAGCTTAATGCTAAGTTGGAACAAGGCTCCCTTCAATCTACAAATAGATTAGTTTTTATAAAAAAGAAAAAGGAAAGAGAGAGAAGAGGGAGGGGGAGGTGATGCATTCATATGAAAAAGTACCAACTAGCTAGCGTGTGAACATTTGTGAAAGCTGATGCATACATATCTATGGGCTATGGCTGTGCGGGAGGGAGGGTTGTGGTGAGCTGAGCTGATGGGTCCTTGTGGTACAGATTCAAGGTTACACTTGCACTGTAGGAGGGAACAGTCCCTTTGAATTCTGGTCACTAGGGGCGTACAGGGTGGGGCGGGGTGGAGTGGTTGTGCACGGGCGTGCATGGAACCGTACCTTTAGCTAGAGAATCCTGTCTGTCTGGCCAGCTCATGCATGCATGCATGGGGCTACCCTGGCTATGGTTCAGAGCCATGCACGCATGCGTTCAAACCCTTCTCGATCACAAGACATGTTGCAGGTGGTTTTGTTTTGTTAGTGTGGTGCATTATGCAGATAATAGTTACCAAATATAGCATCACGGTACTGACCTTCGCCTGCAGAGCTGCACGTTGATTGTCGAAGCATAGCGGGGATGGTTGATTGGAGCAAGCTGCTGCGGCATGCTGATCCTCCAATGACACGATCATCTGAGGCCACCTTGACAAACAGCTTTGGCTGCATCCCGGCGCTTGCGTTGTGTGTGGACTGTGGAGCCAGGGCGTACTATTTACGTCAGAGCAGTTTCAGCTTATTCGTTTATTGGTTTCAGCCAGAGCTTATCAGCCAGTCAACAGTGTTTTCTTCTCACGACAGACCAGCACCAACCGGGCTTATCAGCCCAGAAACCGACCAGCGAACAGGCTGTAAGTCCTACCAGAATTCACAAGTCAGTTCAAAGGGTCCAGTAAAACAGCAACATCATCAGAGCTTAAGGGCCTCTTCCATAATTTGTACACTGGGGAAAAATTAATTAAGAATGCGGTTTTTTCTGTTAATATGGAGCCCAAGGAATCTTCAAGCAGTGCCTAAGGGCAGCTCCAGTCGTTAGTCGACTTCTTCAGGAGAGAGAGTGCCACCTAAGCCATGATTTGATGCATCCAACAATCGATTCACAGTCCTCCAGTGGTGAGTCGATGGAGCAGAGACATGCATGGAGCCCTCTGACGCGACAGCAGAAGGGAGGAGATGGCCTCATCAGGCCCTCAGGCGGACTGCAAAAAATCATTTGCAAAAAATCATTTTTTTTTGTTGCTAATGCCTGTTGATGAACCGATGCAAACTTTTGCATCGACTCTCCTGTCTGCCATCCATGGTTCGGTATGCTCCAGTCGTCGAATCGACTCATGTTGATGACACGTGGGACGATGAGTCGATTTGTTTTCTCCACTGGAGAAGCCCTAAGCAAAAGTGGTTCATGTGACCGTGTAAGATCCCTGTCTCAGTTTTTCAGTTTTTCAAAAAAATAAAATATCCCTGTCTCTATTTTTATCCTTACTCATATTACCATGCATCCTTGAATTTCATTTCAGCAAACAAAATTACACACAAATCATTTACCTCAATAAACTCGATCCCCTTTAATATGAAAAATATTTTCTGCAACTCATGACCATCATTAGCGCAGTTTGTCTAAATCCCCCCAAAAACCTTGACAGCCACACAAGGATAAACTATTGAGCCTTGAAGTGATCTAGCAGCCATGTCCATGTGATTGGTTGCGCTCTGGGGCCAGGTGCTATGATTGGTCCATGTAATGTAATACTTGGAGGATAAAATAAAGTGAAAGCGAAAGGACATGGCTTTGATAATTAGAATGTTTGGCAGAATCCGTTAATTAGACGTACTACATCAAGAAATATCATACTCGAAAGTAGTGTAACCAAGCAAGGTTTCTGGACACATCCAGTTAGTTCTTTCATTGGAACAGCTTCAGAGAGATGAGTGCAGGTAGCCGCGGGTGCCAGCATATATTGTCGCGATATATTAGGGGGGATTGATCACGATAGGAGAATCTAGGAGAAAGCATATCTTGGGTGACTGGAAGGGCACGCTACTATATCAACAACAGCTATGGGACTAGAATACTAGATATTGATTCCGTTAGCTTTCCATCTATATTTCATTCGTCCGTACAAGGGCTGTGGGCAAGATGGAAGCTACCTATGTCCAAAAGTGACATCCAGCCACATCTATCTATACCTTGGATTTGACATTGTCTATTCGGTTTATTTTTACTTTCCAGGACGAAATAGAAATTTCCCGGTTCCGGTTTTCATTTTAGCTCCCAAACAACTGCATAACAGAGCACCTTTTCTTGATGAAGTTTTTTTTTTTTAAAGTTGTAGGCAGAACAGGGCTAGCTTCCCCATGCAACTTGTCAATTGATATATATTTAAAGAAGTCTTCTAGACATTCTCCGTTTAGTTTCTTTTCTATTTTTAGAAATACCGATAAGTTCTTATGATAAGGTCCCACCCAAAAAAGTCAATCAAAGAAGCTTTAAGGAAACAGTATGTGGGAATTGAAGAATCAAATACGATGCTTATGGGCTTCTTTGTGAGAGAATGAGAATCATTATTAGTGACGGCTTTTTGTGTGGAACATTTCTATAATATAATCGGATTGTGACTTAAGCAAGAATTGGTTAGAGCGTGCACCTGAAGATGTATTCACCAATTTAATTAAGAAGATTAAAGATATTACCCTAACCAACCTTTCAAGTGCAGGTGGTTTCATTTGAAATTTGACCACCTCTAGAGCAGCTGGATTACCAAAAATTGGGATGCACATTGCACTTCACAATGACAATTTTCTTAGACAGAAGGGTAAGCAAGTTCAGTTCCGATCCTGACTCTGAACGCAAAACACCCTGTATCGTATTAATGCAACACAATTAGAGAAACATTGTTCTGGAAAGATGCAGAAAACAGGATCTCTGAGCTCAAGGCAAATGTAATATTGCGACTGGACTCATTTATGTTATGGCATAATCCAAGTAAACTGCATGGGAGCCTTTACATCTCAGCTATAGTCTGATAAACTCTCTTACTACCTCAAAAGTTTGCTCCCATCAAATTGTAAGGCATCAGTAAACTGCTCTTAAATTGTTCAGTGACAGTATGACATAGTGTACAAAACAATATTATTTCATAGGTCATACTTCAATCTTTGAACAATAGATTTTTTTTAGTGCATAAGGTGAGATGGTTAAACTAATTATATACATGGAAAAAAAAACATTGCTGAATTGTCAGCAAGGACATCAACTATTGAAACATGACTGATACTGTACACAAAATAGAAAAGGAAACACGTCTCCCTTTAATTAGAGCGCCTCAAGATTTGCAAGCTTTAGCTGCTTATCAACAGGCAGGTAGTCCCCGACTGCAATGCATGTAGAGCGCAGAATATTGGCCAAAAAAGTCACAATCTCAGCTTCACTTCTATGAATATGATCATGTCCAGGTTGGCTGTGTCCGTGAGCCAATTCTTCAGCCCAAGTATAGATGTTAGTGGTCAACAACCATAGCCTGTCTGCCACAGAGTTCCTGAAATCATCCGAAACGCTGGTGGAGGGAAAGGAAGGCAGGGTGACAGGCAAGTCACTCAGTACATTTATCGAATTAACAACGAGAAGCGGCATATAGATGCAGCAGCTACCACATAACAAGCCAACAAAACGCAGCACCTGAAATATTAGAACGAGAAATTTTAAGAATGTTTGTTTTTGCAGGGAAGCAACTTTTGAGAATAAGCACCCATCCACACATTCCAACATATCATCTGCAATAATTACCGTTGAGGGATGAGCTGTAACACAGCCAATGTCTAATGCATCCAGAAGCCACTGCCTTTTGATGCTGTTTTCGGCTGAGTTTAAGGCTCCAGTGATCTCTACAAGGACACTCCACCAGACACCTGAAATAGCATATTCATTAGCTTTTCAAAATAATATATAGATCGCCTACAACTATTGTAGGATGGGTGAGAAAAGATAACAGAATTCAATGGAAAATCGAAGGCATCCATAAACCACAGCAAAAGGAATGCAGTTACCATCAGCTTTTGTACACAATATTGCCGTCTCTATATTTCCCAGCTCATGTGCTGAACCACAACCAGTTGCACACAATCTTGCTCTGAGGATAATCTTTTTTGCCACATCAACATGTCCTTCTTCATTGACTAAGGCAGTATTGCGAATCTGAAAGGAAAGGTTAACATAGAACTGTGAAACGCAAGAAAAACCTACTAAAATAAAATATACCATTCACGGAGAATGGTTCATAAAGAACAGATCTGTGCTGTTGAGAACCTGCAGCATATCATCCAGCCAATTTTTCTGGGCGTTGGCAAGACACCTGATAGCAGCAGACCACTCTTTCATGAATTCAGGTTGACCATCACTGTGGAGTGTCAAAAGAGGCAACAAGAGAACGACATTCTTAGCATGCTTCTCTGTTCAGATGAGTAATTCAAGTATGAAGAGGTGGGGGAATACAAGTATTCAGTAAAATCCTCATAAAGTTTATCCAATCTTGAATCAGAGAAGAGCTTCATTAGGTGTGACAAATGTTGGAGCAAAATAGACTGAACATTTATATCTAATCTCTGGAATCTGAGTATGTCAGTCAGATCATCCAAAAACTGCAGAAGGGGACTTATGTGAGCAGCATGAGCTAGAGTCAAATATAAGCATGCTTCCTTTAGTAACTTAGGATCTTCCTGATTGGTTAACTTATGAGGAATCTGCGCCTCAACTTTAATGCACCGCCATACAATAGCTCCCCAGTCTGTAGTTGGCAATCGAGGAGCTCTGGAAAGGCATTTTAAAACTGTTCCAACTGTACTTATTGGCACCACATCACCAGACTGTAGATAATAAAATGACAGAAGTCACTAGAAAAAAAAATTAAATATGATTTTCTTATCCAACCCAACAAAATTAAAAGTGATACCGACCGTAGTGAAAAAAATGTAACTAATCATAACTTAATAGCCACACTAAAACTAATGTCTACAACTGTCTTATGCAGTTATGACTTGCAACATTTTTCAGGCTATAGACAATATTAACCTATTAACCTTTGCATCAAATCCAATGAAATAATGTATATAGACAAATGAGTATGCATTAGTAGAGATTCTTTGCAAGTAAAACGTCGGTTTACCCACTGCAGCAGTAAAAGGCATGCAACCAAAGTGTCAGGAAGAAGCATGAGAAGATTGATAAGAAGCACAGCTCGTAGTTTGCTTCGTATTTCAAGTTTGGCATTTATGCCTAGGTCAGAAAATAATGATACACATTCATATACTAACTTAGGTTCTTAAATATACAATTCATCATGTAAATGTGCATAGCTTAGTTCATCTATGGCGAATAAAAGAAATCTTTTTAAAAAAAAAATATGTACCTTGAAACAAATATGTACATTTGACATACAAAAGCTAAGCTACATATTTTAACAGATGAGAGCATTGTAGTCATTCTTTTAAGGATTCAGATCAGACCTTTTCAAATTTTAGATCACTCAACCAGAGACTTAAGTTCCAAACTAAGCTTTGTTCAGAAAAACTTGAAGCTTGATCACGATCACCAGAACTTCTATTAGAACCATTGTCCTCATAAAGAATCTGATTCTGATTCTTTGACCACCTGCTTCTGAGAAATGAAATAGCCCATGCAGCATAATCTCGTATGTGCTTATCCTTAGCATCCTTAGCAAGAAGAAATATTTCCTGAATCATTGATGTTGACAGAGTCTCACCAACAGGGCTTGTCAGTAATGGACCTCTCACAAAAGATGACTCCTGTGCACACAACTAAATAGATTATTCGAACAGTTTTATAGAGCACTAAGTGTTAAGATGTATGAAGGAGACCTCATGTTTGATTTGAGAAGTCATAGGCTTTGAAAACACCCCAGTAAGATCCCGTGCGCCAGCACCAAAAGCGTTGACTACACCAAACATGCCTCCCAAATGAACAAGGGGAGGAAAGGGGTGGGTATATATATGTATGAGAGTGTCCAGAAGGCTTTTAACACCATTAAATTCCATAGCATGCACCCCATCATCCAATATAGAAGACAGGAAAGATCCAGCACCAATACAGATTGCCATCAACAAATTCTAAAAGATAATCCCAGATTTATTCAGGCTCAGGAGCTCAGAAGCTAAAGAAGTGTAGCGATTGAACAATGCATCCAAGTCTTCATTCAACAGCTCCACTTTTTGGCAAAAAGCCACGACAGATGGAAGAGCAAGACATGAACCCATACATAGTGATATTGAATCTATTTCATCAAATAATGCAGAGTTCGAATCAACATTTGGTATCCATGATATCAATATGTCCTTGACTTCAGTAACTGCTTCATAAGCTCCAAGTCTATACAGAGCAACAACAGAGTTTCCCAGACCAATAACAAGCCCAGCGACAGCCCAAGGATCATCGCCGAAGCTATGAATATTTTCTTCCATCCCTCCCATGGAGGATATTCCATATATACTAAGCTTCTTCAGAGAATAGCATGAGGATGGACATAGCTGAATTAACGAAGTAACCAAAGCATGAAGAATATCCTCAGCTGATGCACGCTCATTGAGTTGTGTAATAGCCTCTACTTCTGAATCAGTAGCATTATGTGCTCTTGTCAAAAGACCATGGCAAGCATAGCCTAATGCCAGTCCACAAGCTCCTTTTACAAGACAGCTTTCAGTTTTTGAGATAACCTAAATGTGCAAAGGCATAAGACACAATGAGAAAGTATACACCACATAAGTTTAAACTTCGAAGTATCCTGAATGTATCATCCAAACAACTATACATTAGTTTGCATATCATACCCAACAAGCACAAAATGTAGAAGATGAAAAATTTCATGAATGGGTGCGGCTACACTGTGTAGCATTCATTGAATAAGGAGAAATTGTATTTGAAATTAAGCTGCCAGCAGCCGTAGCCAATTGCAACATGGACTGGTCCTGCTCCAGCTTCCAGCATCATGAACATTGTTTCGCTGGGATGAGGCATGAAGCAAGGCATAATAAGATCCTAATGATCCAGTCACCTTGAATTCTGATCTGGTTCGGTAAAACAATCATTACGCACAGTGACACAGGAGTACATGACAGTAGGAGAGCGACTAGTTACTACGAGCCTACAAGGCTACAACATAGATAGCGGTGGTATCTCCATGATCTCCCATATTTTATAATTATGATATGGTGTCACACGGCCTATGAGGTTATTGCAAGTATGTTAAGGCGCTGAACATGGAGCAACAAATTGCTAACATCTAGGCATCTAGCAATCCATCACTTTCTAGAAAAAAAAGAAATGCAATATGAGTGGAGACGACATTTGATACCTCAAGAAACCCATTAATAACCTGAAGTCTGCTCTTTTTGTCCGTAGGATTAAAACAATTGAATATTAGTCCAAGAGAGAGAGCTGCTGACCATTGCTGGTGCTCATGCTCGTATTGAAGCAACCATTTTAAAAGAAAATCTGATGCCGAAGATACTACCAAATGAGCAGTTGGCGGAACAATCTAGAAATAAGATAACATCGAATACAACAAAATTAGTAAAACATCCCTCAACCACCGGTAAAATCATAAGAATACATCAGAGCTTATGGGCCAGAGACAAGGAAAAGATACTTGAAATGTGTTCACAGGTGGAAGGAGAGAATTGGTAAAACAATAGGCGGAAAAATCAATTATATCATACTTCATACCATAGAATCTGTATATACTTAGGAATTAATAAAATGTGAATAAAGACCCCTTACCAAGCACAGTGCTCCAATAACAAGAGCTATGTTAACTGCAACTTGAGGAGTAGATACTGGAACTTGATCGCACAGAATCTGCAATCACAAATAGGAAAACATATGGAAATTTAGTGTTAGCATGGTAAGGATTAATGAAGTTAGTGCAGGGGACAAGCGCAAAAAGGAAGGATAAAGGAGCACAATCAAGTATGTGCTAAATAAACCAAATCATCATACACAATAATATTTGTCCCATGTCACAATAAAAAATACTCAGGTGTCCATAATTCTTTCAGTTCAGCACCTTGAAAATTAGATTATTAAAAAGTATCAGTTCTTTTGAAAACTATGAGGCACAGTATACACCTTGAAACTGTGCTCCTGTAACAAGACAGCTGATACACATCAAACCTAGAAACTGTTGTTTCAATAAGAGTACTATCACTGAGAGTGGAACAAACAGATACAAAGGAAACAAGGAATACGCTAAAGATATAAATATAAACCTTAAATATATCATTAGCGGCTTTCATTGCTTTGTTCAACTTCGACGGCTCTTTAATGTCAAGCAATGCCACAACTGCTTGCATCCAGTTGGAAACAAATGACTTCCATGACTGCAAGGCAAGAAGAGCTACCGCTATGTTTCTTGACATATACATAGATTCAGCAATTTCAACAAAAGCTTGATCAAAAGCAGAATGAACTCTAGGCAAATCCTGCGAATGAGATCAGGAAACACAAATAACATATACCATGAGAATGATTCAGCTTTTCCAATGAGTGGTGACTAAGATAAAATAGCATCAACTGTCATTAAAGAATTATAACCTTAGGTTTCCCTTCATTAAGTATGTCCTTTGGAGTAAAATTGGGAGTTAAAAGAGCAGCACCAGGCAACTGATGATGAGATAACATCCCTGCAATTCGAAAGCAATAGTCAAATGGAATCTAAAAGATGAAACTGACACCATATTCTTTTAAAAACAGAACAGAACAAACTATGCATTTCTCATATAGAATACATATAGGATAGAAAAGGCTCAAGTATTTGCTCTGACATATGAATGGACAAAATAGAATGCATTCAAGTATTCAACACTCCAGTCATCAACTAAGTGTCCAACTAGATCACTAGCTTACCTTTAAATACGGCCTGAGAGAAAACCTCCAGTAGCTTCTCAAATTTATGCACTTCAGCTCTTTGATCGGTAGTCACTCGACGACGATTTCTATGTGAACAGGGTTCATTAGTTAAGAGTGTCACTAAGCATCTGAATTCAGAAGAACGACAATAAATATACTAACATGTGCTCATATTTGATGATCTCATCTTGAAGGTGCTCCATGGCCTTGAGAACTGCCAAATTATGTTCATTCGTAAAGAACTCATAGTTTAGTTTCCAGAAATCGGGAATAGCATCTTGAATAAGTGAGACCTGTAAAACACCCATTGTTAAAAAAAACATGAAAATTTGAAATAGGAATTCAACAAAAAATTAGCAGTTAAACACATAACATAGAACAAAGAATCATAGTATAACCTTGTAGTTGGACAAGGAGTGAAAAGCAGTTCCTCTTGCTTTATCCCAGAGAGGTTCGGGATTATTTTTCTTGGATGTTCCAATTCTCCACAATGTTCTTAGCAGGTTACTAGATATTCCAGAATATGCTTCAGCATCCATTGCTCCGCACCTCAACAGAACACACAAACTGCAAAAAGCAACAAGAAAACATAGAGTGAGAAGCAAATATCAATGCACAACTGAACAGTGTCGGTACCAGTCCACCAGACCAGACACATTTATGTATTCAGTGAAATGTTTGTCAGCATTGTTACCTGTGAGCAACAGCAGGCTCAACGTAATAATCAAGCACCTGCTTTGATATAACTTTCCATGCTGTGTAGAAATCTACAAGTGAGGAGCTAACTTCAGGTGCGAGGTCCAGCAAATATGACTTCTTACACAAAAATTACTCCCTTGCTAATTTTCAGAACACATGGCTTCTTATAACATTGTAATTTATACTTGCAGTAGCTTACTAATTTGTTGAAACGTAGCTTACTAGGTACAGCTTGTCCAACACCGGTTGAGATGGTTGGGACATGTCCAACGGAGACCTCCAGAGGCACCGGTGCGTAGTGGAATCTTAAGCCAGGATAGTAACGTGAAGAGAGGCAGAGGAAGACCGAAGTTGACTTGGGTAGAGGCAATAAAAGGAGACTTGAAAGGATGGAATATACCCAAAGACTTAGCCTTAGATAGGAGTGCTTGGAAAACAGCTATTCACGTGCCTGAACCTTGATTGCTTCTGCTGGGTTTCAACTCTAGCTTACCTCAACTTGTTTAGGACTTAAAGGCTTTGTTGTTGTTGTTGTTGTAGGCTCAGAACTATGTAATTAGGTTAATGGAAAATCAGAAAGTTGAACCTACCAACCACATCTGCTTCACAAAGGTACGAGAGGCTCTCCAGGCCAAGAGCTTGAACTACAGAATCACGACTCTCAATACAAAACTAAAGGTATTTGACTACATGTTAGAAAGCAGACCAATTAAACAATAGAGGTCAGAAAAAAATAGAGAGAAAACACTCACAGAGACAGATAATATTAGATCAACACCTCTATCTGGGTTCTGCTTGCAAACATCGCGTATTGATGTGGCAATACTTGCAGAGATCTCTCTGTCAGAGATGAAATTGGAAAAATTCTCAGGATCCAGAACTACCTATGTTAGAAGGCAAAGTTAGTAGCAATTTTGTAACAATTTTCCAGGAAAACTTAAAAGTCAGAAATTAGCAACTATCATATTGACGATTTCCACTTTTCAGTAGAGTTACATGAAAACCCTGACTTCAAATATTGTGACAGTGGTTTCACCATCAATAATAGTTAGTAAACATCACTGGAAGTCATGCTCAAATTTAATCTAGTATACCAACAATAACAATTAACTAAAAATCTGGTATACTTCTATTTAATATAAATAGAATCATACGGTTTTCAGTTTTCACTCAAAAAAATCTGGTATATGAAAAAGATCACTCAAATTTAATCTATGATAACAAAGAGCTATACTGAAAAAATGTAAGCCCCGTGAGGACAGACTAGTTCTTAATTATTGATATGATACGCAGCTCTCCAGCATATACAAGAAAAAAAGAAGACAGACTGGTAAAGGCCTCGACCACTTAACTCTCTCCATTTCAAAATGCAAGTCTTTAATTGGTATACATTGATTCACAGCAGAAGTTCACCAAAGGATATCAAAAGTGCAGTCATTGTAACTCGCTTCCCTATTTTAATGATGTGAATGAGATTAGTTGTACTGTTGTAGCACGTCACTCAAAAGGGGTATGCAAGGTCCATGGCCTACATATTGATTTTGGTGCCTCCTTGGTCTCT
The DNA here is from genome assembly GCA_904845875.1 of Miscanthus lutarioriparius. Classification (NCBI taxonomy): domain Eukaryota; kingdom Viridiplantae; phylum Streptophyta; class Magnoliopsida; order Poales; family Poaceae; genus Miscanthus; species Miscanthus lutarioriparius. The sequence goes on from CAJGYO010000005.1 coordinate 107,192,880, forward strand.
CTACAGTGGGTTTCAACTAATGCCTTTAACGCAAGGTGTCAACTTTCAACTTATGTTGTGGAATGGAGTACATAGCAAACTCTAGTGAGAGACGGCATGATTATCTTCTTATAAAGTACATCATGTTTGAAAACAAATGAACAGTTTTTTCAACATAACAGATCATAGATAGTTTTGGAACAAACATTTTAACAGTTCACTTAGTTTTTGTACTCAGCATTAGAAAAACAATGTTTTAACATCCAATTGAAAATGCATCCTTACTTGTAAGTTTGGAAATGCCCAACCAGTCATAGCCCATATCTTGCAGAGTAATCGAACAGCTATAGCATACAGAACCCCTGCACGAAACTCATGTAATATAAGAATAACAATCAAGTAATACAATATTTGTCCCCTAACTTTATTTACAATAAAAAAACAAAACATCTGCAGTAATATAAACTGATACTTATTTCTAAATGTGATGATCAGAATTAATGCAACATCCATAAGCTAAACATTATTCAGCCAAATACTCGCAATTTTTTCATCTTATATGTCGACAGTGAAAGAGTAAGCCTTGTGTTCTTGATATCTTGGAGCTCCAATTCTAGGATAAGTGGTAGTGGTTAGAATCTTATGTCATAGCATCTTATCTCTACTTTAACATTTTAGTTGTTAGTAGATTGGTATGCTTTCTAGCTGTAAAGTAGAGTTCTAGTTCTATATATGGAACCAAAGAGCTGCTGCGGTTAGCACTGCCTAAGTAATACAGAAAATCTCCCAAACCTGTGTCTTCACCAACAACAGACAGTTCTGTACAAATTTTTGTGTCTTAATGTAGATAGTTTCTGAATACTGAAAACTCTTAGGCTCTACATTAGAGCACTGCAAACTTTCTTAGAAAAAAACAAATCTATACCTGTGATTGAAATACAGACGTTATACTTTTCCATACAAAATAAATGTAACCTGCACCAATGTACATTGGCTCTTGTTTGTTCTTAAATTTTCAAAAATTGTCCACTTCATGTGTTTTTGATAATATCTGAATGCTGAACTCTATTTTTTCTCCAGTACCAAATAAAGGGATAGATTTTATTCGTGTTCAAATATAAAGGGGGAAATGAAATCAAAGACCAGGCAATCTATAGGAGTATATCTCAGAACAAGGCAACTAAGGCCATTAGGCCAAGCAAATAAGAAAGAACCCAAAAAGAAACTGAAGTTGGGCTCACTTGTGATTAGTGCATTTAACTTACGAATTTGAGTCCCTTTTAAGCATTGGCGCTATCCATTGCAGAGCTAGTGGAAGAAGAAGAACAAAACCAAGTATAGCAAGTGACGGCAATGACTCTAGCAAACTGAGCTGCAAATCATATGTGAAACAAATGTCAGATGCTCTAATCTTTTTGCAATATGTGATGATGTTTGTGTTGCTTTTGCAGTTGAGGCAAAATAGAAATGTAGCATGTTCCAAAAAATAAAACAGCATTAGCACTTGCAGCTAGGTACATATCAGATAACTGGAACCACAATTCAATATGCCCGACCACTTGTGCCACTGGTGATTAATGGAAGTGAGAACAAGCAACTATTGCTCAACTTGGAGACAACATGGCTGGGACAATCTACAATGTGAGGAGGCGGTTGTGGGGAAGAGGCTAGGCCTAGTGGAGGTGAGGGCTGCCAACAATGTGGTGCCACCAGGCAGCGCTAGGGGATTGAACCTAGGTACCCTTTCATGTCACCAGAGCCTCCTCCATCACAAGTATGTATGCACTAGAAGTTCTCAATTTTCCTACTTCTGGTTCATAGAAATAAGTAATCGTGACCCCTTCTACAAACTGATGTCCATATCCTATTTCCTTTACAAACATGGATTCTCAATTTGCAAGGCCACAATATGGATATTGAAAATCTTTTTTTTTAACTAGTGTCCTTCAGTTTAGATTTGATTATTAGAAGCTCATCCTAGTGCGCTTTGGTTCCTTATTATTTGCATTCAAATATTGAAGAAACATGAACTTACTCACCGAGATTTCCGTTGAAAAATTACCGCTGCTGCATAGAATCTTGCTATAGTAGAGGATAGCTACAAACAGTGGCATACCCAACCTTGGGTCTGATGCGCCAAGCATGGCCAAAGATTCTGCTGCAGAAGTACCAAGTTTTGGATGCATTACCAAAACAGATGCTACAGAGCTTATCAGAGATGATATGGCTACTGCAGGAAATTAGATGGAGCAATAAGTTAGAGGATCATATAAAGATAAATCGATAGGCAGCTTATAGAAATCACAAGACCTCGGCCTGAAGATGTCTTTTTTGAAGACGAGGCATCTAATGTATGCTTTTCTCTGAGAAGGACTGTCAGATAGGCATTTATTTGATGAGTCCAATAACTTGTTTCCAAGTCACTCTGACCAGAATCAGGTGAAGCCTTGGTAGCTGTGTGCTTCATAAAAGTGACGCCTGATGAAGATGGCTGTGGACAGGAAGCAGAAATTGGATAAACTTATATGAGTACATACTACACAAGAAATCCAAAACAGGATTTCTGGGGATGGACTGGAAGTCAAAGCAACACAAGTATAACAGGGTTAACCACATTAACATACGGTATCATACAACATCACCATCTGCAATCATTAGCAAGGCTGCAAAGTATTGGACTGCCAAAGCGCATGTAATCACTATCATCTAATGTGATGCCAAAAAAAACTCACAACAAATGCAGGAAAAAACAGACACAATGGACTAAGGACAAAAAGATCACCTTAGACCATAGATGATGCAGAAATTTGGGAAGAAGAAGTGCAGGTTTGCTTATGTGGTAACTCGTTGAAATATCTTGTTCCTCTGATGAATGAGAAGCTGGCAAGTCTAAAACAAACAAGCTGAACCTTGACAGAACATGATATGCCACTGCTTTCACAGATTTGGATGGCGAAATGGTAAGGTTGATAACTGCCAGAACACAAAGAAGCTCCACACTGACCTGTTGTGTTCGTTCTTTACTGTCACGCACTGCAGCCATACACATATATGAAACTTTCCAATGATAACAATAAACAAGCATTGTATGCTATGTCAATGGTAACAAAAGTAAGGTTAGATTGACTGTACACACCCTATAAAAGGATTGAACTAAACATCACCAGCTCTGTATTCAAATATGCCCTTTGTTTCCAAATGTTAATGGCCATGGTATGTTTCAATGTTTGTCATAAAAATCTGAAATTTTACTGCTAACAAGTAAAACAGTAATCTTGCTATTTTTATTTCTGGAGACATGTTTGTCTAGCTTATCTATCATATCATTGTGCACCCAGTTTACTTTGAGTTTCATTGATTTTTGTCCAGCCCACAAGAAACACGTACATGCAAACATGAACTGACAAATATATGAACAACATGGTTTGGGTTTTCGTTGAAAATATAGATAGATAGCCCTAAAAATGGTGGTTTTATTCAGCCCAAGTGATTTGTATGCTGCAAACCTTCTCCATGAGGACTATTACATGAAGAGCAAAGCAAAATTCTCATCAAATTTAGAGAAGAGAAAGATGATACCCATTCCGTGCTTCCCAATTCACTTTTCATTCTAAAGAAGGATACTGATATGAAACAAAACACAATAGCTTAACATTGGTAAAATAAGAGAACCTAGTTCCTAGTCCTTCCAACAGTTGGTTTTGGAAATTTACAGAGGGCTTGTGACTATAAATATTTGGGAACGTACCATTTTCATATTTCCAATCAATCAAAAAGCTCAGAAGTTTCAAGCCAGCTAGCTGTTCATGTTCAAACTCTAGCCCAGTGAGAGAGTAAGAAAGAGAGCTAAGGACAACAGAAATCTCAGGTAGATAGCATAATCCAAGGTCCCTTTGCACTGAGAATAGATGTTTTGATAACCCAAAAACTGTTGAATCAATTCCCAGAAACTTTTGATGAAATGAACACTGTGATATGAGTGTTCCCATCAATGTCGCACTACTTGCTTGAGCATCATATGTTGGCTGTTAAACAAAGAAAGTCACCAGTATGTTATATAGATGATATGATGCACAGCAATCATATAAGAACTTGAATTCAAGTAATCGCAAGAAAACAAACATCGATTAGTTGCCCCTCATCAATGAGTAATAAAACAAGGGAGAAGTTCACATGTCAAGTCAACCTAATTAAGTAACAAAAACATAATTCATATGTCAAAACAAATCTACAAGAAAACTGAAAAACTAATGTATACTGTTAATGCATCACAGGAATATTTATACGATGGGTACTTCTAAAGCAAGGAATCTGCCCATAACAATTACAGAATAGTCCACGCACCAAAGAAATGATGTAATAACACCATAACATCACACCATACAGGAGTATACACACCGCAAATCTACCAAATTTCAGAAAATATTGCATATGATTTTTTTTAATTATACGCTGTTGTTTCATACATCATGATAAGTCAAGTGGAGAAGTATACTGATAGGTATGTATGTCGACAGAATGCATCAGGTACAAACAAAGTAACAAACCCAGCCCAAATGGATAAGTCCATTAATTGGATTCCACAACAGTATTAAATTTTCATCAAGTGATAAAGATTCCACTAATGGCCATCCTCAATCCATTTAAAAAGTTCTAGATACCAGCAGATATCATCTCGATTAAGAGCATAAACAAATTTTTTGGTCTTAATAAGAAGAATAACCTAGTGTAGAGATCATCCGAACATCACATTGGCTAATTCGCAGCCATTAGTAACTCCAATCTTTCATTGCACAAATTAAGAGAAAGGTAGAAAGTTGTACTATTTGAGCATGAACTAACTTCCTCAGTAGCACCACATAAGAATCAACCAAGCACTCCGCAGAACTAAGCCATAGCCGCACTTCCTGGAAAAAAAAGTAATTAAAATTCACAGATGAAGATAATTTTATTGCGAACAGCATACCACAATGTAACAGATCTCCAGATATTACATATATAATATGCTTCTCAAACCTACAACTTTTTCCCCTACTTTTTGTTTCTTGCTACTACAATGTGATCTATGAACTAATATGAACTAGACAATAACAGTGGAATCATTGATGACGCCATCACTTCCATGATGGGATGCACACCAAAACTGCTATCAGGATTAGTCCAAAACATTATAATACACATCGGTGGGCTCCTATTTGCACAACCGCTCGCAGCATTGGCAGCTACAGCATCACTGAGAGTAAGAGAACATATATCATCCTTTGAGTATTAGACCGCACAAATACCTGATCATCCCCGCGGCCGAAATGCAGCATGCTGTCTTCGAGCATCTTCAGAACCGGGATCGCGACACCAGCCTTCCCTGCTGCCACGGCTGCTGCGGCCAGTGCGCCGATCAAATCCCTCGCAAATGTGGCGTCCCCCTTCCTCACCACGGAGAACATCACGAACGGCCTCAGAAACCCGACCACCCAATCCACCTCCTCGGCAACCATCCTGGCTGCCTGCCGCGTCAGCTCCGCGCGCGCGCCTTCAGCCCCGGACGCGAGCGCCTGGACGAAGGGGTGGTCGTGGGGCGGGAAGCGAGAGCCGGAGCGGAGGGCGCAGGCTGCGAGCGCGGAGACTGCCTTGACGAGGCAGGAAGCGAGCCGGGGAGACGGGGATGCCGCGAGGGGCGCGATGAGGAGCCAGGAGCGGGAGGGCGAGGCCCGAGGGGAGGAGGTCGGGGCGGGAGGCGGCGAGACGGGCGAGCGAGGCCGCAGCGTGCGCGGCGACTGCAGGGTGGGGCGAAGCGAGGAGGGCTGAGGCGGCGTCGTGGGCGGCCGCGGGGAGGGGCGCGAGTAGGGAGAGGAGGTGGCGGAAGAAGGCCGCAACCGCATGGCGCTGCAGTGTGGGGTCCGGGACCCGGGTGCGGTCGACGAGGCGGGAGAGCGCCGCCGTGTTGGAGGTGGTGGAGGAAGCCATGGCCATGGGCGGTGGCCGGAGACGGCAGTGGCCACTTGGGAGTTGGGAGAGGAGAAGAGAAGAAGGGGGCTGGTTTTTGTAGCGTTGGGCCTGTTTGGGAGCCCGTGTCTTTATCCCCTACTATGATCCCAGCCCAACATGTTTCCTCAAAAAACAATCCCAGCCCAACATCTCTAGCCTAGTAGTGGTGCATTGGGGACCTCGGCCCAATACTCTATAGTTCAAAGTGTATATGGGTCAGACCTTCTCTGTATGACGTTAGCATTGTAGTACTTCCCTCCAAAATATGCATGCCATATTTGCTTGTTATTAATTTCTTCTATAATAAAATATGATATTTTTAAAATGATTTAAAATATTTGAGAAGTATTCTCAAATACTCCACAATTCTATACATATAACTTGTATGTTCCAAACTCAATGAAATAATTAAAAAGCTTATATAGATGTTTAAAGTTTTAAAGGTTTGTCATAAACATATTACTGAGGGTGAAGCAGTATTGATGCTAAAGAATATTTTGGTATGTGCGATGGTTTGAGTTGAGCGTGTACGACTGTCCCGTATTATTAATGTGATATCTAACAAATTTGTTCTATTTTGTTAGGGTTCTACATTTATACTAGCCTTACTAATAACTGAAAAAAACATAATATACTACACGATCTCAAGTTCAACTCGCCACCTCCGACAACACGTAGGTCAACAGTGTGTCTAGCTATTACAGATTTCCTAATCTCCAAGAAGAAGAAGATATCTCGTATAGCCTTCCCTTCCACCACCACGTTGCTGGACTTGTATTCACGCAACCCACTCTTGGCCGTTCTCACCTTCTTCTTCAATGGTGATGAAGTAGCAGACTAGTAGTAGTGCAAGGAGTCAAGGGTTGCTCCTCTATCAATTCAGGACCAAGCCGTCGTCCATTGACCATACTCGGCTCGGTCCGACCCACTCCGTCATTCTCGACTACTACCATATGTAATACCCTATTGTTGACGGTTCGTAGCATCAACTAGTAAAATTTGATTGTCGTGCTTATTGTTTGGATGGCTCACTCGAGGACTGCCCTACATCTAGTTCAGGTGGGATGATTGTGACCCACAAGAGGATTCTAGTGTCATCTAGCCGAGAGGTAGAGAGGGAAATACCCCGACCTCCCTTTATAATGTTATAATGCTATGTGAGGCTAAGTTACAAAAGAAATAGAGGAGGTCTTATATGTCATTGAGTAGTGGGATAGCCCAAGTCAGTTCAATGTGGTTAGTTAGGGGACCTAACTACACTCCGAGTGGTGAGGCGGGGACTCGGTCCAGTCGCAACTGTATTTCTCGAGATGATGGAGGTACTCGTGGTAGTGCATCACCAGTCTTGTTGTCCTTTTGCCGTGTGTGAGTGTTTTTTAGACGTATGTTGCAAGCGTGTTTATTAATTTAGATGTTGCATATGTGTTACACATATGTTGCAAGTGTTTTACATGGATGTTGCGTATGTTTGCAATGACTTTTCAAGTGTTTCAAGCGAATGCATGTTTCAAGTGTTCCATTTGTCTTCGGACGCATGTTGCAAATGTGTTCATGTGGATGTTTCAAAAGTAGATCGGGTGTTGCACATGTTGCAATGGCGCCGGTGGCTGGCAGACAACGGCATGCCGCAGAGTTTTGGCTCCTACCTCGTGCGGCGCACCTCGCCCTCTCCCTCCCCTCTCTTCCCTTCCCTCCGTCCTGCCACGACAGTTCGAGCTTGGCGGCAGGGCACGGCGGGGAAAGGGACGATGATGTTGTAGGTGACACGGGCGCGGTGGGTGCTCTCCTTTACGCGGGGACGGGACGGGGCGTGGTGGTGCATTTGACAGGAGCAGCGTCCGAACACGTCCTGTGGCCAGACGTCCGGCCGCTAGCTGCCCCGTTTTTTGAATTGTGACTTAGTGAGGTTCCAACAATCTTTTCTTGTCCTTTCTCCAATTTATGTTGATTTTTTGTTACGTCAGTTCAGTCTCACATAGCAATTAGCAAGAGGGAAAAAAATGAAACCTTTATAAGAATCTTGAGATGATGCGACATCCCGAACAACACAAAACATACAGCACAAAAAGCAAAACAAAACGTTGCTCCTCCTGCGCGTCTTCCTACTGAAGACTGCTGCCCTACTCATGCTCCAACAGTCCCACGGACCGGCATGTCGACGCCGGCCGGGTGGCATCGGATCCTCCTCCATCTCCCTGCGTGGCAGATCATCTTCATTGCAGAGAGGAGAGGCGCTTCACAAAGATGTCGTAGGCGTCGTCCCTGTCGAGCATGCTGACACGGACGTACCTCGGGTCCGCTCCGAACTGGCTCCCGCTCCGCGTCAGTATCTTGTGGCCGCGCAGGAAGCTCGCGCAGTCCTCCACGTCTTCCCTGTCGCAGCGCAGCCACGCGAACGCTGCAAGCACGAGCACGTACGCCATGGGCGTTCAGCGAGTGGTGACCACTGAGCAGTGCCTTCGTTGGTGGTTCAGAAACAATGGGGTACATTATGTACATACCAGGGTTAGTCACTGCCATTTCTTTGGTGAAGTTGCAAAAGCCCGAGGTCTCTTCGGGCAGGCTGAAGATGCCCGAGGCGGCGGCCGCTTCACGCAGCATGCTCCAGCGCTCCACCATCTTTCGCCGGCCGTAGTCGAACAGGCGGTGGGCCTCTTTCGTCTCCGGGAGCTCGTAGGCGTCGGAGACCGCCCTGAGGACCTTGGCGGCGCGCAGCTGCGAGTCCTTGGAGACCCCGATCGTGTTGAGCTCAATAAACTTGGTCATCCTCTTCGCAACGTCGCGGTCCTTCACCAACGCCCACCTGCACGCGGAAACATTTCACCGGAACATCAGCCGCTGCCGCTGCTCGTCCCAGCAACCTTTCACCGACGGCGAGATCGATCAACTTTACCCGATCCTCGTCCCGGCGTGCCCTGTGCTCTTGGACACGGTGAAGAGCATGATGTCGTGGTCAGCGCGTTTGGTGATGGCCGTGTACTGCGGCCAGTAGTACGCCAAGTCATGGACTGCTATGCTGGACTCGGAGGACAGGACGGCCTCGCGGATGGCGCCGTCGGGGTTGTTCGGCGAGCACACCAGCTCGATGTAGGTGTCGCCCTTGAACGTGTTGGCGTCACCGGCCCAGCGGAAGAGCCCCGACTGAAGAAAATCAGTGACGGCAGGGTAGGACTGCACGGTGCACAGCACACAGATCAGATCAGGTCAGTGCATTGACTCACTACCGGACAGAGTACAGTACTAGTATGGTTCGATTCAGAATTCCGGGTATGGGAAATTTATGTGTTCAGTTCCAAAAACTTTCCCAAAAAGTGCTACAGTAGCCACCACATCGAATTTTGCGATACGTGCATGGAGTATTAAATATAGACGAAAAAAACTAGACGAACGTTTTGAGGCTAATTAGTCCATGATTGAACAATAATTGCTAAATAAAAATGAAAGTGCTACAGTAGCCAAATTCTAAAATTTCAGGAACTAAACACAGGCTCAGACTGTCGACTCTGACGCCGAGTCCCATTACTGAACACATAGCACTGGATATGGTGCAGACACATGATGTTTATAACTGAACTGAAAACGTAGAAAATGGAATCTCTGTGCTCCCCTCTTCTCCCTCCCAGGTTAGCAGAGATGGATCATGGCACATGAACATATATACATGGGTGCCGGTGCCGGGCCGGCATGTGGTGAGCAAGCAATATTCCTGCCGGCGCCGGCTGTGCACATGGAGTGGAGCTCAATTTCGAAGGAGGACAGGCCTCCCGCCTAACATGCATAATGCTAACCTAACCTAACCAAACCTAACCACAAGTACACACTAAGATTCTGATCTGATTCTAGAAAGGGAGCTGTTAATGATGGATCATTGTTTAACGAGACATGTCGGCTCCGGCTGCCCACAAATCAGATCGGCAATCACAGCACAGTAATGCCGGCCCGGCCCTACGGCGGCGAGAATAGATGGATGCCATCCCCATCAGGGCCAGGGTCAGGAGGAGACATGAGCAGCAGCCCATATGCTTCATCACATGAGCAGAGAGCGCGAGGAGAGGAAGTCAGGAAGGCTGGCTGGAAGTGGTAGTTTCTGGGCTGGGACAAGGGACAGGGAACAAAGATGAGTGGCGCCATCAGTGTCCCCCTCTAGTCCTCTACGGCTTTGAATTCTGCTCTATCTCCTCATCATTAAGTGGGGGTGTGGGGAATGATAAGATAATGACGGGTCTTGCCATCCTCTTCACGCGAAAATTCATCAGCACGATGCGTTAATTAATTTAGGCTACCAATGCGAAGCAAACCCACGCGCCACAGCGAGCGACAGAGCGCGAAGGCGACAGCGATGCGTCTCGCTCTTGCTGCTGGACCACGCGGGGCGGCCTTCGTTGTAGCTCCGACTCCGATCCATTGTTTGTTGGGGACTCTGGGTTTTGAGGGAACTTACCGAGTAGTAGGGCGCCGTGGACACCACGCTCATGGGCGCGGCGCCGGCGGCGGAGTCCGTGCGCGGCGACAGCGCGTACAGCGCGGCCATGAAGAGCTGCGTGGAGCCGGTGCCGACGAGGACGTGGTACCCGTCGACGGCGGCGTTGCCGACCAGCCGGTGCAGCCGCCGCACCTCGTGGTCCAGGCCCGGCTCCAGGAACCAGCACACGTTGCCGACGTCAGAGAAGTAGCTCATGGTCTGCCACCCCGGGATGACGATCTCGGCGGCGGACCCCGTCCCCCGCCAGAACTCCTCGAACATGGTAGGGTCGCCGCTGCACCCGACAACGCGAATGTCAAAGCCATAGTATATAATAGTGCAAATTCGCAGCAGTGGTAACTAACACTACAAATGAAGCATCAATCAAACAAGCTAGGTGCATGAATCGCCAGCAAATCCGCGGTCTCGGGATAGGTAGATTTGATCCGCGCACCGGAGTTCATTCTCCATTGACAGCAGTTCATTCTCCATTGACACCAACATTGCACAGGGACATGTCCCACCCTGTGGGGAAGAACACCTCCCCGCAGCCGCAGCCGCAAATTGCAAATATAATAGGGGTGGAGTCTCGAGAGTGATTGTATTAAAAAAATTAACAGGATGTTTGATATAAACGAAGTATTCCCTTGGTTACAAATCGTTTTGCCTTGAGTTTTTCACCGCATCTACATCATTAGGTTTGATGCATTAAAAATTCATATTTTTTCTACTTATTTAGATATATACATTATGTCTAATATACATTAAGAATTTAAGATATATTTTGTTACTTTTTTATTTGGTTTTTTTATTTAGTACAATTTAGATGCACCCAACCCACACACTTTATACTCACACTACACGCATACACACGCATACGTGTCGGTACACACGCAAAAAAATAAAGATTGAGAGACTCTATATGAAAAACACGCGGTATTATCAGACGTGCAAGCATACGTGTACCCTACTTTTTCTAGAAAAAATATACTGACTCTAGAGTTCTGAACCATGATAAGTAGTGTATCACTAGACAGTCGTATGTCTTTGTTTGGTGCACTCTTTATTTTTTTTAGTTTGCAAAACATCACTTATATGTCAAACCAGTTAATAATGAGTACTGATATGAGAAAAGAGCCATCTCACCAAATTCAAAAAATTAACTTTTGATACGCTACCCCATTTAAAATGAGACGGCTCTCAAATAAAATAACATTTTCTCTGCCTCTAAACAAAGGAGATGGGGGACTGCCAGTGAAGCAGAAGCAGTGAAGCAACTGACCTGAGGAACGAACGAGCTGCCATGCAAACGCAGCAGCAAGAAACGGAGGAAAGATTTGAACTGAATACTCACTGGTCGAGGTTGATCACCGAGTCCGGCGTCACCGCCGGCTTGCCCGTCGACGGCGCCCCGGCCTTGGGCATGGACAGCTGCGGCTCCTCCTGCCTCCCCCTTCTGTTGCGGCCGACGCCAGCATCCAGATGCATCGGGCAGGCCTGCAGATGCTCCTGGTGGTGGTGGTGCGACGGAGCCGTGCTATTGACGTAGTGCTGGAGGAGGAGGCCGACGTTGAGGACGACGGACACGAAGACGGCGGCCTGCAAGTTCCAGATCGGCGCCCGCTTCCTGGGCTTCCCGGCCTGGGCTTTCCCGCGCGACCTGTTGGTGGGCCGGAGCGCGGCAAGGTCAGGGCCCCCGCCGTTGGCCGTCTCCTCCCGACGACTCGGCGCGGGCCCGGCTGCCGCGCCGCCGTTGGGGGTGAGGAGGCGCGCGGACGGCACCATGGCGCCGGCGCCTTGGAAGCTGCCCTCCACCGCCGTGCCGAGGTGTAATGCTGCTGAAGGCATGTCTGGAGAGAGAGAGAGCTCGCGCGCGTGCTGCCAAGGCCTACAGCCTGCTGGTTCGGAACTCGGCCGGTGGGCCGCTAGCTAGCTAGCTCCCAGCTTCTTGGGGGGAGCAAACGGATGATGATGAAGAAAAAGAGAAAAAGCCTTTTTTTTCAAGAAAAAAGGTGGAAGTCCTTCTTGCCAAAGGAGGCGGCTGGGCTGGCCGCCGATTGGAAGCTCGAGCGCCGGACGACCGCGAGCGAGGCTGCTGGAAGCGGGTTGAAGGCCACTCCCCTCTTGGAGCTTTGGTTCCCTTGGTTCCCCTCTGATTTGACTATTTCTTCTTCTGCTGCTGCTGCTTCCTCACTCTCTCCTGGTACAGGCCGAGTTCAGGCACAAGTGCGCTAGCTGCGAGGCTTTGCAGGAAACTAACGACAGTAATTGAGCTTAACACTGTATTAGCTGAACAGCAGCAGTGAGCACCGAAAGGAAGAACAGCTAGGAGGGGAGAGAGAAAAGAGTGTTAGCAGTGCTGCAAACAATGGAGGAGAAAGTGATGCGGCTTTTTATAGGGTCGAGGTCGACCCACCGTGGATCCCCGCAAAATATTCTTTCTGCCCTTGGGATGCCTTCGCTAGTGCTAGGCACGCACGCACGAGTCGACCAGTGTCTAACTGAGTGTGGACAACCGAAAGCAGACAGGAGCCAAGCCCACTTTTTTGTTTTTTTTGGGCCTTTTTTAAAAGTTTTTCATAAATATGTGTATGGAGGTATGCTTTCAAAATCTGGACTCTCAGCTCAGCGCCATCGTTGGTGACGCCGAGCTTACAAGTCTCGGCGCCAAAGGGTTTGGCACCTAAGTCGGGGCCATGTTGGCGGCGTGGACGCTGACCTGGCAGGCAGCACGGCGCCGGGGTTATTGGCACCGAGCTTGGCGCCGTGGTTATTGGCGCCGTTCTCGGTGCCAAGATCTATGTCGCCGATGTGGTATTTTAATCCAGCACTCAACCTTCCTACCCGAGCCTTCTTCCTCTTCTTCTCCTCCTCTCGGGTTTTTTCTCTTCCTACTTTGCCCTACCTCACGAATCGGCATATTGGACCTTGAAAACTTTGATTTGATCTGTAGATCTTGGAGAGCAAGGTATCCTCGCTCCCTCATAGTTTTTTTTTCACATCGATTCGGTATATATTAGTTGGATTTTTCAACTTAAGAATCGTTATTACTTAGGGTTTTATGCAATTTTAATATTTATATTATACGACCGTACGATGCCAAGGCATGAAAAAGCTAGCAAACCAAGATAACCTCAGCGTACGTTGTTATGTTATGAGTTCATTGTTGTGGATCAAATAGAAAACCCTAGGTGTAGGGTTTAATGTTAATTGCTTTCGGTTCTTAGAACGAAAATAACTAAATTGTAGTTATGGCCGGATGACCGGAAATGCCTTCGACCAATTGCTTCTGCCTAGTGGTGTTCTAGTGCCCATGTGCTTTTGCGACGATCCTTGCAAGGTAGCCAAGTCCGATGAAGATGACACATATAGGCAAAGGTATTGGATGTGTTCTAATTTTACGTTTGAGCCTACACTTCGTCAGCACCGCATTAACAAGATCGTGAGGAATTGATGTTGTGTAATAATTATTTTGTGTCATATGACATCTTGCATGATTTTTTTGTTTTGTAACAATTGCATTTGTTGCAGACCCCTCCACTACTCTGTGATTTTGAGCAGTGGATCGACACTGAGATCAAGCCTGAAGACAAGGAATAGATGAAGAAACTTGTCGGTGTTTCGAGTTGCCACCGGCTAGTAAATTTCTAATATTACGCATTTGGCCCGAATGGTGTGCTAAGAGGACATGAGGTTTATACTGGTTCGGGCAGAATGTCTCTACGTCCAGTTCGTTGCTGCTGCTCGTGTTACTAGCACTGAAAATTCGTAGTAGGGGTTACAAACGGGTGAGAGAGGGACAGGTCCCAAGTCTCTGATGGAAAAGGTGAACGGGTGCCGAGAGCTCCGTCGCTGCTCGACTGTGTGCTTGTGTGCTCTAATCGGTTCGGGGTTCGAGTCCGAATCGGGGTGATGTGTTTCGATCCTTGGTTCGATGTCTCTAATGGGATGCCCTACTTTCCCTTTTATAGGCCAAGGGAAAGCAGGGGTTCTAGCGGAGGAAAAAAGGAGAATCCAAAGGAGAAGAAGTCCTCTAGGATCATCGGGTCCTTCTTCTCTTCAATGCTGGTCCCGCCGACCCTGTAGACGTCAACAGGGATAGCTTCACATCGCGGCCCTATCCGTCACTGGTGCCATGTGCAGGCGTCGTCTGTCGGTCATGGCACTCCACTCTGTTCTAGCGAACGTCGTGGTGAACTGACGAGCCTATCAGTGTTCGTACGAGGGTTAGGCATAACAGCACCGGTTCGCCCGATGCTACTCCTGATGTGAGTCCTCAGGCATGGCCCGTCACAGCCACGGATTATATCAGGGCGTGCCGGTCATCTCCCTGGTGTCAGAGCTTTGACCTAGACCCAAACGCTTGGACCTAGAGTGGTTGGCGGCGGTATGGGTCTCCGTCGGGCGAGACAGATCCCTCGGCCTCGGGGTCAGGCGAGGCAGAGTTCCTCCCCAGAGGCGGAGCGAGGCGGAGTGCAAACCCAAGGGTCGGACGAGGCGGAGCCCAAACCAAGTGTCGGGCGAGCGAGGCGGAGCCAACCCTTAGGGGTTGGGCGAGGCCGACCCCGCGGCCTCGGTGTCGGGCGAGGCAGAGCCCGCGGCCTTGGTGTCGGGCGACGCAGAGCCACCCTCAGGGGTCGGGTGAGGCGGAGCCCACGACCTTGATGTCGGGCGAGGCAGAGCCCGCAGCCTCGGTGTTGGGTGAGTCAGAGCCACTGTAACATCCTAATGGGCCAAAGTGGGCCCAAAATTAATCCAGTATGGGCCGGTGACACTGTAGCAGAACATGGGCCGGTACTGCAGCATCCGAACTCTGGGTTACTGTTCACCGAGCGTTGTTCATCCAAAAAATGGGCCGCCCGATTTTGGCGGTACTGTTCACGGGTTACTGTAGCACCGCGGAAAAACACTGCGCAACCAGTTAGTACCATACTGGAAACTCTAAGATCGCCGGATCGACTTAAATACCAGGGCCAGGGACGCGTAGTAACCTTCGGTTAACCGTTTTGAACGAAGCGAGGACAAAAGTTCAAGCGGATTGCTACGCGGGTCGGACAACTCCTAGGAAGAGTGGGCTGGGGCCATGTATGTCGGGACTGGACGTTACATTTGGTATCAGAGCCGACTCTCGAGGTGTCACGGGCACGTGGGGACAACTACGCGGGTACGTTGTGTGCATGTGCGTGGATCCGTCGTGGTCACGGCATGGCATACACATGCGCCGGCACGGGGCCACACAAACGTGTTGAAGAGAGGAGGATCCTGGGGTAAATGTCCCGAAAGGGTAAGCTGATCTGGCATGGACGTCAAATCTTTAGGGGGGATGATTGTAACATCCTAATGGGCCAAAGTGGGCCTACAGCCACCCTCAGGGGTCGGGCGAGGCGAAGCCTACGGCCTCGGTGTTAGGCGAGGCGGAGCTACCCTCATAGGTCGAGCGAGGCAGAGCCCGCGGCCTTGGTGTCGAGCAAGGTGGAGCTAACCCTCAGGGGTCGGGTGAGGTGGAGTTTGCATACCTAAGGGTCGGTTGGAGCTATAGTCATGCTCTTGACTGCTCGGATGAATCAATATTGATGGTTATTAGCTCCTTCTCTTCGGGTACCCTGGTATTGGTCCCCGACAGTAGCCCCTGAGCCTACGGAGGAGTAGAATACTCCTTCAGAGGTTTTTCCAAACGGGAGGACTCTGAGGGCCTTGGCCTTCTTTTGTTGCCCACGGCATGTCCCGGGGATGGCGATTCCCTCTCGTCGAGGTCGGACCCTTCGCGGGTATGGCCGTGAGACTTTGGTGGGTTGGAAAAGGTCTTTCCTAATTTTTGACCCCCGCGGGGGTCCGTCGTTTTGTGACTGTGCGCCCGGTCTCCTTACGAGTTCAACTTTCCTCGAGCCCCCACGCGTAGCGGGGGTTCGATCAAAGGTCGACTCTCCTCTATGATTATCACCCCATCCATGGTTTCCGCAACCAGAGGGGTGAGCCGTGCCCTGATTTTCATATATGGACAAGCCATGGTGCTCGGTGAGTTGTTAGCTAGCTAGTTTGAGTGGGGTCCTGGCATCCCATTCGTGGGGATCCAGCTAGGGTCAGCTTGGTGACCGACTTTAGATTCTCAGCGGTCAATCCATATGGTTCTCGGGTTCGTTCGACCGATCCTGAGGGCTCTCTACCTTTCCTCAAGGAAAAACCATGGATCGTACCTAGCTAAGACTCGATCGTGGGCTGGAATGCCCGTGGCACTTGTGCGCCTGGGTACTGGCCGCTTACGGGCCCATCCCTTTCTATCCCTTACCCTAAGGATGCCTGGAGTAGTTGTCGAACCCATCGATGGGCCAACCTTCGAACTCCTAGGCCTAGGTAGGCCATAGAGGTGTTTTTTGATCCGTATTCCTCTTACTTGTGAGGAGTCATGGCCCGTCCGGAGAGGCGAAACATCCGGTGAGTTTTCTGAGGGAACAGATAGAGATTGCGTGCGCACTTCCCGCGGTGAGACGTTGTGGCTGATCGTGGTAGATGCGGAGATCTAGGCAGGCAGTTGGTTTCCTCGCACATGTCGCCCCTATAAAACCAAAAGGTTCACCCCCCAGGTTCTATACCTTGCATCCTTGCTTCCGCAGCCACGACCGCCACCACCAATCACCTAGGGTTCCCCGTATCCGCATCCCCACCGTCGTCGAGCCCGCATCCAACCGTCCCCATCTCCAATGGATCCATGGTGCCGTTCTGACATCACCTTCCAGTGCATAGAGGGCCTCGTCCATCGCGGTGTTCTTCGCGTGCGGACCTCGGTCAAGGAGTGGCTGCTGCCCGGCAAGGAGGATCTACCATCGCCACCCGACAGCTATGTGGTGTTGTTCGCCCACTTCCATGAGCATGGGTTCGCTACCCCTGCCCACAGATTTCTTCGGGGGCTACTGCACTAGTATAAGATCGAGCTGCAGCACCTCAATCCCAATGGGATCCAGCACATGGCGGCGTTTGTCGCCCTGTGCGAGGGATTCCTAGGGGATCAGACCCCACTTTGATCTGTGGAGGTACTTCTTTGCCATCACCCTCCAGAAGAAGAGGGATAAGAGCGGCGAACAGGAGCTACACATGCCGATGGGGTGCGCCGGTATCCAACTCTAGAACAACTAGGTCAGCGAGTACCCGCCGATGTGGCTGTCAACATCCAACAAGGGGTGGCATTCATAGTCGTTCTACCTCTAGAACGCCGCCGCCGCCCCTTTATCATGGAGGAAGTTCACCGAGCGCCTGATTAAAGAGGCCCTAGAGTTGTGGAGGAAGTGGGGCATCCCAGAGAAGGACAAGAAGAAGATTCGGGACCACATCGCTGCCATCCACATCTTGAAGGAGAGCATCCTAAAGGGGTCAGGGTCATCGGGGCCTACCACGCGAGGTGGGTGGCGCCGTTGATGACGCGCGCGCTCCCGCTGTACGCGATGGCGCCTGAGGCGTCGTTCGATGGAACGGCGCTCGCCGAGGGGGTGCTCCCAAACTCTGAGATCACACAACACATCAAGGAGGCCATGGAGCCCTCACGGGACGATGCGGTGCTGGGACATCCTCCGATGCGGCCGGAACCAGGCCATGTCGTCTTTGTAAGTTTTCCCTTCTCCTACCTTCTCTTCAATCAATTTCCCGACCTCGTGATACAAACTTTGAGAGGGACGGGACCAGCCAAGGGACCTCAATCTTCACGGATCACCCAGCACCATTGCTAAGGGATTTGTCCATGAGGGTGGTGAATCACGCCGAGGGTGAGCAACTGAGGAAGGTGAAGGAGGACAAGGGGAAGAAGAAGTAGCGGAAGCTACGAGCGCAGGAGAGAAGGGAGGACACCAACAACGACGGTGATGATGATGATGGAGACGACGATGAGGTAGTCGACGACATCGAGTGGGACGACCTGGAGAATGAGGATGTGCTGATAGGTATCAGTTTGTCCTTGCAGGAGTCAGGACCCTTCCCGTTCCATGGAGTGGAAGGCACGTTCGGGGAGCCAGCGGAGACGGGCCATATCGTCGGCCTGCCCTAGGAGCCAATAGGGGGTGGGCGGCTTTGCCGCCACGCTCGAGGTGCCAGCGGAGGCTGGTGGCTCTGTCGTCGCACCCCAAGATCCAAAGGGAGCGAGCCCCTCTGCCCAGGAGCAGGGAGCGGGCTTGAAACGGCCTTGCCCCGATGAGGTAGAGCAGAGGTCGGGGGGTTCACCCCCCAAATGTATCCACCGCCCTACAGCGCTGAGGTGAGTCATCAGCTCCTCTGTTTTTTTTCTGTTTTAGTCAGATTTCATCATGACTTATACTTTTCGTCTCTTGCAGCATTGGGAGGCAGCGTAATCCTTTGGCGCTGGCGCCAAAGAAGACCTCGCCCTTTAAGCGAGGCGGTAGCCATCGGCTGGCGTCACGCCCATTTTAGGCGGGAGCGGTGCTAGTGTGACTGCGTCGCTGGTCGGTCAGGCGCCGCCCACGGTGGCGCCCGTGCCCTCAGCGGGACGGGCAGACGTGGGGGCTCAAGGGATGCCTTCGGAGGTCACGGAACAGCCGGCGATGGCGGTGATACCGCTGCTGATGACGGGTTGGACGGGTCTACCGACCGCGCTCACAGCACCGACCATGGCGGGCGCGGCATAGCCGGTCAGGACCCCACCGACGCAGGCGGAGGTGGAGGTGACTATGATAGGCGGGTCACAGCTAGGCACTATCATGGCGACGCCTGAGGAACCAGCGTGACCCGCGCCATCGGTGACCTAGATGATGGTGTGTGGCATGGGCCGGACGAAGGGGGACATGGCCGAGGGGTTCCCGAAGGTTGTGGTGCTAGGAGAGGAGTCAGCGTCTATACTGCTGACCCCTTCCATGGCTGGAGGAAGTGTCCCAGTGGGGACATCATGGTGAGAAGGGTCGGCGGCGATCAGAGCCGGCGGGGAGCAGTCCCAAGCCCTAACGTCGGTGGGTACCAACTTGCATACACGGGGTGAGCCCCTGTTCCAGTGGGTGAGTCCAAAGGATCTAACATCGACGCTCTTCACTCTCGACGACACCGTAGAGAGCATGGAGCGGGAGATCCTCGACGAGGGGGTCGCATCCATGCTTGAAGCCCTTGACCATGCCCGAGGTGCCTTGCGCGACATTGTCGCTCCCTCCGCCTGGGTATTCACTTGACCTTGCTTCTCGCCCTTTTCTTTTTCTATATATTTTTCGTATTCTGACCATTGTCTCCTTTCAGTCCCTTATCGCTCGCAGCCGAGGGAAGTCTCGGTTCCTTCGTGAGCAGAAGGAAACCTGGGACCACCTCGTCGAGGAGGCGTGGCTAGGCGGGGAGGTGATCACTCAGCTTGTTGCCGCCCATCGGCATGCTGACAAGGCCGAGAGGGCGTTCGAGGCCCTATCGGTGAGATCACGGAGGGACGATGAGGAGGCTGCCAAGGTCAGGAAGGAGTGGGACAGGCTACTCCAAAAGGACGCTAAGACTCACTAGCGGATCCTCGGCCTTCTGGCCGAGGTTGAGAAGGATAGGGAGCTGAAGCTAGGGGCCGAGGAGAAGCTCGCAGCCCTAGAAAAGAGGGCGAGTCTAGATGCCATGGAGGTCGCTCGGCTACGCAAGGAGCGGGATGAGCTGCTCCAAACCTCGGAGAGGCTCCGCTCGAAGCATGGCATGACTCACGAGGAGCGTGATCAGGCCCTCCGAGAGCATGACCAGGCCTACCAAGAGCGTGATGACGCACAGTAGAAGGTCGGCTCCCTCCAAGCCAAGCTCAGAAATGTGACGATCTAGAAGCTGGAGGCCTAGAGCGTCTCTGCCGGGTTGACCGTGGACCTCACCGAGGCGAGTAAGAATCTTTAGGTGGAGAGCGACGAGCTCAGTATCCTAAGCACCACCCTCGGAGTGGTCTGCGATGACCTTGAGGTGGTGCGGTCGGTGGGGACCAGCTCGTTCGTGGCCCATGTTGTTGAGATCACAGCTCGGGTCAACCAATCCTTCGCGATTGCTCATTCTCTTTATGGGGACATCATCAACCTAGAGGTGATGAGCCATGGCTTTGCGCCTGGCTATGAAGCCCATGAGCTAGAGGAGATGGAGATGGCGGTGGCTCCCCTTTAGTAGGACCTGGCGGATAGAATAGAGAGCATAATTCTCCCCCGGAGCGGTTAGTTAGCCAGATAGGTCGGGCGATCATTCATGTAACAAGGGGACAAGCTCTGACCCCTCTGTACTATCTGAACAAACTTATCATTTTATTTTGTTTGATCGAATTTGTTTTTCCTCCCTTTTTATGTGTGAAAAGGGGTTCATGTGTTCTGACCCTTCCGTTTGTTAAGACCATAGGGCCCGAGGTGTAGGCGGGAAACTCTGATCACACTGGTAAGCAAGAGTGTCATAGCCATTGGAGCATAGGTTTCTCATAGTCTAACCAGCCTTACTCAGTCGTTCATTTCCGCAGACCTTACCACTAGGCTTTTTAACGTGAGGAAGGGGTCGGGTGTGGCGACCATTTCAAAAAGTGTGTATATATGTCCTTATTAGCCCCCGAGTGAGACCTGATCCCTTGCCATTACTGGGGTTGGGTCTCACTAAAGATCGAGCAGAGGATAGCAAAACTAGTAGGAGAGAGCCCTGCATTTCCCCTCATCGATGGTCTTGCGTTTCCCCTTGTCGAAGCGACGAGGCACTGCTTCACCGGCTTGGAGCTTGGCCAGATCTTCAAGGCATGCTCGGTGACTTCCCTTGGAATACCCAGCATGTCTGAGGGTTTCCACGCAAAGATGTCTCTGTTGGTGTGGAGGAAGCCGACGAGCGCGCTTTCCTATTTGGAGGAAAGTGTGGTGTCAATGCGCACCACTTTGCCCTTGGGGCTGCTGGGGTCTATGAGGACCTCCTTGGTGCCCTCCACTAGGTCGAAAGACCTAGCCAACTACTGGTGGTTGGTTGTTTCATCGGTAACCTCCTTCCTGATGGCCGCAAGCTCCTTGGAGGCGACGATTGCCGCAGCGTGATCGCAACATTCAACCTCGCACTCGTAGGCGCGCTAAAATGAGGTGCCGACGATGATGCCCCCACCTAGGCCCGGCATCTTCAGCTTCAGGTAGGTGCAGTTGGGAATGGCCATGAACTTCGCGTAGCATGGATGTCCTAGGATGGCATGGTAGGTTCCATGGAACCCAACCACCTCGAAGGTGAGGGTCTCCGTCCTATAATTGGATGGATTCCCAAAGGTGATGGGCATATCGATCTACCCAAGTGGCACGTCTTACTTTCTAGGCACAATGTCATGGAAAGACGCTCCGGTCGGTTGGATGCGGGATCAACTGATGCCCACGACGATGAGCATTTTGGCGTACATGATGTTGAGGCTGCTGCCTCCATCCATCACTACCTTAGAGAGTCGTTTCATGCCGATGATCTGGTCAACCATGAGCGGATACCTCCCTGGTTGTGGGACGCACTCCGGGTGGTCGGTCTGATCAAAGGTTTTGGCGGACTCTGATCACCGGAGGAAGGTAGGCACGACCGGCTTGGCTGTATAGACCTTGCGGCTTGTGAGCTTCTGGTGACGCTTGGAGCCATAGGCCGCCGACTCTCCGAAGAATCTAAAGCAGCCATCCGGTGTCGAAAAGTCACCGTCCGTCCCCTCAGCATCGTCCGCGGTCGACTTGGGGTCCTTCCCATGCTCTCCCCTGTTGAAGCCTCTAGACATAAACTGCTTCATGAGGTCATAGTCCTTGTATAGATACTTAACGGGGAAGGAATGGTTCGGGCATGGCCCTTCGAGTAGCTTCTCATAGTGGTTCGGAGTACCCTTTGTGGGCTTTTGGGCCCCCTTATGGTCGGCGGTGGCCACGAGTGAGCCCTTACACCGCTACTTGTTCTTTTTTATGACGGGACGGTTGGAGGCGCCTTCGCCGGCGTCCTCGTCCCGCTTCACCTTGCCTGTTAGGCGGTCGAAGATTGCTCTGACCGCCTCTTCGCCCGAGGCGTGGCTTGTGGTGATGTCGGGGAGCTCCTTGGTGGTTTGTAGGCCCTTGTATCCCAACTTGTGAATCAAGGACTCACAGGTGGTCCTAGATTGGAAAGCTCCTATAACGTCGGCATCGGCAAGCAATCACATGGTGAGCGTGGCCCTAGTCGTCGAAAGGGAGGAGCCAGGACACCACCTTAAGATCCAATGACCCGTATACTTCATCGGTGAGGTACTCACCAACGCCAAGGTTCGGTACCCCTAGGTGTAGAAACTTCTATACGCCGTGCTGATGGTGACCCGGAAGCTCCTACACTAATTCACCGACCATGAAGTCTCGGTAGTCACTTCATACCTATTGGGAGACATCATCCACAACCGTGATGCCATAGGATAGATCTCCAAGCGGGCACTCGAACTGATGGGGCATGACATCAGGTATATCCCTCGCACCACTATTAAGTCTTAGGCTCTCGTAGATTTTGTCGCTGAATGGACGAAGGTCCAGCTACCAACCCCAGATGTCACCCACGAGTACTGGATGATGTACTTCGATGGGTCCATAATGGCGCCTAGCTCGGGGGCTGGAGTGGTCTTGATCTCCCCAGATAGGAGCAGGCTCCGCTACGCAATCCGCCTCCACTTTTCGGCCTCAAACAATGCCGCGGAATATGAGGCCCTCATCAATGGACTGCGCATTGCCAACGAGCCCCCTCATGGCAATGCGCAGTCCGCGGTGACTCAGAGTTGGTCATCAACCAAGTGAAGGAGTCCTCGTGCAAAAGCCCCCTCATGGTAGCATACTGCCAGGAGGTGCGCAAGCTCGAGGACAAGTTCTAGAGGATCAAACTACATCATGTCCCCTGAAAGGACAACGATGCCGCCGATTTTCTCGCAAAATTGGCTGCTAGGTGGGTTCCGTCTCCACAGGGGGTCTTCATCAACGACCTTCATGAGCCACCCGCATCCTGGAAGGTCCGATCCAGACACACCCCGATGCCAACCTAGCGCTCAGGGTTCCAACCTCGGCGCCTCCGTGACGATGTCGCCCACCGACGTCGTCGTGGTAGCACTCGATTAAGCCGACTGGCGAGCTCCACTACTCTTCTACCTCCTTGAGGAGGTTCTCCCACCCAAAAGGACTAAAGCACGATGGATCGCTCGATGTGCCAAGATGTTCATCGCATACGGTAACAAACTTTACAAACAAAGTCCGTCGGGAGTACTCATGAAGTGCGTCCCTATCGACTAAGGGAAATAGCTCGTCCTCAAGGTCTATGTCGGAATCCGTGGACATCACACGGCCCCAAGGTCGCTGGTCGAAAAAGCCTTTCGCCAAGGTTTTTCTGGCCCACCACACTACAAGATGTAGAGGAGGTCGTCCGCAGGTGCGAGCGATGCCAGTTCTACGCTCGGCAAACTCATTTGTAGGCACAGGAGCTCCAAACCATCCCCATCACTTGGCCATTCATGGTCAGGGGCCTCGACATGGTAGGACCCCTTAAAAAGGGCTCGGGTGGCTTCACTCACCTACTCGTAGCAGTGGACATATTCACCAAGTGGATAGAGACGAAGCCCATCACCAACATTCGTTCGAAAAAGGCGGTCAAGTTCTTCCTTGACATCATCTATCAGTTTTGGCATTCCTAACTGTATCATCACTGGCCATGGAACTAACTTCACCGGGAAGAAGTTCCTAGACTTATGTGATGGATACGTCATTAGGATTGACTAGGCCTCGGTCGGACATCTGCGTACTAATGGTTAGGTCAAGCGAGCCAATGTCATGGTCCTTTAAGGACTCAAGCCACGCATCTTCGACTGACTCAACAAGCATGCCGGGCGATGGGTCACAGAGGTCCCAGTGATCCTCTAGAGCCTAAGAATGACCCTGAACCGATCCATAGGGTTCACCCCCTTTTTCCTGGCCTACAGAGCTGAAGCAGTGCTGCCCTCCCACCTCAACCATGGTGCCCCAAGAGTGAAGCCCTTCGACCATGACTGAGCCGCGGAGGCTCAGCAAGACGCGGTCTTCCTGCTTGAGGAGGCTCGCGAGACAATTGTCATCCGCTCCGCTCGCTACCAACAAACTCTCCGTAGGTACCATGAAGGAAAGATCAGAGGGAGGATCCTTGAGGTTGGAGACCTCGTGCTCCGAAGAACCCAATCAACCAAGGAGAAACATAAACTCTCTCCGCCTTGGGAAGGACCCTATACGGTGACCGAAGTGATCCGACTGGGCACCTACCGATTGAAGGACGACAACGGCAACGTTCTCACCAACACTTGGAACATCGAACAATTACGTCGTTTCTTCCCATAAAAATTCGGTGTTACCATTTTCTTTCATTTAACGTTTGCTCCTAGAAGCACCACAGCCCGAACACTTTTGGCCCGGGTTGCTCGGGGTCTCCACGAGGGTGCGATACCACTTCTCTTTTTTGCTATCATATAGTAAATAATTTTTAGCCGAACAAAAGGGTAGTCCACTCCTTTAATTACCCTACGTAACTTTGTTTTAAACTCCCAACTGATCACACCCTGCCACGACCTACGATAACGAGCAGCTGAGCCTCGTGGGCCACGCACGGGTTCTTAAGGTTGCAGCCTACGGGTCAAACGGGTAGGTGCGAAAAGGAAAGGATAAAAAATAGAGCTATGCTAGGGTAAAAACAAAGAACGGATGGGACAAGCTTCCCCTCACAAAGTGATTCATCACAAAATGAAATTGATGTATTCATGAATACAAACTATTCATATGGGGACTCCCCCACGAACTTAACTTTTACATTTGCTAACTACTTCTACTCTAATTTCTACTGTGGCCGCCCAGTGGTATTGGTAGACGGCGCGACCGACGATGATAAGGGCTGCTCGCTCTCCGACGGGGCGACGTTCGGTTTAGTCAGAGGCGGGACGATGCTCGCTTTTGATCCGTCCTCCACTCCATCCACCGGCTAGGTGTCATCTTCTTGATGCACGCCTTTAACCACACTCGCACGGCGACCCTCCATCACCCACTGCGTGGAGACTTGCTCGGCCACCAATAGTGCATGTGCCAGCAAGCTTTCCCCGAGCGCATGGATGGCGTCCGCGCTCAAGCCGTCGGCATACCTGCTATAGATGGTGACAAAGTCCAAGTTAGGGTGGTGCGTCGCCACTGAGGTCAGCACCCCCGATGTTCCATAGAACATCCCATCCAAGATGAGTGCCCAAACCTCGTTCGGGACCTCCGCCAGCTGGATGGCGGGCGTGCTGGTGCTCGGCGTCGACCCGAACACCTCCGAGATGACGACCTGGGCGACATTGCAGATCTGGTTGAGCTCCCCCTCGAATGGCACGTTGCTCTTCAAGGGACTTAGCCAGTGCCTCCATACTCCGACCAATTGCCACCTTGGCTGTCTCCAGCTCTCGCTCCAGTGATCCAACCCTTCCGCCCAGTTCTGGAAGAAGGACAACAAGCTCAGAAGCAAGGGAAAGAATAAACCAAGACATCAACCAAAGATGGAACAGATACATACCGAGGTGGGTGCCTTCAAGGATGGAGAGCCCTTCCTCTTGTTGGGTGACCTTCTCGAACAGTCGGGCATTCGACTCCTCCAGCCCAAGCGCCCACCCCCAGAGTACGAGCACTTCCTGGTCAACCTCCGACCGGGCCTTCCACTCCACCTCTAGAGCCTCCAAAGACTCCTAGAGCACTGCCTCGGTCTCCGCCAGCTGGACCTCTGCCGCCTCGGTCTCCGCCAGCCAAACCTTCGCCGCGTCGAGTCCCCGCTCGGCGGCAGTCGCTCGTTCCACCGCGAGCAGTTTTGCCGCCCGCACTCCCGTCACCTTGGCCACCCGGTCTTAGGACTCATGGCGGTTGGACACCAGCTGGTGCTCGAGCTCACCAACCCATCGCAACATCACAGCCTCCCTCTCCATCCGAGCATGCTCTGCCCGGAGGAAATGAGACTTGCTGCTCGACATCTCCTCTAAACCCTGCAAAGCAAGAAGCAAACATGCTGAAACAACCAACAAGAGACCAAGGAGTTAAGAACAAATGCTTAAAACACAAGAAACTTACCAAGGTCGACTGTAACTGCCTGATGGACGGACTCGACGCGCTCCAAGGCCGCCTTGAGCCTCGCCTTGGTTTGGGCGAAATTGGACTCCATCGCGAGTCCTCTCCCCCCAAGTACGTCCTAGAGCTGCACCTTCTCCTCACCCTGAAGGATGAACTGAGCCTTCCTTGGGTCACCGAGGCAGGGCCACACCAGGTCGTGGGTCACCCCCAACCCGCTGGAAGGCCCAGCCAACGACCAGACCATCGCCAGCTCCTACGATGGTGGGATCGCCGGTGGCTCCACCCTAGCACCTGCCTCGTCGAGGGAGGGGATCTCCATTGCCTCGACCCCATGGGCCGCCAGCGGAAGTTCTGCCTCTGGCCTGACCGCGTCACCCCCCGACACCTCCAGCTTTGACCAGGAGGGCGAGCCGTGCGTCCCTCCACCGGGTGAGGCAGGGAGCCTGGTCTCCCTCGTCTCTTCCACCGTAGCTAGTGTGGGAGGAATCACGAGGGTCACCTCTGACCTAGCCTCCACCATCACCACCAGGATTGCCACCATCACCATCGCTGCTGCTGCCACCGAGCCCATGACCAGCTAGGAGGGCGCAACCCCTAGAGGGGAAGGTTACACCGCCACCAGCCTACTTTCCCTACTTCTCATTGCAACCTGCTGCAAGCTAGGCCTCTACTCCTCCCACACGAGAGGCAGGGCGATGCCCAACCCCATCAATATCTGGCCGCTGTCAACCAAGTACAGGTTAGTCGTGCTAAAAAAACTCAAACTATGAGATCGAAAAGAAACAAAGAAAGCATACCTAGACAAAAATGGTAGGGCCCTAAAACCTCGACCCACTGGCAACGAGCCCACCGGACGAGGACCGCTCACAGGTCGCGACCCGCGCCCCCTCATGTCAAATGAGGGAGGTGCCGACCCGGTTCGTTCCTGATTGGCTGGTGAGTCACCGTGACCGCCGGCTCATAGCGCGCCCACCAGAGCAGTTGTCGGGGCATCCCCCCATTGTGGGCCACACACACGTGCCATCCCCGAAGACACGGGGGTGCGAGCCCGCTCCTCTGACCACCCGGCCTGCCCCGCCGTGCCCAGAGTAGGTGGGGGCAAGTCCAACGTTGCCTTCGAAGGGCGCGGCGACCGCGTCCGCTTTGCCTCTCGCTCGACGGTGGCATCCGAGCTCGCGGTGTGCTTCCTCGACACGGGAATGTCGCCACGCCTCTCCGTGTCTTGCCCACCGCTGACAGATGTGGCCGCAGGCTCGTGATGCTCCACTAAGGTTGCGACGACCTCCTTGCCTCCCTCATCTTCGGAAGAGCTCGTGTCGCCACCCATCTCCGTAGGCTCCTCTGACTCGAGCTCCGCCTCCACATCACTCCTATTTTCCCCTGCCCGCACCCGCCGGGCGATCTCCTTCTCCTTCTGGTGCCAACGTCGAGCCTTCTCGGCTCTCTTCTTCTTCCTGCCATTCGCCGCCTCCTTCTAGGTAGCTTGCTGAGCCGCGCCCTCCGACCCCCTCGGGAGATGCGGCCGGGATTTGTAACCGGCAAGCCCCTACGAAAACAGATGACTCAAAGTCAGAATACGGGAGAGCAAAAGGGAAAAACATGAAATAAGGAGAAGGGAGCGTACCAGAGTGGACTGCTTCTCGGCGTGGAGGGGTCTGTGCTTTCCTTCAAGGGACTCCTTGTTCCTCGGCTGTAGCACCCGGTTGAGCCGACTCCAGACCTCGTCCTTCGCCAGCTCCTCCGGCGACGCATGGTCGGGATCCATCGGGCCAGAGTACCTCCACATCGGCCACCTCCTCTCTGCCAGCGGGGCGACCCGATGGCGGAAGAAGGTGTGGAACACCCGCAGACTGTCATGGCCATTCTGCACCAGCTTCTGGAGCTCTGCCTCGATGACCTCCAACTTGTTTTGCCAACTAGAGGGCCCCCATGACCAACTCTCCTGCCTCTTCGGCCTCCTTCCGATGAGTGGCGGGAATGGCGCCTCCGCTGGGTTCCTGATATAGAACCACTCCCCATGCCACCCCTAATTGGTGTCGTTGGGGGAGTACATAGGATAGGAGCCCGACGGCCTCGACTTCTTCTACGGGGCAAAACCCCCCACCGGTGCGGTCCTAGGTGGCTTCCCCTCCAACAAAGCTCATCCGGTGAAGATTCACCGGAAGAGGTCCACGTGCGGCTCCATCCTGAGGAAGGCCTCATAGACAGTGATGAAGCCGGCAACGTGTAGCACCCTAGTCTGATTGAGGTGCTACAGCTCTAGGCCCCACTCATTAAGAAGCCCACGTAGGAACTAGTGCATGGGATATCCAAGCCCGCGCTCATAGAAGGCGAGGAAGGATACGACCTCGTCGGCCCGAGGTCATAGAATGGTTTCTCCCGGCGCAGGAGCCCTCCAGTGCGCCACCTCCTTCGGCGGGAGCAGCCCCTTCTCAGCGAAGGTGGCCAGCACCGCCTTGTCCACATTGGATGGCCTCTAGCTTGACATCGCGCTTCGCACTCACGAACAGATCTGTGAGTTCTACTCTCCCTCGCTTTACCCTCTCTCACTTAGGAACCGCCGCGGCACATGAACATGCTTGGTGAAAAGGAAGAAGGAGGAGGAGCAGCGGTTGGAGAATAGGTGAAGGATTGGGACGAAAACCCTCTCCCTTCCCCTATTTAAGGAGGAGATGCGACAGTTAGAGAAAGGCGAAGGATCAGGGCGAAAAACCCTGTCCCTTCCCCCATTCGAGGAGGAGACACGACAGTTGGAGAAAGATGAAGGATTGGGGCAAAAAACCCTCTCCCTTCCCCCATTCAATGTGGATGGGATACGGTGGGACGTGTCCTGACTGATGGGATGCGCCCTGCGCAACGAAATGATGCCTGGTTAGATGGGACATGGCCTAGGCATGGTCCATCACTACCGCATGCCGGGCGTAGGAAACAAGGCACAACCGCACGCAGACGACCCTCCGCCTCGCCAAGCCGGACATGGAAGAGCCCAACGATGGGATCCCCGTCAAGGAGAGACCAATGGGCTTCCTGAGTTGATTGGAGGGCTCAGACGACTACCGAGAGACAGGTAAGGAGCAGTGGAACGCCCCATGTGGGCCATGCCATTTCCATCACAAATGACGAACACGGATCCCATCCGGACATCTTCGATAAAAGCTCCTCAAAACCCATCACTCGAGTCATCAAGGTAACTTTACCAAACCGTATTACTTTATTTTTTGATGCATGATCATTCATCTATACAATCATACACGCATTCACACATTCATCCATGCAATTATTCATTCATCCCATACATCCAAAGCATTGCATATGCAATTGATGCATCACAACGCTTCGTGTTGCGTCACGAAACGATAGTCGCCTCATTGAACATGAGCAACGACCGACTGGGGTTTGAAGGCTGGCCTGCGAAGGGCTCGAGGCTGCCTCATGTCAAACAGAGCCAGGGGAGAAAACACAGATGAACCCTAGCGGCCCATGCTCAATCTGCCCAGAAGGAGACAGGGTCATCTCGACCTTCTCGTTCGATCCTAACCTCAAGCCATGCCCATAGAATCTCCATCGAGGGGAGGCCAGCGGCCCACCTGAGTCGGTCTCTAGAATGACATGGACATCTACTAGGAGGCAGGTTAAGGAGCAGTGGAATGCCACATGAGGGCAATGCTGACCCTGTCACGGACGATGGACCCGGATTCCACTCGAACACGCCCGTTAGTGAGCTCACCAAGCACGTCACTCGAGCCATCGAGGCAAGCGACGTTAGCTCAGCCCCTCCAATTGTGGAAACCACGGACAGGGTAACGCACGGAACTAGACCAACCCCTACCAAGCCCAATGGGGCTCAGGGGCTTAGGTCGCCCAGCGCTGACTCGGAAAAACAACCGACCGCGCAAATCGTGGGTGAAACAAACATGGGCAAACGCCCGAACAGCAGAAAATGTAGGAGTCTATGGCGCCAAGAAAGAGTACCAAGATATTTAGCCTCCAACCGACTCGCCAGTCGAACGCAGGTTCGGGGGCTACACCCACCGGCTGTGCTCGCACACACCTGTTGGCAAGTCGAAAACCCCCCAGACGATTCTGCCCAAATCGCCTGGGGCTCGGGGGCGACACCCACCGGGTGCGCTTCGTCGCACCTGTTGGCAAATCAAAAAAACCCTAGACGATTCTGCCCAAATCGCCCGAGGGCTTGGGGGATACACCCATCGGATGCGCTCGCTGACAAAACAAAGAAATCCCCCAGACGATTCTACCTGAATCGCCTGGGGTGTTGGGGGATCCTATCGGGTTCATAAACCCGGGGTCCCTAATGGGCCTGCTTCCCAGCAAAAATCTTAGCCTAGCAAATGACATTGCGGATGACGCGCAACTCCTGGGCCGGCCCATATACCTAACGATAGGTCGGAAGAGTGATCTTGTCTCCGACCGAAACGCTTCTGACTCTAACCTTCCTCTCCGACCGGAAGGCCTGGCCAAGGATGGTGATGCTCGCTTCTGACTCTGACCCACCTCTCTGACTGAAAGGCCTAGCCAAGGAGGGGAGACGCTCGCTTTCGACTCCGACCCGCCGCTCTGACCGGAAGGCCTGGCCAAGGAGGGGTCACACTCGCTTCTGACTCCGACCCACGTCTCTAACCGAGAACACACCAAACCTCTGGTTGTGGCTTTTTCTCCGACCAGCGTGGTTGGAGCCAACTGGGAATGACCGAACAGGGATGCCCACTCGGTGAGGACCCAAGAAATCAGGCGGAGCAGATAAGGTAAGGTGCACAAGTCAACCACAATACCAAGGACTGTACCCTGCACACCTGCAGGACAATATTGTTAGGCCTTGTCAGAAGGGTACTTTGTAACCTTCCAGACATGTTAGGACATGAACAGTGTTGTGGGCACCGACATTTGTCCTACAGTATGGTAGGCGTCGACATTTACCATACCAGAAGAACACGATGGAACCAACCACATGCATCAGGGCGTGAACAGTATTGTAGGCGCCAACAAAACGACTCATACCCGACGACATGGGCAACAAGACTAGGTAGCACACACTCCCTCTCTCTCACTTGTAAGGCCGTCCCCTTCATCTATAAAAGGGGATGCGCCCTCTCCCCAAAAGGGGATCGATTTGACGAACAACAAACAACACACGGATCATTCCGACTCACTCTCTGCTAGCTTTAGACATTCTAAAGTTACACAGAGCATACGTTCTAATACTTAGCGCACATAGGAGCTCCCGTCACTCTTGGCCCTTCGGTCCAGAGTCCGATCGGACCTCTGATACCCCCATCTTATTCCCCCTCGTTTGTAACCCCACAACAAACTACGAGCACCTAGGCTCAGGAATAAAGTCATCGATCGACTCAAATTGGACGTAGGGCACATTGCCTGAACCAGTATAAACCCAATGTCATTGAGTGCTAGGCCATATCCGGTCACAACATACGGCAAAACGACAAATATTTACGAGTTGGTCACTTTTTGCACCGACACTCCCCCTGCTGGAGTCAGAGCCGAAGGGCGACTCCGACTCTGTGGCGAGGAGGTCATGGAAAGATTCTACAACATATTTAGTCATCCCCCACTGAACATGATGTGGGCGAGAGAGGGACAGTCATCTCGGGGATGGGTGCGAGAGCTCCATCCCAAACCCTAAAGGGTCCGAATCGGGGTGATGTGTTTTGATGCTTGGTCCGATGTCTCTAATGGGATGCCCTACTTTCCCTTTTATAGGCCAAGGGAAAGTAGGGGTTATAGTGGAGGGAAAATAGGAGAAGAGCGCCGAGTCCTTCCTTCTATGTGTCCACGACGACCTGAGAGACATCACGAGGATGGCTTCACGCCATCCACCCTTGGCGCCATGTGGGTGGCTTGCCGATCATGTATGGCGCTCCACTGCCTAGTGGCCTCGTGGTGAACCGACGGTCAATGTTTGTGTTAGTAAGAGGCTGAAGTGAGCGTGCATGGCCCATCATGGCCATGGGTTATATTGGGGCATGCCGATCACCTCCTCGGTGTCGAGCTTTGACCCAAGGTTTGGACCTAGAGTGGTCGGCAAGTGGTATGGCTCTCCATCGGGTGAGATGGAGCCTCTGCCTGTGTCGGGTGAGGAGAGCCTCGAGGCTCGAGGCGAGGCGAGTGCAGAGGAGGGAGCCAACCTCGGGGTCGTGCAAGGCGAGTGTCCTGGGAACTTTGACAACAATGCATATGTTCGGTGTTGGGCGAGGAGTAACCCTTAAGAAGTCGTGGCCTCGTGTCAGCGAGGTGCCAACCCTCGGGGGTCGAAGAGGGGAGCCACCCCCCTTTGACAACAATCATGTTCCGGTAACTTAAGAAGTTTCGTGCGGGGATCACGTTATTTTCAGAAAGCGGGATCATTAGTCATTGTAGTATTACAACAGTTTATTCAAATAGACACATCGGAGTAAAAGTAGCGGAAGACTTACAATAACATAGTTTACAAACCATTTGTTTCAAACCATACAACTAAGTTCGATATTAATACAAACCAAAGTAGTGGAGCGGCATTATAATATAATACAAAACACACAATGAGGCTGCCTCGCCTAAGGGCCACACAATTACTTCTCAACGTCATCACAAGGTACAACTATCATGCAAAGACGATCCAAAACAGATCTCGCTCATGAGGCTCACCGCAACAAGGGTCAATCGAACCACGAGTACAAAAGTACTCAACAAGACTTAACCAAAATAAGAACCGATAACTCGGGAATGCATGGGGCTCGTGGATTCAAGGTATGGTTTTAGCAATAATCAAAGTTATTTTTGCGTAAAAGCTCTTTGACAAAATTCTTTGTTTCAACAGTTTAAACTTCATAAAATCATATACAAAGATGACACGATCCGTAATGAGATCATGAAACTTCATATCCAACACCTTCATCAACCATTCTCAAGTTCTAGTTATTAATTACTACGATGATGAATAGTGAGTTGAGTCTCTATAACCGAGGAGCAACGACGATTTGAACCGATTATAATCCCAGCTGGGGATTCCAGACCACACGACATATGCAGGTCCCTGACCTACATATACCAACCTATTCTCGGATCCTCTAAAACAAGAACGGGTCCGCGCCACCCGAGAATACGATACTCCACCAATCCAGCCCATTGCCACGTGGGTACACGCTATTCCGCCATCTCTCCACTCCCGGTCAAGGCGAGTAGCCATTCTCGTAATAGAATTGCCAAGTTCGGGCTTACTAGGAGTATGTGGTTAGTACTACAAATTCTCACCTCATGCAATTCAACAACGGACGTGCCTTAATCGACCACAGTGGAAGATCCCGCTCACAAGACCTCCATGTCTTGTGGCTCACACACACCGAGTCCGCCTTGGGTCTAGATTTATTACTCCACATTCCCATATCACATGCTAACATAATTAACCAATGTTCCATTTAAAACTTGCGGTGGCGGTAGTCACCGACTTCATCGTTCTCACGATAGCTAAGCAAAACTAGGCATATACTGAGTTCAAAAGCGGTAATATGGTAAATATGGAATAACAAGGGTGGTAATGCACCAATTAGGCTCTTACTTAATTCTTAATCACTTAATGCAGTAACGGAAAGCAAAAGCGAAATTAATTTGTAAAACATAAGGTAGGGTTGTATGCATCCGGGGCTTGCCTTCGTTGACGGAAAAGTCCGGCTCCTGCGATGTTTCACAAGTCTTCGATCCGACCTCAACAGACAGATCAACCTCCTCCGCAACTTGATTAACTACCACGTGTTCACCTTCGTTTACTACACGTAGTAACATTGCCATGTTTAACATGATGCATAATATGAAACATGATGCTCGATGATGGATGCAAAAATTAATAAATTGGATACAATTTTCCTTCGCAGTACAGTTACAAACCAAACTAACCAAACCATATTCGTAACTGATGTGACCACGCCAGCACCGATCACTTTGGTGAACTCTCCGACCACTATGGTGGACTATCTGACCACTATGGTGAACTATCCGACCACTACGGTGAACTATCCGACCACTACGGTGAACTATCCGACCACTACGGTGAACTATCCGACCACTACGGTGAACTATGCGGAGCAAAGATCGCGTCGGTGAGGGAGAAACCGCGATCGCGAGTGATCAAAATGAGTAAACAACAATCGATTAAGGACTACTGAGATCGAAACGGTTGTAGTAGTACCTTGATGCATAACGGCGGCTCCGAAGGGCTCTCGGCCGCGATGACACGCCCATGGCGGTGAAGTTCTTGACCTCGAGGAAGAAAGACGTGGATGGCGAGTTCTCGGCAATTTCAGCGACCAATGTTAGTCATTTGGATTCGCAAGGAAAAGAGCGGAACTAGGGACGGCCTTTACCGAGAGATGGCAACAATACGGGGGAGACGATGCGAGCTTGATGGACCGATGACAACGGCGGTGGTGAAAACAAAGGAAGAAGAAAAACGACGATGACGACGTCTTGGTACTTATAGCGCGGCGCAGAAGCTCAAGGAAGCCATGACGGAGCCGTTTCCGTGCCAGCGCGACATCAAGGACGGCCACGATGCGCCTAGAACGCCGAAGAAGGTCCGACGGCAATGTAGCTTAGGCGGTGAACACTGTTCACAGGAATTACAAAATTGCCATACGCCAAAATTCACAAATTACTCTCAAATTTTCATAACAACTCAAAAATCTCCAAAACAAAAGTTGTTCAAAATCGAAAGTTCTACTACTTTGCTTCTATAACCATCTCCTAATTCGGTCTAGATTTTGAAATGAACTTTTGAATTTGAATAGGAAATTTAATCTAATTACGCCTTTTTGAATTACTCAAAATTTTTCTAAACAACTTTGAAAAACTCCAAAACAAACTTTGCATAACTTGCCAAGCTCTACACTTTTGCTTTTGGGATCAACCCCAAATTATGCTTAGATTTTGAAATGGATTTTCAGGGTAGGATTTAAATGCTGAAACGCGGGGTTTTCTCGAAAAATTCAAAATCCAAACAAACTTTGAACTAGAGTCAACCAATACAATTCAACACATACCACATGAATATAAACTTGTTTTAGTGTATGCATCTCAAAGTTTTCACCAAATGCCAAATGCTTTGCAATGCATATGATGACATGTCAGGTTTTAGTATTTTAAACACCCGAGGTGTTACGGAGCCACCCTCGGGGTCAGGCAAGGAGGAGCCAGCGCTTGGCTTTGGTATCGAGGCGAGGCGGAGCCACCCTCGGGTGTCCTCGGGGAACTTTGACAACAATGCATATGTTTCCGGTAACTTAAGAAGTCTGTCGGGTGTCCTCGGGAACCCCGAATCATGCACGATTTCGAAGCGGGATCACGTTCTGAGTCATTGTAGTATTACAACAGTTTATTCAAATAGACACATCAGAGTAAAAGTAGCGGAAGACTTACAATAACATAGTTTACAAACCATTTGTTTCAAACCGTACAACTAAGTTCGATATTAATACAAACCAAAGTAGTGGAGCGGCATTATAATATAATACAAAACACACAATGAGGCTGCCCTGCCTAAGGGCCACACAATTACTTCTCAACGTCATCACAAGGTACAACTATCATGCAAAGACGATCCAAAACAGATCTCGCTCATGAGGCTCACCGCAACAAGGGTCAAGCGAACCACGAGTACAAAAGTACTCAACAAGACTTAACCAAAATAAGAACCTGATAACTCAGGAATGCGGGCTCGAGGATTCAAGGTATGGTTTTAGCAATAATCAAAGTTATTTTGCGTAAAAGCTCTTTGACAAAATTCTTTGTTTCAACAGTTTAAACTTCATAAAATCATATACAAAGATGACACGATCCGTAATGAGATCATGAAACTTCATATCCAACACCTTCATCAACCATTCTCAAGTTCTAGTTATTAATTACTACGATGATAAATAGTGAGTTGAGTCTCTATAACCGAGGAGCAACGACGATTCGAACCGATTATAAACCCAGCTGGGGATTCCAGACCACACGACATATGCGAGGTCCACGACCTACATATACCAACCTATTCTCGGATCCTCTAAAACAAGAACGGGTCCGCGCCACCCGAGAATCTGAGTACTCCACCAATCCAGCCCATTGCCACGTGGGTACACGCTATTCCGCCATCTCTCCACTCCCAAAGGCGCGAGTAGCCATTCTCGTAATAGAATTGCCAAGTTCAAAGCTTACGGAGTATGTGGTTAGTACTACAAATTCTCACCTCATGCAATTCAACAACGGACGTGCCTTAATCGACACAGTAAAGGAAAGATCCCGCTCACAAGACCTCCATGTCTTGTGGCTCACACACACCGAGTCCTACTTGGGTCTAGATTTATTACTCCACATTCCCATATCACATGCTAACATAATTAACCAATGTTCCATTTAAAACTTGCAGGTGGAAGGTAGTCACCGACTTCATCGTTCTACGCATAGCTAAGCAAAACTAGGCATATACGAGTTCAAAACTGGTAATATGGTAAATATGGAATAACAAGGGTGGTAATGCACCAATTAGGCTCTTACTTAATTCTTAATCACTTAATGCAGTAACGGAAAGCAAAAGCGAAATTAATTTGTAAAACATAAGGTAGGGTTGTATGCATCCGGGGCTTGCCTTCGTTGACGGAAAAGTCCGGCTCCTGCGATGTTTCACAAGTCTTCGATCCGACCTCAACAGACAGATCAACCTCCTCCGCAACTTGATTAACTACCACGTGTTCACCTTCGTTTACTACACGTAGTAACATTGCCATGTTTAACATGATGCGTAATATGAAACATGATGCTCGATGATGGATGCAAAAATTAATAAATTGGATACAATTTTCCTTCGCAGTACAGTTACAAACCAAACTAACCAAACCATATTCGTAACTGATGTGACCACGCCAGCACCGATCACTTTGGTGAACTCTCCGACCACTATGGTGGACTATCCGACCACTATGGTGAACTATCCGACCACTACGGTGAACTATCCGACCACTACGGTGAACTATCCGACCACTACGGTGAACTATCCGACCACTACGGTGAACTATGCGGAGCAAAGATCGTCGGTGAGGGAGAACCGCGATCGCGCAGTGATCAAAA
Source organism: Miscanthus lutarioriparius (assembly GCA_904845875.1). Lineage (NCBI taxonomy): Eukaryota > Viridiplantae > Streptophyta > Magnoliopsida > Poales > Poaceae > Miscanthus > Miscanthus lutarioriparius. Next base: position 107,230,440 of record CAJGYO010000005.1, read on the forward strand.
TGAGTAAACAACAATCGACTAAGGACTACAAAGATCGAAACGAAGGCTGTAAGTACACCGACATGCACAACGGCTCACGAAGAAGGGCTCGCCACGATGACACGCCCGCAGCGGTGAAGTTCTTGACCTCGAGGAAGAAAGACGTGGACGGCGAGTTCTCGGCAATTCAAAGCGACCAATGTTAGGTAATTTGGATTCGCAAGGAAAAGACGGAACTAGGACGGCCTTTACGAGAGAGATGGCAACAATACTGGGGGAGACGATGCGAGCTTGATGGACCGATGACAACGGCGGTGGTGAAAACAAAGGAAGAAGAAAAACGACGATGACGACGTCTTGGTACTTATAGCGCGGCGCAGAAGCTCAAGGAAGCCATGACGGAGCCGTTTCCGTGCCAGCGCGACATCAAGGACGGCCACGATGCGCCTAGAACGCCGAAGAAGGTCCGACGGCAATGTAGCTTAGGCGGTGAACACATTTCTGGGAATTACAAAATTGCCATACGCCAAAATTCACAAATTACTCTCAAATTTTCATAACAACTCAAAAATCTCCAAAAACAAAAGTTGTTCAAAATCGAAAGTTCTACTACTTTGCTTCTATAACCATCTCCTAATTCGGTCTAGATTTTGAAATGAACTTTTGAATTTGAATAGGGAAATTTAACGAATTACGCCTTTTGAATTACTCAAAATTTTTCTAAACAACTGAAAAACTCCAAAACAAACTTTGCATAACTTGCCAAGCTCTACACTTTTGCTTTTGGGATCAACCCCAAATTATGCTTAGATTTTGAAATGGATTTCGTGGTAGGATTTAAATGCTGAAACGCGGGGTTTTCTCGAAAAATTCAAAATCCAAACAAACTTTGAACTAGAGTCAACCAATACAATTCAACACATACCACATGAATATAAACTTGTTTTAGTGTATGCATCTCAAAGTTTTCACCAAATGCCAAATGCTTTGCAATGCATATGATGACATGTCAGGTTTTAGTATTTTAAACACCCGAGGTGTTACACGGAGCCACCCTCGGGGGTCAGGCAAGGAGGAGCCCGCGGCTTTGGTATCGGGCGAGGCGGAGCCACCCTCGGGTGTCCTCGGGGAACTTTGACAACAATGCATATGTTCCTGGTAACTTAAGAAGTCTGTCGGGTGTCCTCGGGGAACCCCGAATCATGCACGATTTCCGAGCAGGATCACGTTACAGAGTCATTGTAGTATTACAACAGTTTATTCAAATAGACACATCAGAGTAAAAGTAGCGGAAGACTTACAATAACATAGTTTACAAACCATTTGTTTCAAACCGTACAACTAAGTTCGATATTAATACAAACCAAAGTAGTGGAGCGGCATTATAATATAATACAAAACACACAATGAGGCTGCCCTGCCCAAGGGCCACACAATTACTTCTCAACGTCATCACAAGGTACAACTATCATGCAGCACGATCCAAAACAGATCTGCTCATGAGGCTCACCTGCAACAAGGGTCAACGAACCCTGAGTACAAAAGTACTCAACAAGACTTAACCAAAATAAGAACTGATAACTCAGGAATGCAGGCTCAGGGATTCAAGGTATGGTTTTAGCAATAATCAAAGTTATTTTGCGTAAAAGCTCTTTGACAAAATTCTTTGTTTCAACAGTTTAAACTTCATAAAATCATATACAAAGATGACACGATCCGTAATGAGATCATGAAACTTCATATCCAACACCTTCATCAACCATTCTCAAGTTCTAGTTATTAATTACTACGATGATGAATAGTGAGTTGAGTCTCTATAACCGAGGAGCAACGACGATTCGAACCGATTATAAACCCAGCTGGGGATTCCAGACCACACGACATATGCAGGTCCCTGACCTACATATACCAACCTATTCTCGGATCCTCTAAAACAAGAACGGGTCCGCGCCACCCGAGAATACAGTACTCCACCAATCCAGCCCATTGCCACGTGGGTACACGCTATTCCCGCCATCTCTCCACTCCAAAGTCATGAGTAGCCATTCTCGTAATAGGAATTGCCAAGTTCGGGCTTACGGAGTATGTGGTTAGTACTACAAATTCTCACCTCATGCAATTCAACAACGGACGTGCCTTAATCGACACAAAGGAAGATCCCGCTCACAAGACCTCCATGTCTTGTGGCTCACACACACCGAGTCCGCCTTGGGTCTAGATTTATTACTCCACATTCCCATATCACATGCTAACATAATTAACCAATGTTCCATTTAAAACTTGCGGTGGCGGTAGTCACCGACTTCATCGTTTCACGCATAGCTAAGCAAAACTAGGCATATACGAGTTCAAAACTGGTAATATGGTAAATATGGAATAACAAGGGTGGTAATGCACCAATTAGGCTCTTACTTAATTCTTAATCACTTAATGCAGTAACGGAAAGCAAAAGCGAAATTAATTTGTAAAACATAAGGTAGGGTTGTATGCATCCGGGGCTTGCCTTCGTTGACGGAAAAGTCCGGCTCCTGCGATGTTTCACAAGTCTTCGATCCGACCTCAACAGACAGATCAACCTCCTCCGCAACTTGATTAACTACCACGTGTTCACCTTCGTTTACTACACGTAGTAACATTGCCATGTTTAACATGATGCGTAATATGAAACATGATGCTCGATGATGGATGCAAAAATTAATAAATTGGATACAATTTTCCTTCGCAGTACAGTTACAAACCAAACTAACCAAACCATATTCGTAACTGATGTGACCACGCCAGCACCGATCACTTTGGTGAACTCTCCGACCACTATGGTGGACTATCCGACCACTATGGTGAACTATCCGACCACTACGGTGAACTATCCGACCACTACGGTGAACTATCCGACCACTACGGTGAACTATCCGACCACTACGGTGAACTATGCGGAGCAAAGATCGTCGGTGAGGGAGAACCGGCGACTGCAGTGATCAAAATGAGTAAACAACAACTGACTAAGGACTACAGCATCGAAACGAAGCTGTAAGTACACTTGATCTGAGATAACGGCTCACCGAAGGGCTCGCCACGATGACACGCGCCGCAGCGGTGAAGTTCTTGACGACCTCGAGGAAGAAAAGCGTGGACAGCGAGTTCTCGGCAATTTCAAAGCGACCAATGTTAGTGGCATTTGGATTCGCAAGGAAAAGACGGAACTAGGACGGCCTTTACCGAGATGGCAACAGCATTTGGGGAGGCGATGCGAGCTTGATGGACCGATGACAACGGCGGTGGTGAAAACAAAGGAAGAAGAAAAGCAGCGATGACGACGTCTTGGTACTTATATAGCGGTTGAAGCTCAAGGAAGCCATGACGGAGCCGTTTCCGTGCCAGCGCGACATCAAGGACGGCCACGATGCGCCTAGAACACCGAAGAAGGTCCGACGGCAATGTAGCTTAGGCGGTGAACACTGTTCACAGGAATTACAAAATTGCCATACGCCAAAATTCACAAATTACTCTCAAATTTTCATAACAACTCAAAAATCTCCAAAAACAAAAGTTGTTCAAAATCGAAAGTTCTACTACTTTGCTTCTATAACCATCTCCTAATTCGGTCTAGATTTTGAAATGAACTTTTGAATTTGAATAGGGAAATTTAACGAATTACGCCTTTTTGAATTACTCAAAATTTTTCTAAACAACTTGAAAAACTCCAAAAACAAACTTTGCATAACTTGCCAAGCTCTACACTTTTGCTTTTGGGATCAACCCCAAATTATGCTTAGATTTTGAAATGGATTTTCAGGGTAGGATTTAAATGCTGAAACGGGGTTTTCTCGAAAAGTTCAAAATCCAAACAAACTTTGAACTAGAGTCAACCAATACAATTCAACACATACCACATGAATATAAACTTGTTTTAGTGTATGCATCTCAAAGTTTTCACCAAATGCCAAATGCTTTGCAATGCATATGATGACATGTCAGGTTTTAGTATTTTAAACACCCGAGGTGTTACACGGAGCCACCCTCGGGGGTCAGGCAAGGAGGAGCCCGCGGCTTTGGTATCGGGCAAGGCGGAGCCCACGGCCTCAGTGTTGGCCGAGGTGGAGCCAACCCTCAAGGGCCAGGCGAGGTGGAGTTTGCGTAACTGAGGGTCGGTTGGAGCTATAGTCACGCTCTTGACTGCTCAGATGAATCAATGTTGATGGTTATTAGCTCCTCCTATTCGGGTACCCTGGTATTGGTCCCCGACAAAACTATTGCGGTGGGAGGCAGAGGACATTAGATGATGGAGAAGAGACATAGAGAGGAGGCTGCAGAAAAGGAGCACAAGGAAGAGAAGGAAAGGAGGCGTGTTGCTACGTACACGGAGGAGAAGGAGAAGAAGCTTGAGCATGCACGCCGAGCGAAAGCAGCGATGGAGGAGAATCTCGATGCCCTAAGGAAGGGAAAGTGGCCTCGTTGCACTCAGTAGTCTCCATTACTTGCTAGTTCTATGGTTTATTCATGAACAATGTTGTCTACTGTTGGACTTTTCATTATGTTGTCATGTAATGCACTTTAAGTATGGGCATGCTTAGGTCATGTACTGCGTTATTTAGTTTGTCGACACATACTTCTAGTATTATTGTGTTGTTTAATGTGTTATAGTATTGGACTTTTCATTATGTAGTTATTTTCTTTATTTGTGGTCATAATATTCAGTTTAATATTGCGGACGTAGCGAAATGTGATCACGTGGTACAAACAAAACCTAACAAAGTAGAGCATTATATAATTCAACACACACAACACATGAAATGGCATGTGAGAACATGTACCGAACTAGGGTACAGAGGTCCTGAACTAAACCTAACGTGCCTTATGTTTGAAGCGAACAACAAGCACACGAAATGACATGTGAGAATATATAACAAACAAGGGTACATAGTTTCTTCGACTAAACCTAACATGCCTTAGGTAATTAAACCAAACAACAAACACATGTAATTGCCATGTGAATAAGATAGGGTTGTCCTAGTAGTGTGGTCACATAGCAAATTGTGTTGTACCTTCTCCATAGTAGCCTCCCATTGTTGGTGGTGGTGGTAGCGGGGGTGATGGTGGAGCCCCTTGTTCTTGTGGTTAGGGCAGGTGCAATATGAACTTGCACCACTGTTTTTGTCGTCGTCTTTGTCTTTCTTGTACCCGCTGCTAACTTCCCTTTGTAGATCAAAGATTTGGTCCTGCAGGTAGTAGATGTATTGCTTATGTGGATAAATTGGTCGAGCATCGACCCACCTAGTGAACCCACATTTTTCTTCGGACTTGGAATATTACAATAAGTATGTCCTATGAGTTGTAAGGGTATTCAAGAAACATATTTAACAAACAAAATGTAATAGCAATTACCCATGCTCGTGGGCATTTGAAGAAGCGACTACCTCCGTCGATCCCCTCGGTTAACATCTGCACTAAGCAGTCCTCACCATGCATTCGTTTTGGCCAATCTCCCTTCCTATTATCGTATCCTCTGAGAGGGCACTCTTTAATGAAATCACTCTTGCTCTCGGGGGGAAACTGATACACTGGTTCCTCAAAGAAATCAGGCCTAAGAGACCCCTCCCACACAATGGGAGTTCCCTTTGTCTCCCCCTTTCCTCTCCCACTCCCGAAACCCTTTCCTATAGATGACCCTCCAGACATTCCTACTCCAACAAAACCGAATACTAGTTTGGTTTTCCTTTTGGTTAGCAATGCATCCTAGAACGCATATATATAAGCGGAGGCAGGTTTGCTAGCCGTTGTATTGTGCTGTAAATGCTCCTGAAAAGTCTACTCAGAATCACTGAAAAGCCTACATCATAGGACACTGGAGAGCCTAGATTTCATGACTGAAAAGCCTATTCGATTTTAGACTTCAATCACTATTTCGAAGGACACTGAAAAGTCTATTCGACGGTGACATGACTAAAAGCCTATTCGATTTCAGACTTCAATCACGTTCAGTTCTTTTGCATAAAATGGAAGGAAAAAAAAGAAAATCTCGACCAATGTGGTACATAATCATGTTCGGTTCTTTTGCATGAAAGAAAAGATAATCTCAACCAATGCGGTAGGCAGAGAGGCATACATGCATACTCAGCAAAAAACAAATTGATTACTTAATGAACCGAAAAAACTGATGGCGCTGATTAATATGTACTTTAGGCAAAAAAAAATCAGCAAAATTTCTCCTATTTTTTATGCAATCCATATACAAATATGAGATGAATATTTAACCTCAATACAACATGTTCAAACATACAAATATATGCCACATTCATCTGAAACCATATACATGAGCATATTAATAGTCCACACAATCCATAATTATAGTCCACACAGTGAGAAATGGGGTTCCTCTCCCACGCCTCGTTCTTTCGAGTATCTGATCAATAACCATCCTATGCCTCGTCCACTTCCTTGATCCACGCTTGTTCCAACGGTAAGCTGAATCCGCAATGTACTTTGACCCATCATATGGAGGCCACTCTCTAGGGTCCTAGAAAGGCACGAAGCAGGGGCTCCATGTGTGCACAAGCGTGTCGACACTGAACTCATGAGGTATCTTGCTCTCGATATTATAGTTGCGATGCCTAGCTACTGCCACCAAATGAGAATATACAAAGTGGTACTGCCTTGGTTTACCACAAGTGCATGTGAAATCTTGGAGGATTACCACATGCATCCTCAACTCTCGGACCTCACCGTCGAATGTTGTACCGCCCCTATGCTTGACCTGATAAGTCCCTGTGGCGTGGTCAAAACATGTAACCTCATGTGTGCCAGCCCTTTCATTTGCCTTCTCTAGGTGTGCCTTTGGTTTCGGAGCCCATATCTCTCCATTACTCTACAACTTCAATGCATGGACGTGTCTATCGTTGAACTAGGCAACAAGCTTATAGAAGGTGAATTGAACGATTACATTCATAGGCATACCACGTATCCCCAATAGCAACTTATTGAATGACTCCGCCATGTTGCTGCACTAAAACTCGTACCTCCATCTACCGACATCGTGAGCTCTTGTCCATTTCTCCAAATCCCTCATCAAACCTGTGAGTCATTGTCTACCTTCTGCATTTGATGCGGTTCTACCTGTTCCAACTTTTTCTGAAAGTACTTGTTCTCAAGCTATCGAGCAGCCTCCTAGAATATATCAAAGTTATCCTTCACACTATCCTTCCGGAGTAGATTCTCGGTAAGGGGCCGAGTACACCAACGATGGTGCAAAGGTGCATACCCCTCTGTCTGCTCTCGCATGGCATTAAGTATGCCCTTTTGCCTATCAGATATGACGCCAACCTCCCTGCCAGGCCCAACCACATGTATCCGGACTAGCCTCAAGAACCATCCCCAACTGTCATTGTTCTCCTTCTCAACCAAAGCAAATGACAAAGGAACCAACTTGTTATTCGCGTCATAGGATATGGCTATAAGAAGTGTGCCCTGGTATTTGCCAATCAAGAATGTACCATCAATGGAGAAGACAGGACGATAGTGCCTAAAGGCCTCGACACACTGAGGGAAGCACCAGAAAGCACAGAAGAATATCTGCACTCCATCCTTCCATGCATTTGGTTTTGGGATGTACTCATATTGCATGCCTGGATTCATCACTTTGATTGTATTGAAAAGTACTGGTAGCTCCTATCGACGAAATATGGTCGGCAGTCTACCCAGGGGTATGACCAAGGTAGTAGATTATTGGCAGACAGATGTGCAAGCTACAAACAAGATGGTGACGCAAGACAGACACGAGGTTTTATCCAGGTTCGGCCGCCGTGAAGGCATAATACCTACGTCCTACGTCTGATTGTATTGCTGTATGTCAATGAGAGATGTTTTGAGAGGGGTCCCCTGCCCACCTTATATAGTCTGGGGAGCAGGGTTATAGATCCAGAAACTAATCCTAACTAGTTACAATTGCCATAAGTGGCCGGATAAGGATTCCTATTCTAACCGACCAGGATCTTGCTTGATCTCCAAGTCTACCTCGATTCCTTGCGCGGGACTCTAAGCAAATTGGCCGGGCCGCGCGTCATCTTCTAGTGGGCTAGACCCTCTGGTCCGGGCTAGCCCAATCCTAGCCATAAGGGTATAGGGGTTAATACCCCCACAGCTAGTCCCCGAGCTCCATGTATTATGCTGCGACACGCCGTTCAATCTCCTTCGGCTAATGCGATTCGTCTTAATGTCATCTCCAACTGGTTGAAACATTGACCAAGCAAATGTGCCAAAATTCTGGTCAGAACAGAGAGCAGTAGACCACGATTATAGCCAAAGACTCTGGTTGTCCAAAGAATGCATGGTGCTCTAAAGAAAAAAGAAAAAGATTTCTTTCCTGATAAAGTGTGTCCACTTGTATTTCTGAAAAGAAATGTAAGTAACCCTTGTACAATAGCAGTTATGGCCAATAGTCAGAGCGTAGGGGTCGATAAAATAAACACATTCACCGCAAGGTGAAGTGTGCCCACTTAGTCCCCGAGCCTGGTAGTAGGTGACGCAGGCATGTGGTGCCAGGGTCTAAAAAGAATTCCCAATTAAGTTGAAAATCTAATCGTCGTACAAGCGATACGAGATGCACCGGCAGGTGCATCGTACCGATGTAGTCCCCGAGCTTGCTGGAAGGCGAGATATCAGCCTTGTAGCAAGGTCAAATGAAGAAAAATATCCCAACTGTATGCGAGTCGCTAGTCGCATGTAGTCAAGACGTGAAGTCCCCGAGCTGTGATCGGAGAGTGGTCGAGGCAGTCCCTGAGCACAAGTCAAGGAGTGAGTGATGAAGTCCCTGAGCTATAGTCAGAGAGTGGTCGAGGCAGTCCCCGAGCACGAGAGTGGTCTGGACAGTTCCGGAGCACGATGGTGGTTTGGATAGTCCCCAAGCACAAGAATAGTCGCGATAGTCCCCGAGCACAAGGATAGTCACGACAGTCCCCGAGCACAAGGATAGTCGCGATAGTCCCTGAGCACGGGGGTGGTCGGGACAATCCCCAAGCACAAAAAGTGTGGCAAAAAACCATGTCACTTGTACTATTATTTTATATATTTATTTATTTACTTGTTCTGTCAAGTCCAATCTGACACGTCTGGTCAAAAAAGTAGATGGGTATAACACATCATACTACCTTTTTGTCTTGTCAAGCAAACAGTTGCGTGGCACCTGTCAGTAGGTGTGTCAGCATGGGCCCTCCCACACTGGCAACAAAGAGGCGCATATATTGGCGTAGATCTCGAGGCTGTGAAAACAACCGTCTGCGGCACGTGCGCACGTCTCCCAAGAATCCCGGGCAGACGAAACAACATAACTCTTGGGTTAAATACAGTATAGGATAGGCAAGTTACTATTTACTGAACCCCATTGCCATTCGCAACCGTAGCTTTCTTCTTCCTCTCGCCGACCCTAATACATCCGAAATCGCCACCAATCAATCCGCCGTCATTTTCCCGTTCACCAACAAGGCCAGAGTCATGGCGAAAAGTGGTGCACAGAAGAAAGCAGGGGGTCATGGTGAAGGAATGGTGGAAATCAAAAAGCAATGAGCAGACTATTGAAGACCTCGTCACCATGGGGGTACTCCACAACAATTAGCTCGTAGGATGGCGTGCGCCGGAGGGCGAGGGGTACCCCAATCCACAACCAGGTGAGATCGTGGTGTTCGAAGACTTCTTTAAACAAGGATTTGGGGTTCCGATACATCCTTTTCTTTAGGGGCTCTGTCTTTACTATGAGATTGGGATTTGCAATCTGCATCCCAACTCGATCCTCCTTGTCGCCACTTTCATACATCTTTGCGAAGCATATGGCGGCTTCCAGCCCCATTTCGATTTTTTCTGCCATCTTTTCTGTCTGCGGAAGAAAGGAAGCGGCGGTCGAAGATAGCCGGGGGTGTGTACCTCAACCTCCGTGATGGCATGAAAGCCCAGTACCTGCACTGCCCATGGAATACGTCACTTGACGACTGGTACAAGAAATGGTTCTACATTCATGAAGAGCCGAACACGACCACACTATGCGACGTGGGGTACATTCTGGAGAAGAGGACAAGCTGGTCAGAGAAGCCCGAGCACCTGAAACAGATTCCAGAAATATTTGGAATGATCCCGTGGAAAAAACTGGATGGTCCAAGCGTGGTCGGGAGTTTCATTAGCTAACGGATCCAGCCCTGCCAGAGGAGAGTACATCCTGGCTATGAATATCAAGGTAGCGCGGACCTAACGAGGACGAGGCAGGGGGCGCTTGACAAAATCGAAGTCAAAGCCAGAATTGGAGAGCTATTTAACTTAGCTGATCCAAATTATGCCAAATTGAGCGACATCGAGCACACTTTCAAGCTTGCCCGACCTCCCCCAAAGGTAACTCGTCTTGCCCTGTACCTGTAGTTTTATATTATGGTAGGAAAAATGGAAACTTACTGTGTGCACTCATTTTTGTTACCCAGGTCAATGGTCGGGATAGAGCGACAGTGTTTGTGTCGCCACCCCCTGGAGTGGAGTGGCCACAAGGAGGTGGTCCCACCACCCAGACCAGCGTCGATATCGAGGACGAGGACGTCGACTGGGTGGTGCTCGGTGCTGGAGAGGAGGCAGCGGCCCTAGCCGCTGGTAAGCGACCGGCTATCCCCAAACAGTCGAAGAAAAGATCAACAACCTCCCTGCTCACCGAGGGGGCGCTAAATATTAACGAGCCCAAGGGAGGCCCGGAGGAGAGACCGGCGAGCAAACATCGACAGACGATTTTTGCCTAGTCGGACGATGATGCAGAGGAGGGAGGGGATGCAGACACCTTTTGACTTATCCCTCGAAAGAGGAGGAAACAACTGGAGTTGATGGGGCAAGGTGTCTCATCCGTGCCTATGGGACCCACATCGTCGACGTCGGTGAAGGATGCAGCCGAGTCGACCTTGGGAGTACCTGGGCAAGGAACGCGATCGGCGACGGAAGTGACAACCCGACCGAGCACACCACCGACCACTGCAGCGCGAAGGACAAGCGGCGGAGGGTTCGAGCACCAAGGGCCAGCGACAGTGCTGGATGTAGAGGGAGACCAGGAGTCACCCGCACAGCACATGGAGCAAGTGCGGCCGTAGAGACACGCCTTCGCCACATCATTCCGCGCTTCTAACATGTAAGTATTTGTAACCTTATTATAAGTTAGCAATTTGCATTGAATATGGTTGCCTTCTGAACTTTTCTCAGATGTACTAGTTCGGCATCCACAGGAAGTCCGGACCAGCTAGCCGGAAGTTGCGTGGCTCCGCCAATAAGTTCAGAGCACACTGCCCAGCAGCCGGCCACCGAGGAAGCCATAGCAGAAGATCTGTCGGGGCCTTAGCAAGGGAGCAGTCAGACAATAGTCCCCGAGCAGGTGGTCAAGGGACCAACTGAGCCGAGCACGAGTGCTCCGAGCGCTAGACCTACTGAGGGCAACACCTCAGCGTCGAGGGTGATGGAGCAGACCGAGGAGCAACAACCGGAGGTGAGAACACAACCCATATTCACCGACGCTGAAACCCATGGGAAGGCTTTGGTGATCGCAGAAGCTGCTGATGCCAGACCAGCACCGAGACCCGAAGAAGAGCCCAAAGAGGACAAAGTGGAGGAGGTCCTGGGCCATCCACAGGACAAGCGACAACATGTGTATGTGTCGTGTTGGCAGAACGACCAATGGGTTGTCCATGAGGAAATCCCGGAGGTCGAAGAAACCAAGAAAGTTGAATGGGTGGCGAAACGGCTGGTTACGGAGGTTCAGGTAAGCTTCGCTTCACCCCCTGATCTTGTTGTCTAGTCGCAACTATCTTACTTAGCTATCTACACACAGGACTTAATGAAGACCGCAAGGTACCGCAAGAAATGCTTCAACCAGATCGAGGGGATCGCTGCAAGCAACAAGGAGCTGACGGCAGAGGTGGAACGCTTGCGCCAGCGACTCAAAGCCGCCAATCATGAAAAGACGGTGCAAGAGTCCTAGAACCAGAACCTGGTCGTCCAGCTCAGTAATAAAGAGCCGGAAAGAACAAGTAAGTAGCCATTTTATCACAACGACTATTGACAAGTGATGTTGCGTTGTTGGTAGTAACAGCTATAGTGTAGGCTTAGAAGCCGAAGTGGTCCATCTCCTAGAGGAGAATAGTCATGCGGTCGTGGAGTGTGATCGCCTGAAAGAGGACAACAGAAAACTGGCGCAAGACCAGTCGCAGTTCCGGGACCACACGACCAAGATGATAGAGGAGTTGAAAGGTAAGTTTTCCAAACCCCTTTGCTCATTTTTGTTGCCTACCATAGTTTGGCATAATATAGCGTCTTAACAGCATGTGCGGTTTGCAGTTATAAAAATCAATGCGAAGAAGCATCTAGAGGCTGTGATAAAAGACCATGATGACTGGAAGGCGCAATGCCAAGAGATCACCAAGGATCATGACACCTGGAAAAACCAGTGCCAGGAGGTGGCAACGGGCATTTTGCCAGTCCTTAACCTCATCGATCCGGCGCTAGCAGAGGATGTGCCAAGGACGCCGTAGCTGGGATTGATCGAGAGATGCCAAAGGGCATGGGGATGGTTCCAGGAGTTCGTGAAGGAGGCAGGAGAGTACACAGGCGCACATGTGCTAAGCATGGTACGTGCTCACTACCCCCTGATCGATCTCAAGTGCCTGGAGGCTGGATACCCGAAGGAGGTAGATCTAGACAAGGCCGAGGAGCTACGGATGACCCAGCTAGACTTGTCGACGAAAATAATTGGTGATATTAACCTGTGTGGAAGTGTGACACCACCCGTACAGGGAACACCGTCAACAAGTTAGCTGGGAGCGCCATCATTTTCAAGCCAACCGACGAAGCCTGCGGTCTCGACCAGCCAGGCATCGGCGGGGCCATCTTCTTCAGCTCGGTCAATGCCAGAGTCCTAGAGACCCTTGCACGATATCAGGCCCAGCGAGCAGCAGGTGCCGCGTGCCCCGACCAGCCAATAGTATAGGCTATAGCTATAGAAGAAGATGTAGTTGTGTTATTGTAAACTTGGACCTTTTCAGGCAAGCTTGTAATAACGTAACTATATATCACCATAAGCTTGTTTGTTTTGTAGAAAACATGTTTAAGCTCGGATATCGTGTTGGTGTAACTAAGTTAGAATGTGTTAGCGTTCTGTTTAGTTGTACCAGTTTAGTCGACACGTCATCCTGAAAGGTTTGTATGGCCCTGGCTTGTCTTGTGGTCGGGGTGTGAGGTGCGTAGCTTGTGCACACGTAGAAACACACAAGTTAAACCAGAGAGCACCTGCCGATCACCCGTAGCGTGGAGAGCGGATCCCATGCACGCGTTGGGAGGAATCGGAGACAGGGCCTACTCTGAAAACCTGAGAAGGAATGGTGGTTGGTTTTAACTGGTTGAGTTAGAACAACCATAGACTTCGAAATGACACATTAGAGTGGTCGAAGAAATCATAATAGCTTTATTAAATTAAATTGAAAGTACAAGAGGGGTACATATCTTAGTAGTTAAGCATAGAAATGCCTAAGCTTGTCGATGTGCCATGAATTGGGTGCCTCTGTAGTATCTAGGTGAGCTAACCTGTAAGATGTTGGGCGTGTAACCTCCTTGATCATGAAGGGCCCTTCCCATGGGGTTGCGAGTTTGTGGACGCCAGCCTAATTCGTCTTCCACTTTAGGACCAGGTCCCCAATCACGAAGAACCACTCCTTGACGTTCTTGTTGTAGTACCTGCGCAAAATAGCAAGGTATTTGGCTGTACGTACGCAAGAATCGAGCCGCTTCTCTTCTGCACTATTCACTTCTAGCTCTCATACTTCATTGGCCTTGTCTTCGTCGAAGTTCTCTACCCGTGCTGATCTGAAGCCTATATCTGTTGGGAGCACTACCTCAGCGCCATAAACCATAAAGTATGGTGATACGCCGGTATTGCGACTGGGCTGGGTTCTGAGACCCCAGACCATGGTTGGTAACTCTTTGAGCCATCTTTCGAGAGCTTTGTCATTTTCTCTGTACATCCTCTTCTTAAGTGCGTCCAAGATCATACCATTTGCCCACTCAACCTGTCCATTAGCTCTAGGGTGCACCACCGAGACGTATTTTACTACTATGCTCCTTTCATCGTAGAAGTCCCAAAAAGCATTCCCGGTGAACTGAGTACCCATATCAGTGATGATGCTGTTGGGTATGCCGAAGCGATGGATGACCTGGTCGATGAACGCGACAACCTTTTCTGAAGATGCCTTGACCAGGGGCATGTACTCTATCCACTTGGAAAATTTGTCGATCAGCACAAAGACGCATGTAAATTTCCCAGGGGTCGGTTTGAAAGGCCTGATCATATCCAGTCCCCAGCATGCGAAGGGCCAAGAGGCTGGTATTGTCTGAATCTCATGTGCTGGTACGTGGATTCTCTTGGTGAAGAACTGACAACCTTTACAATGACGGACTAGCTTCTCTGCATCGGCTACGGCTGACGGCCAATAGAACCCTGCTCAGAAAGCCTTGCCAACCAGCGTTCTCGAGGCTGCGTGGTTGCCGCAGGAGCCAGAGTGGATTTGGCCCAGGAGATGTTCACCATCCTCCTGGGTTATACACTTCATCAAGATTTCCTCCTTCGTGTTCTTGCGCCACAATTTGCCATCGATGAGCAGATACTGCTTACTACAACGCATCAGGCGTTCATTTTCTGTCCGATCGGTGTAACCGCTACCATCTGTCAGGTACTTGATGAAAGGTACTCTCCAGTCAGGCTCCTTAGTGGTCGGAGGTGGTTCGGTGGTGTTTGACGCCGGAACCATAGCCACCAATAGCTGGTCTGGAGGCTTGTCGACCACGGGATCTTCTTCTTTGATGGAAGGCGTGAGCAGGTCTTGAACAAATACGCCATGTGGGACTTTGGCTCGGGATGATCGTAACTTTGATAGCGCATCTGCTGCTAGATTTTTGTTCCGGACAACATGTGTGTATTCGATGTCGTAGAACTTGCCTTCCAGCTTTCTGATCGATTTGCAGTATGCGTCCATCTTTTCGCTGGTCGTATCCCAGTCCTTGTTGAGTTGGTTGATGACCAGAGCCGAGTCTCCATAGACATAGAGACGTTTGACACCGGGCTCGACCACAATGCGTAGACCATGTAGGCATGCTTCATACTCGGCGGCGTTATTAGATGTTGGGAAATAAATCCTGAGGACGTATAAGAGTTGCTCCTTGGATGGCGATACGAAAAGGACTCCTACTCCTGCGCCATCGATGTTGAGAGAGCCATCGAAGTACATCTTCTAATACTCGGTGGGCCCCTGAGAGGCAGGTGTGCTTAAGTCTGTCCACTCGATGATGAAATCGAAAAGTGCCTGAGACTTGATTGTAGTACGGCTTGTAAATTCCAAGGAGAAAGGGCATAGCTCCATTGCCCATTTGACGATGCACCCGTTCGCATCCTTGTTGCGAATGATGTCTCATAGAGGGTACTCGGTCATGACCACCACACGATATCCGTCGAAGTAATGTTTCAACTTTCAGGATGTAATCAGTATGGCGTAGATCAGTTTCTGAATCTGTGGGTACCTGGTCTTGGATTCATTGAGCACCTCACTGACGAAATAAATTGGTCGCTGTACCTTGTAGGCGTGGTCGGGCTCATCACGCTCGACCACCATGGCAGTGGAGACCACTCGATTAGTTGCCGCAGTGTAAAGCAGGAGGGTTTCATCTTCTCTAGGAGCAGTGAGGACCGGAGGTGATGTAAGGAATTGTTTCAGCTGTGTAAAGGCAGCGTCTGCTTCCTCTGACCACACAAACTTTTCGGATGCTTTGAGCAGGTTGAAAACGGTAGTCCTTTTTCACCTAATCTTGATATGAAACGACTGAGGGCAGCCATGCATCCGGTAAGCTTCTGAACATCCTTCACCTTTTTGGGCGGCTTCATGTCCAAGACAGCTTTTACCTTCTCTGGGTTAGGGCGTATGCCATCGTGACTGACGACGTTGCCAAGCAATATACCAGATGGAACACCAAAGATACACTTCTTTGGGTTTAATTTCTATTAGAATGTGTTAAGAGCTGCAAAGGTACGTTCAAGGTTGTCAACAAGGGTGTATGCTTCCTTGGTTTTAACAACTACATCGTCAACATAAGCCTCGACGAGGTCGTCTTTTATCTCGTCTTTGAGGCAGGCCTGTATGGCGCGTTGGTAGGTAGCCCCAGCGTTCTTGAGCCCGAATGACATGGTCGTGTAGCAGTAGGCGCCGAAGGGCGTGATGAAGGATGTCTTGATCTGGTCATCCTTTTTGAGAGCGATCTAGTGATAACCAGAGTAGCAATCGAGAAAGGAAAGCAGCTCGCAACCAGGGGTTGAATCTACGACCTCATCTATGCGAGGTAAGCCGAAGGGGTCTTTAGGGCAGTGTTTGTTGAGATCAGTATAATCAACGCACATTCTCCATTCATTATTCTTTTTGCGTACAAGAACCGGGTTGGCTAACCACTCCGGATGATATACTTCTTTGATAAATCCGGCTGCTAAAAGCCATGTAACTTCTACCCTAATAGCCTCCTTTTTGTCACGAGCGAACCATTGTAGCTTCTGTTTGATGGGTTTGGCCTTGCCATCAACATTTAAGGAGTGCTCGATCAAGTTTCGAGGTACATCGGGCAAGTCAGCGGGTTTCCATGCGAACACACTCACGTTGCTCCTCAAGAACCTGACAAGCATGTCTTCCTATTTAGGATCTAGGTTGGCTCCGATAAGGGCTGTTTTGCTGGGATCGCCGTTGACCAGCTGGATCGCTTTGTGCTCTTTGGACTTGATGTTCTTGCGTGGGGCCTCGAGCTCTGGGATTTCTAGGTGGTCGATTAGGGTCTTCTTGGCGTCGAGCGTGGTCTCAGCCATGCAAATAGAGAGGTCGTGAGCCTCTGCTATTTTGAAGCTGTCATCCTCGCAGGTGTAAGCTGCGTATACATTGCCCCTGAGAGTTAGAACCCCCTTCTCAGTAGGCATCTTGAGCACCAAATACCTATAGTGAGGTATGGCCATGAACTTGGTGAGCGCTGGTCTGCCAAGGATAGCATGGTAGGTGCCTTCGAAGTCGGCGACCACGAAGTTGACATAGTCGTCACGGAAGTGGTCTGGGGTACCAAATTGCACAGGTAGCGTGATCTGCCCGAGAGGTGTGGAGCTTTGTCTGGGGAGAACACCCTAGAACTGTGCCTCGTATGGCTTGAGATCAGCTTGGGTTATCTTCAGGGCTGGTAAACTGTTCTTGAATAGTATATCGATGGAACTGCCACCGTCAATCAGCACTCTGTCGAACTGAACCTTGTTGATACAAGGATCGAGAACCAGAGGAAAATGCTCTAGCTCAGGTATTGTAGCCCATTGGTCCTTTCTGCTGAAGGAGATCTCGCGGTGAGACCATGGAGGGAGCTGCGGATCGGCGACGAGGTTGTCGGCGTTGGCCACATTCAAGTAAGCGCAGGCGAGCAGCTTGCATTCTCGTTTGGTCTTGATGGACACTTTGCCCCCAATGATGGTGTGGACATGATCGGTTGGCTTGACGTACTTGTGACGGGGATCTACGTCTTCATCGTCGTTGTCCTCGTTACGCTGCTCCCCTGCGTCGTTAGGCTTGTCGGATGTATCCGGAGCCTATTGGCGCGTGTAGATAGATTTGAGAACACGACAATTCTCCATGGTATGGTTTGACTTGGGATGGAGCTGGAAGGGTCCGTTCAATGCTTTGGCGTAGTCTTCTTCGTAGTTGCGACGTTTGCCACCTTTTTTAATGGTGTTGACCTCACCGTCGTCTTCCCGAGCACGCTTGCCCCTGTAATCGTCACGGCGATTACGCCGCTGATTATGCTGGTCGCGGTGGTCACGGGAATCGTTGCGCTGGTTGCGACGATCAAAATTGTCGTTCCGACCATGGTTGCCGCGGTAGTCATCGCGGTGTGGGGGTGGTCGGAGCGTGGAACCCTTGCTGCTTCTTCGATGATTATCTTTTTAGCATCATCGGCATCCGCATATTTTTTAGCAGTGGCTAGGAGCGCTGTGACTGATTCAGGTCTCTTGTGGAGGAGCTTGTCCCTTAGGGCGTCGTGGAAGCGGAGACCAGTGATGAAAGCCTCGATTGCCTCGTTGTTGGAGATTGATGGGACCTTGATGCGCATCTCCGAGAAGCGTCGGACGTACTCGCGCAGTGGCTCATCTTTGCGATCTCGAATCCGCTGCAGATCATATTTGTTGTCGGGTTGCTCGCAAGTAGCAATGAAGTTGTCGATGAATGCTTGCTTGAGCTCTTGCCAAGAATCAAAGTAGTTCACCGGCAAGCTGACCAGCCATTGGTGGCCTACATGGCCGACGGCGACTGGGAAGTAATTAGACATGACGTGCTCGTCAGCCATGGCTGATCTGCACGTGGTTTCGTAGAGCATGACCCATAATTCGGGGTTCTCCTTGCCGTCGTATTTCTAAAGTTTTTTGAGCTTGAAGTTCTTGGGCCATATGACTTGGCGAAGGTGTGGAGTAAACTGCTTCAAACCCGGAGGACCGTGGGTAGTATCATATTCCATACGGCGACAGCTTTCGTGGGATGCACGATCGTTGGCTCTTCGGTTAATGCGATCGCACAGATCGCGTTCTCTGAGGGAATGGCGGAGATCGTTATTGCCATCACGGTGACCCCGATTGCCACCCTGGTTAACCCTGCGACCATGGTTATCATGGCAATTGTCACGGTTGTCTCGGCGGTTGTCATCCCGGTAGTCGCGGCAGTTGTTGTCCCGACCTCCATCATGACCACCGTTTCCACCTTGACGGTTGTCTGATGTGTCGTTGTTGCGCGAGCCACGTTGGTTGGGTGGCTGTGAGCGACTTGAGTACTAGCGACTGTGGCTTGATTCGATTGAGACGGATGGAGCCCAGGCTTGATTTACAATCTCTATGGTCTGGGCCATAGCAGCCATCAGGT
Source organism: Miscanthus lutarioriparius (assembly GCA_904845875.1). Lineage (NCBI taxonomy): Eukaryota > Viridiplantae > Streptophyta > Magnoliopsida > Poales > Poaceae > Miscanthus > Miscanthus lutarioriparius. The sequence continues at coordinate 107,249,387 of CAJGYO010000005.1, forward strand.
AAGCTTGTATATCATCACGAACTGCCTGGATTTCTGGTGTATTGGGTAGTCGTTGCATTGTCACCATAGCAACAGCTACGTTGGCGCTTGGAGTCCTGAAGACCTGCTTGTCCCCCACCCTGTCAAAGGCATTGTTAAGGTCACGTGGCTAGACCCTTATGCGTCGTGCCTCCTCTTCTGCCTCGGCTTCGACTTGTCGGTGATTAAACCGATCAATATTGCGTGCTTCACGTGCCAGCCTTTCTTGTTCTGTTTCGCCAACTACTGGTGGTTCGTCATTACTAACAACATTGATCAAGTCTCCTCGCCTTGGTGGGAAGGATGGGAATCGTGGGCAACCCGGGGCATGGTCTGGGATATCCAGATCGTATTCAATGCCTTCATTGTCATGATGTTGGAGCTCGGTGTGGACGGAGGCATTAGATGCGACGCCAGACGGGGAGCTTGAGCCACCCTTTTGAATTGTGTGGACCGATCCTTCTTGATACTCCTCAATCCGGACCATGTTGACGAAGTTGCACAGGCCGTAGGGCTGAGCCTGGTAGTTCACCATCGAGGCTTCGTACTCAGAGAGCCGGAGACCCGTCACGGGGGCTGGACAGCGACGAACGGAGAGCCCTTCAGGAGTAGATGTGACCACGAGATCCATACCGAGTCGTGCAGGACAACTGGCCCGAGCTGGTTGGGTAGATCTGTTGTGGGTAGTGGTTACCTGCTCATTAGGTTGACTTTGAATCGAACTTTCCAGAGCTAGGGTTTTGGCAAGTTTGGTGCCGACCCGATCGATGGAGTCGAGCAGGTCGGTGTTGTTGATCTGCCTCCCTTTGTAGCGAGGAAGCGGACGATGGGTTATCGGCGTGGCTCAAGACGATGCTGGCGTGGCGGAGCTAGATCCACCGTGGTCGGAGCCGTAGCCGATGCAGATGAAGCAGTGGTTGACGCAGATTGAATCCGCGCCTCCTCCGTGGTCATGGCGATGAAGTCGTCGAAGCCAGTGGTCTACGTGATCTGGCTGATGGTGAACATGAAGTCGTTCGGCGTAGCCATGGAATCGGGGATGATGACCATCTTGTTCGTCTAGAGAGCAGTACGCACACCCCCTACCTGGCGCGCCATTGTCGATGAAATATGGTCGACAGTCTACCCAGTGGTATGCCCAAGGTAGTAGATTATCGGCAGACAGATGCGCAAGCTACAAACAAGATGGTGACGCAAGACGGACATGAGGTTTTATCCAGGTTTGGCCACCGTGAAGACGTAATACCTACGTCCTGTGTCTGATTGTATTGCTGTATGTCAATGAGAGATGTTTTGAGAGGGGTCCCCTGCCCACCTTATATAGTCTGGGGAGCAGGGTTATAGATCTAGAAACTAATCCTAACTAGTTACAATTGTCATAGGTGGCCGGATAAGGATTCCTATTCTAACCGACCAGGATCTTGCTTGATCTCGAAGTCTGCCTCGATTCCTTACGCGGGACTCCAAGCAAATTGGCCGGGCCGCGCGTCATCTTCTAGTGGGCCAAACCCTCTGGTCTGGGCCAGCCCAATCCTAGCCATAAGGGTATAGGGGTTAATACCCCCACAGCTGCTCATACCCATCCTCCCAGTTCCCATATATCATCTTCCACGCTTGCTACTTAGCCCTCCAAGCTTTACCATAAGTTATCACATAACCTCCATACAATGCCTCAATGGTCCTGATAATTATCCTAACCTTCATGTTGGGTTCTCCCTGCAATATTCCCATCAACCGCTTAGCAATGAGGGTAGATGTCAACTGTCGATGCTTCAGTGTCAGCACATGGTCAGCACAATTATGTGGCCCGACAACTTTTGTGATCTTCTACTTTCCGGTGACCTTTTGCTTCCTTGCACAAACCCTCCATGGACAGCGTTCTTTGTCACACACAACTATGTAACGGCGCTCCGCATATGAATACAAGACCTTGTAAGGTCTCTTTCGTATCACTGCAAATGCCTGCAGCCACCTCTTCAATGTAGGGGGGTCCTTGAATACCCTACCCTTCTCAATTACCACGTTAGGGCCGGCCTCAGGAGCTTCTAGGAGCTCATCATAACGTCCTTCCGCACACGCCTAATCGAATGAGCAAGATTGCTGAACTCGTGAACTCTTAGATCATGACGGCCGGGAAAGGTATGCCTCAGCATCTCAACATCACTCTCTGTCAGCTCTCCAATAAGGTGATCATCATCAGAATCAAGGGCCCTTGCCATCTCATATGTCTTTGAATCATTCATAATTTCAACACTATTGGAGCCACGGAATCCATCTCCATAGTGCACTTGCACAGCAACAGGGGGCACATCCACATTATCAGGAATGTCTCCTGCAGCATAAGTAGAAAAATGAGGAAAGAATGAAAAAAATAGATGTAAGGAAGGGGGTAAGCTCTCAATAACCATTCGGATAAGACACTTACTCGGATGATTATGTGTCAAAGGGATCTCATGAGGAGGATCTGCCACAACATCATGAGTCTGACAAGCATCTCCAACTAGCTCATTGGGGGTAGATTGAGCATCGGGAACCGTAGGTGCAACCTCCACATCCATATCAGGTTCTAGGACGGGAGGGTAGAAGTGTGCCTGCTGACCTATTGGTGGGGAAAACCCATGAGGGATGGGATCAACTAACACCCGATGCACAACCACGTCCAAACTTTGGAACTGGCACTTCATAGCCAATCTCACATAGTTCTCCCACTGGTCTGCACACCCAATTGGGAAAATCTTCCTAAGGATGTTGGGAGGGAAACCTAGGTGAAGTACACTCTCAACTGTGATGCCATAATCATCATGGCAATTAGCTCCTCCCGAGCCCTTGCAACCAAATCACTAAATGAAGGCTTCTTATTGAATAACACAGGCACGCTTTGCATGTCAACAAACTCAACATATCCATAGCGATCTCTTTCCACGGTGCCTCCATGATATATGCTCACTAGGTTGTCCATCTATTTCATACACATAAGGACACACAATTCCTTTAGTCCAATATAAATGAAGCATACTAAGTACAAGGTCTGTAGTATGTAATAACTAACTAAATAGATACTATCAATTCACTACTAACTACTAAGTACTACTAACTAACTATGTCAAGTAACTATCTAACTAACTATGTAACTAAGTATATAACTATTTAACTACTATCTTACTAACTATATAACTATGTAACTAACTATATATCTAACTATGTAAAGTATCCATCAATCAACCTATCAATCTAAATATCTTTCTACCTATATAAATCACTACCACACTAACCAACTAATAACCACCGTTAAATAACTAAATTTAAAAACTAATGTACCTCGAGTGCAGGGGAGGCATAGCAGGTCGACAAGAGGCAGAGACGGCTGGCGGGGAAGCTGTCGTGCGTCCACGTGTGCACCCGGCCGGCAACCGGAGTGGCCAAGTGGGCGGGGCGAGGCGGCCTGACCGAGGCAAACGACACCCGCCACCGGCCTACTAGGCGAGGCAGGCGAGCCGGTTCACGCAGCTGGGAGGCCGATGGCGGGAGGAGGCGTGTGTGGTGCGGGGGACACAGGGGTGGGTGGGCAGCATGTGCTGGCCAGGCGGGCGGGGCGGGAGCGGGCGGGCGGTCTGAGGCTCTGAGGGATGGGGAGTGGGGGCACGACAGCCACACGGGCACGTGGGGACAGGCGCCGAACCGGTCGGCGGGGCTAGGCGCACAGCCGGCCGGGAGCAGCGACGGTGGTCAGGGCGGGGGACGACGAGGACGAGCGGCGCCGGCGGCGGGAGGTGTCGGGCGCGAGAGAGAGTGGGAGAGAAAGGAAGAGAGGAAAAGGAAGGAAGAGAGAAAGAAAACGGACCCACCTGTAAGGCCGGCTCGGCGCCAAGATCTATGGCGCCAAGCTTGGTGCCAAGATCCACGGCGCCGAGCTGGCTGCCATGTCACCCCTCGGCTCTACTTTGATGCCGACATGGCCCCCGACCTAGGCGCCAAACCCTTTGGCGCCGAGACGTGTAATCTCGGCGCCATCAACGATGATACCGAGCTTAGGGTCCAGATTTTGTGACGCCGAGACGTGTAATCTCGGCGCCATCAACGACCAGAGACATATTTATGAAAAACTTTCAAAAAAAAAAGCCAAAAAATAAAAAAATCGAGGAGCCAAGCACGCTGATCTTCATCAGCTCGTCGCTTCCTGGCCGCTGAGCGCTCATCGGACGGTCCAAATCTTGATTGGCCACAGTTCCCGGCCCGTAGTGTTACACAAGGAGAGCTTGCGCTACTCATCGTATGATCTTATGATTGACTGGTTGCTTTTCTGCGGATCCGTCTCGGCAGTACTACTAGCTTAGCTTGGTAAAGGGGTAAAGGGGGTGTTCGTTTCTTCAGTCGCTCCTAAAATTCATGTCATATCGAATATTTAGATACTAATAAAGAGCATTAAATATAGATTAATTATAAAACTAATTACATAGATGGAGGCTATTTTGCGAGACGATTTTTTAAGCCTAATTAATCTGTCATTAGCACATGTTTAATGTAGCACTACGTTGTCAAATCATGGACTAATTAGGCTTAAAAGATTCGTCTCGCAAATTAGTCGCAAGTTGTGTAATTAGTTTCGTAATTAGTCTATATTTAATACTCCATTCATGTATCTAAATATTCGATGTGACATAAATTTTAGGAGGGCCTGTAGATATCAAACATGGCCTAATTCTAGTTAAAAAGAGGTCAAATGGATGTCCTAGTTACGTCATGCTGTGCTTGCCCACTTGTTATGTCGTCTTCTCCTCAGGGGCTAGTTCGGAGGAATTATAATTCGTGATTCCTTCGAAACAGCTTTGACTTCTCTTTTTTTTCACTAAAAAAAGTGAAAAATAGCTTTAAATGGCCTCTCTGTAGTTCTACTAAACCGTTTGGTAGGGTGCTCCTCCGCAGGAGTCAAAACTAGAGCAGTAGAGGAGTCCTACCAAATAGGACCTTAGTCAAAAATATTCTTGTACAATGACCGATACATCTTGTCTCCCAATAGAAAACTGGATTTACTAGTAGTAAAAAACATGGTACCATGTCCAAAAGCTCTTTAAAACAACTCTCTAATTCTTTTAAAAAGATAAAAAAAGACCATCTAAAAGTTTTATACAAGAACTTCCTAATGATAAGCACTTGGTAATATCCTCCTCAACTCCTAGAACGGCCTGTTCGCTGGTTTGTTTATGGGCTGATAAGGCCGGCTGGTGCTAGTTTGTTGTGAGAGGAAAACACGGTTGGCTGGCTGATAAGCCCTGGCTAAAACCAACAAGCGAACATGCTGAAAATGTACGTGCCTTCTGCACTGGCTACCGGCTTGGGCCACAACCCCCCCCACCCACCCCCCACCCACACACACACATGCTTTTCGCACGGTTTTTCTTCCTCTAACCTAGTTTCCGAGTTTGAAGAAGGTAACTATTGAAAACTAGAGTATTGGAGAAGGACAAAAATAGATAATGGTCTTAGATGCATGTAAGAAGGCCATCCAATCTTACATGCATGTTGAACTATACAGTATAGACAATGGTCTTAGATGGTAACAATCCACTGTACTACCTAGCTTTTCTTTGTACTATTTCGTTCTCCCTTCAACATAGGTCCCGTTCGGCTGGCAGAATCTTGGCTGAAACTGGCTGGTTGTTGTGAGAGAGAAACACTGTAGCGACTGAAACTGACTGAATCTTCAGAGGAGAACCAGCCGGCTGGTTCGCTGGAACCAAACCAGCGAACAAGGCCATAAGCTCGACAATAATACGATGAAACTCCTAGCATAGCTTCAATAATGACATGTCACCTAGCTTTAGTGTCGGTGTTTCGAACAAACACCGGCGAGTAAATTTGTAATTGATGCGCGTTAGGCCCGGATGGTGCGCTAAAGGACACAAGGGTTATACTGGTTCGGGCCGAATGTCCCTACGTCCAGTCTGTTGCTGCTCGTGTTATTAGCACCGAATGAGGTTCGTAGTAGGGGGTACACACGGTTGGGAGAGGGAAAGACCCCAAGTCCCTGATGGAGTGATTGGAAGGACGCCAAGAGCTCTGCTGGAGCTTGGCCGTGTAGTGCGTGTGTGTGTGTTAACCTGTTCAGAATCAATCCCCTCCTCCTCCTCCTTAGTGGGAAGCCCTGCCCTCCCTTTTATAGGTCAAGGGGGAGCAGGGTTTACAGACAAAGGAAAAGAGCACTAAGGGCGTAGAAGGTCCTTTGAGGGACTCGGGCCTTCCTTCTTCCCCACGCCTGACCTATCCATCATGGCAGGCCGTGTCAGGAGTGAGGTGACTATAGATCGTCATGGGCCGTGCCATGGCCACTGTTTAGCAAGTGGGTACGTCCCATCCCGCCCCTGTAGGTGGCGTGTCGGACAGGATTTGCCGAGCCCCGACCCCGAGGGGGTTGGGTGGCGTAGTGACTGTTGGTTTGCCCTTGGAACGTAGTGGTTGTCATATGTCTGCGTCGGGTTCTTCGTCCAGAGGTTGCGGGCGGCACCTACAATACTGTAGGATGAATAGCAGGCGCCCGCAACACTGTTCGGGCTCTGCCACGCCTGGAGAGGTCAGATGCTTGGCTCTGCCACATCCTGACGGTACCTCTCTGCAGGGGTGCAGGGCATGGCGTCTGTCGCTGTGGTCGACCCGAATGTCTTGTCTTACCCTGTAGTCGCCATCATAAGGATGCGGGGTACGTTTTGTCAGGTGAGCTGAACCAGCCTCCGGATATCGGTTTAAGACGAGGTCCGTCAGTGGTCGTTGGATGAGGTGAAACCTAGCTTTTACCGTCGGGCGAAGCGGAGGTGTCCCCCGGCCGTCGGGCGGGGCCGAGCCCAGCCCTCAGGGGTCGGGCGAGGCGGAGTGTATCCCTTGGGGGTCGGGTGAGTTGTTATCCAGCCGTCGGGCGGGGCCGAGCCCAGCCCTCGGGGGTCGGGCGAGGCGGAGCAAGACTCCTGTTTGCTCGGGCAAGAGATACAGTCGCGCCCTCGGGAGTTTTTACCGTTCGATGGTGCATTGATTCATCCACTTTGGGGTACCCCGGTATTAGGTCCCCGACAGTAGTCCCCGAGCCCTCGGGTGATTCGGGGTGAATCATCCGGGGGGTTTCTTTGGTCTTGTCGGAGTTACCTTTTTCCAGAGGGTGTGTGGCAGCTTCTGTGGTGGGTGTAGTCCCCGAGCCCTCGAGTGATTGGGGTGAATCATCTAGGGGTTTCTTGGTCTCGTCGGAGTTACCTTTCCAGGGTGTGCTGGAGCGCATCCGGTGGGTGTAAGTCCCGAGCCCTCGGGTGATTGGGTGAATCATCGGGGGTTTCTTCGGTCTCTCTTCGCGGGTAAGGTTGAAGGACTTAATTTTTCGTCAACCGGACATTTTTCCGAATGGGTCGTGGTATTCCGTTCGCTGGGAACTGATTCGAGGCTGACCTAACTGGTGCTTCTGCCCTTGATTTTGGATCGTCCGCGGATCCTTTTTTAGTTGGGCCGGCCAGCGAGCCTCCAGGCCCTAGGTGGGCCAGAGAGAGAGAACAAACCTTTATGACCCGTGCTTCCCCGGGTGGGAAGAGAGTCCGGATTCACCTGGGGAAGGCGATCTGTCCGCCGAGATTTTTGGGGTGAAAGGATAGGGACTGCGGGCGCGTGTCCAGCGACATGACGCGGAGGCACGCGTGGTAGGCCCGGAGATCGAGGCAGACGGTTGCCCTTCTCGCGTCCGTCGCCCCCTATAAAACCACGGGGTTCGCCCCCAAGGTTCCGTATTTCGCTCCCCTACCTTTGCGTTCTGAAACATCCACCGCCCATCGTCCCAGCCTCTCGCGCCCGCATCGCCACCGTCGACCGGCCTGCGTTCGTGTTCCGACCGTCGTCGAGCTCGCGCCTGCCCTTCCCCCCTACCGTTGTGATGGAGTTATGGGGTAGATCAAGCATCACCTCCCGGCATCTGGAGGGCCTTGTCCGCCGTGGCCTTCTTCGCCCACTATCCGCCGTCCGGGAGTGGTTGCTACCTGGCGACGAGGGTGAGCCGGTGCCGCCTGAAGGGTATGTCGTCTCTTTTGCCATCTTCCATGAGCGGGGGTTCGGGGTACCCGCGCATAGGTTCCTTCGGGGGCTGCTGGATTATTATGAGGTGGAGCTGCAGCATCTGACTCCTAATGGGGTTCAACACATGGCGGCGTTCGTTGCCCTGTGCGAGGGTTTCCTGGGGATCGATCCCCATTTCGATCTGTGGCGATATTTTTTCACCGTTAGTTTGTCGAAGAGGCGGGTCGGGGGGAAGGAGGTGAATGTGCCGATGGGATGTGCCAGCATTCATCTGCGCCCTACCCGGTCGAAGGATTACCCACTCATGCGTCTGGTGACCTCGAACAAGGGATGGCACTCGCAGTGGTTTTACGTCAGGGATGACCTGAGTGCTACCCTGCCTAAGTACACCAGGCGCCTGATCGAAGAGGCCCCAGAGTCATGGGGTTGGGCGCCCAATGAAAGGACAAGAAGCACCTTGACGACCTTTCTCACCGCCCTCGAGCTCTGATGGATCGGGGCGTAAAGGGGGTGGGGATTATTGGCGACTATCATGCGAGGAGGGTGGTGCCGTTGATGGCGCGTGCGCTTCCCCTGTATCGGATGATGCCCGGGATGTCGTTCGAGGGGACGGTGCTCGTTGACGAGGCGCTCCCTTATTCCGAAGTGTCGCAGCGCGTTAAGGAGGCGACGGAGCCGACGAAGGATTCTGCTGGTGACGTCCTAGACATTGTATATCCGATGCCCGGACATCCCCCAATGCGGCCGGAACCTGGGTTCTTTGAATTCGTAGGCCTTCTTTTCCCTTGCTCCTTCTTTTGCCAATATCTCCGTATTTCTGATTTTTTATTTTCGGGGTGTTCGGGACTAGCCGAGGAGGCTTTCCTTCAAAGACTGTCCTGCTCCGATGCCAAGGGATCCGGCAGTGGTGGCTACGAATCGCCTTGTGGCTGAATGGGACAAGAAGGCAAGGGAGCAGAAGAAGAAGGAGAGGCAGCTGAAGCAAGAAGCACAGGATCGAGGGGAAGACGTGAGCGGCGATGATGATGATGATGATGATGATGATGATGGCGAGGTAGCCGCCGACATGGATTGGGGCGTCCTAGAGGATGAGGACATGCTGACCAGTGCCAATCCGCCCCTGCAGGGACCCTTCGCGTTCCACGCGGAGGGAAGCGAGTTGGTGGAAGCCGGGGAGTCCGCCGCTTCGCACGGCGTTCCGGCCGGGGATCGGTGGGAGGAGGAAGGCGGGCCTGCCACCGCCGATCCTGCGGTGATGGTGGAGAGGAGCGGCTCTAGCGCCGTGCCCCCTATGGTAAGGGAGACGAGCCCCCCTGCCTCGGAGCAGGGGGCAGGCTCGAAAAGGCCCCGTCCAGACGAGTTGGGGCAAGGACCTGGGGGTTCGTCCCCAAAGCGCTTCCGACGACCAAAGGCGTCCGCGTAAGCCGCTGATTCCTGTGTTTTTTCATCCTTTTTACCTTTCTATCTTTGACCTGACACCTCTTACCTTTGCGTAGGTTTTTGCAGACGGGCCACTCCATGGGGCTGGCGCCCAAGAAGAGTCTCGCCATTCAGGCGGGACGGTTGGTGCTACCCGACATCGCCCCTGTTTTGGGCAGGAACGGCGCCGATGTTGAGGCCGTGCTGGCTGATCCGACGGCGCCTGTGGTGGAGCCCGCGCCCTCGACGGTTGTCGAGCCGGTGGTATCTTCCGCGGTGGGCGGCAATGCACACATTTGGTCGTGGATCTCACGCCCGCCGACGGGGGTGGTGTCGGAGGGCGAAGCAAAATTTGCGCCACCGGAGACCCAAGTGGAGATGGCCGCGACCACTTCGAGCCCGGTGGGGTTGGATGTTGCCACATTGGCGTCCGAGGGTGAGGAGCAGTCGGTGCCACCAGCGACCCAGGCAGCGGCGGACGAGGCGGGCCAGACGGAGGCGGGCACCGCGGAGGAGGGTCGACGTCGTGGTGGTGGCGCATAGGAGGAGGAGGAGTCGCCCCTGACCCCCTTGTTGGGGCGTGCGCTCCCCCTGGCTGAGGGAGCCGCCGCTCCAGTGGATGTCCCTCGGGATCCCTCGTCGGTTGCCCTCTAAGCAGCGATCATGCCGAGAGCATGGGGCGGGAGAGCCTTGACCTCGGGATCTCGAGCATGATGGAGGCTCGAACCGGGCGAGAGAAGTTCTACGCGAGGTCTTTGTTCCCACGACCCGAGTATCGGTTTGATCTTCCTCGTTGTTTTCTTCTTTCTTCATATGCTTTTGTGTTTTTCGAACTTTGATATTGGTTTCCTTTTGTAGATTATCGCTG